>LPNX010019896.1:44755-127773 GCA_001517045.1 Pseudotsuga menziesii | reverse complement strand
TCGGATTAAGAGGGGGATTGTTAGAATATAATCCGTCAGGATTATTGTAAATAAATAATTAAATAGGAATTTGAATAGTTTCCCGGGAAGGTGAAAAGGCTCGTTCTCAACCGCCTCATTGTAATCTATAAATTAATGTTTCAGTCGTGAATAGCATATCGAATCGGGAGTTATTACCAACAGGAGCCATCTCACCCACCATTCTCTCAACTATCCCTATCCATTAAGCCTTATAAATACAAGCTCATATCCATAGTTGAGGGGGGGGACTATAGAGGTATTGTTATGTTGTTGAATTGACTACCTAGTCCAAATCATTGGAGAGTGTAGAGAGAAAAGCTGGAGCTTATGGGGATGAAGTGTTTGTCTTGTGGAGGAGCTTATCAACACTAAGGAAACGGTTGTAAGCTTCTCCATACATTCTTAATGCAAAGCTTATTTCCATCCCACATTTCTGTTGTTTTGATTTCACATGTATATGTTGCTAGATTCCTTAGTCACTAGCATGGATATGTAGATGATTTTCGGGTAGCTTTGATGTGCTTGTATGTTTGATATGTTTGCAAGTACACAGGTTCATAATCGAAACAGTATTCCAGGTGTCTATAGCATTCAGGGAAGGTTTTCATCCTTTGTCGTTGACTCATTTGTTCTGTATCTGAACCATTCAGATGAGAGGAACAACTTCTATCCACAAAAGGTGTAATATTCCTAATAACATTACCATAGTCAAATTAAAATAATATATCTTATACCATATAACCTATCATAGTAAAACAAACATCAAATCATATCATAAATTCATATATTGCAACCAGTAACAGGAATCAAATCCTGTGGGCATATGCAAGCCCATCTTGTTTTATTTATCAAAATACATTCATTACATTACATTTAAAACCCCATTGCCATCAGATGTCGCGACATCTAATCCCATGGATTTCTAAAACCAAGGAAAAAACACTAATAATAACCACAGTATAATATAGTAAACAGAATTCCAAATCGTATAACCTTATGGATGAGTCACAAAACAATTTAAAATTCATAGCATAACGATTTGAACAAGAATCAATCCTTTTTATAAACCCATATATCGCTACACCGGCCACGATTCACACCAATTGCCATATAATTAAAAATACCTATGCTAGCAGTGAGGTCGCAAGACCCTAACCACAGCATGGCCTCAGCCACTAACCTTTTTAATACACAGTCTATTAAATATAACCCTACTATAAGTGTTGGCCACCATGGTTCCCAACCCATGATTTTCCACAACCCAAATTACATAAGAACTGAATACCATAGACAATTTAAATACAAGCTATCGCAGCACTATGGAAAAGGATCATGGCATTGACGGCATGGCCTTTACCCACACTATCAAGATTTTACATTAACCAAGATAATCAATGGAAATTACACACAGAGCATCCAATAAGGCGTATGCCTCTATTTTTTTTTTAAAAACTCAACCCATTTAAATACAGTGCCCAATAAAAACGTAGAAGGAAATCACATACACCATATATCAAGATAACCATTACATTTTATAAAACCAATACTTATATCTATTTACACAGAGATTCCAATGGCTGTACACAGTCACTATTAAAGGCCGAGAACAAGGTTTTACACAGGCGTGCCAATGGGCTATGGCACCATTGCAAGCAATGGTGCAGCCCATGGCTATAAACACCCAAAACCAAAACATTAACAATTTACATAACTGAAACAAAATTACACAGAGCCAAATGGCCTAGGAAACGATTCATGAATTAACGCCCCAACATTAAAAAGAAACCAATTCTATATTCATAAGCCCGAAGGCAAAATCGAATTCGCTACAACATCCAAACCCCAACCAAACAACCAGTCGAAACATAGCTCTTCCCACAGGGCTGAAGGGTGACAAGCATAATCTTGTTTAGCAAGCAGGCTTACCATGGCCACGAATGCAACGCTTGGAGCCAATAGTGTTGTAGCCACACTACTATTCCATTCCTTTCAGCACCTACAAGCAAAAACTAACATGGGAATGAGGAGTATGCCATCCTTTCAAACTGTAAACCAAACAATCTGTGGGATTATAAATTCATGTGGGAATACCTCACAATCTAGAGGTCACTTCCATGGCCATCCCTCTGCGTAGAGCGAAAATGAAGAAACCCCAAATGACAATAGAATGTGCATCCATCATGAGCCAAGTCTAAGGGAAGGCTGTCATGCTTTTCAACAAGCATTAAATGCACTAGGCTAGAGTCCATTAACAATTTATCAAACCCATTCCCATAGTCAAGCCTTGCTACAAGGTATCGTTTAATACCACCCTCCATACCAACGCTTAAAACTTGGAAGCATATGGTTTATATCATATACCATGTCACCCCAAACTCTAACATCAACGTTAACATATTACAAAGCTTGCACTATGATAGTATTACAATAATACTTAGTCATAGGTTGCGCTAGTCCAAAGTCTAAGAACCCTTGATTAGGTATGTAGATAATGTTTAGTCCATAGGTTTAGAGCTTAGGGTTTTAATTACCTTAGTAACAAGGTGTTTAGGCTTAAGTACCATGGCATACAAAGTATGCCACAATAAACTCTCGAACTATAAAATCCAAAGCTCTGCTCTCAACCAATATAATAACCTGTCAATAAAAGAACATAAGAGATGTTAAAAAGTATAGTAAAAATATACGTAGCACGAAAAAGATATTAATGACATCTAGAATGACGAATTTAAAACCATAATGAAGAATAATCAATACACAGGAAATTTAGCCATAATAGCTAATTTGACAATATCGACAATTACCAAGTTATAAATCCAAGTCGACAAGCAGCATAACAACTAGCAGCGGGTCCTCTAGGGTCAAGACGGTCAAACACCCTTTATACCATATCCCGTCGCAAAGTAATGAACTGCGTAATTAAAAGAGAAAGGTGCCTTAGTTTGATTGAACTAAGTAAGCATGTGTAACCAAGTAATACCTTACCACTTAGATCGTCATGGGAGAACAAATCCCGCCACTCCACCACTTTATTCCCATCAACAAAGTTAATTTAGCTTATATTTAAATAAATAGAGTACACATGTGTAGGAGTAAAACAATGAACTATACAATTCATTAATTCACCGATAGTAATAACTAAGATGTACAAATATTTTAAATAACAGAATTAAGACATAAGAAGTAAACAGATTAATAATCACTGAATGGATAAGAGACTAGTAAGACAGTATGAGCAGTTTCTGAAGAGATCAAAAGTTTAAGTAGTGCATGTAATTCCGCATGAGTAACAATGATCCCCTTTAGGTAGTTTTTACTAGCCTATAAATTTTTTTTTTCAATTTTTGGGGACATTACAGCTTTCATAGTCTTATTTATGGCACTTGGATGATGGTGGTTACATGGATGAGTAACTCCTTGTCTATTTTAGGAATGTGACACTTGTTTAAATGGTGTTTTCAAATTTTTTTAATGCATGTAGAATGTTTTTATACTATTCATTAAATATAACTATCCTCACTTATCTATTTAGTTAGTGCTGGAATTTCCACTTGGGGGTAAGCATAACTATGGCCTATTTTTGTATTCTATTATTTAATTTATTTATTTTCATGTAAGTGGTGCCATTATTATTATCCTAGATATCTTACTAATTTATTTATTGAGTAGACAAAATGAGCCAGTTGTCCCTAATGGTTCATATTCTCTTTTATTTTATTTATTTTGCTTATGGGGATGTAACTCCTTGTCTATTTTTGGAGGAGAATGAGCCACTTGTCTCTAATGATTCATATTCTCTTTTATTTTATTTATTTTACATATGTGGATGTAACTCCTAGTCTATAGTTGGAGGAAATGATCCACTTGTCTTTAATGACTCATATTCTCTTAATTTTATTCATTTTATTTTATGTGTTTAAGTAAGTAGTATAGTAGTTGTTGTAATCTCACAGATCACATAAGGTTACCAATAATACATATTGAAACATACATACGTAATAGAGACAAGAGACCAGAACAAGTAGATAGAATAACAGATCATATTAGCATGAGAGGGTCCATACAATACAAATAACTGAACCGAGTTCTCATCTAGCTCAACCGCCTAATATATATGATTTACAAACAGTTACAAAATAACTACCTATCGGTTCAGTGAACCGACACGAACTTAGGTGACCGACCTAATCTCTATTTTAGTCGGCTATCATTCAAGTCGACATACCGACTTGCTCCTCTAACATCTCCCCCACGAAAAAAACGTTTCTTCGTCATGAAGAACAGGGAGGTACAAAAATTTCGTTGTCGGTCTAAGTAGTCATTATTATGTGCTTGGTCTTCATGGGATGTGAAGTCTGATGGTTGGTATTTTATGTACGCAGACTTCGAAAATTGCTGGAGCTGTCACTGCTAGGTGATGTTGGAAATCCATTCAACTCTACAATATTTCTTGTATGTCGATGGTGAGTGTAGTCAGATTTGATAACATTGACATTTTCTCTGAAATGGAAATTTTAGTTATTCTTTCCATGTCAGGACCCATAAACTGGTCATTTTCTTCTGCTGTCTCTCTAAGTCATTTCATCTGCGGGTAGATAATGTCTACTTTTTCCAAGTTGGGAATGGCTTGATGCACCCATTGATGTGCGTCCCACTCAAGCTTCTGGATTTTAGCTATCTCAAGCACTATTTGATCCTCAATTGTGCTTCTGAGTGCTTCGTCAGTGGTTTTCCTCTTCTCAAGTGCTTGGATCTCTTGTTGGGCCTATCTGGTGCACTGATAGACTTTCCCGTAGTAAGTAGGCTAGTCTCTCAGTACTTCTTCATTGATGACAGACTCTGCCATGTGATCTTGCAACACTTTGTAGGCTTCAGAAAAGGTTGTGTGCTACTCCATTAGTAGTCGGACGGTTTCTTATTTCTGCTCTTCTTTTGTTTCCTGAATCTGTGCTAGGAGCTCTGACACCATGCTTTCAAACAGTTGATAAGCTCTTTCTAGTGGTTTGTCAGTGTCAACCTCTATTGGTCTTGGTATCACAGACTGGACCAGGTCCCTGCACTTATTAAGGAACTTAACTTGTTCTTTTTGCTTGTTGTCTAGTTCGTTACGTCTGTGTTGGTTCCTTGTCTTTGCTTCAACTGCTAGCGCTTCTAGTAATTGTTCTAGCTCTAGATCTCTCAATTTGGTTGCATCAACCATAGTGTTCGACCCAATTATATTGATGTGGACCATTGCTGGCTGTCGATGATGGTCCTTCTTATTTTTCTTCTTTTTGTGCTTCTCTGCTTCTACTTGTTTCGGCACCTGTGTACCTGCAAAAGTTGAGTCTGGATTTTTTTTTTATTGTGCAACAGTGGTTGTTGGTATTTATGTTTGCAACAATGGTTGTTCAGATGCAGGTGGTCCAAAAGTGGATGTGGTTGGTGTTTATGGTTGCGGTGGGGTTGGTTTTGGTGCAGTTGGTTGGATTAGGGGTTCTGAGTTGGGGGGTGGTGGTGGTGATGGGGTTGGTGAATGGTCGGGTGTAATTGGGTTGGAGGAAATGTGGTCAAGTGGTGGATTTTCAGTCTGAGGAGGTGAGTCCAAGTCAGAGAAGAGTTGGTTGATTTCTCGATTTATGTCCTCAATATTTTCTTCTTCCTCTCCTTCGGTTCGTTCAGAGGCTGGTAGGTGGGGTTCAGGTTCAGTCAGAGTGATAGTCGAGGTCTGACGTGTGACAACTTTGGATTCTTTGTCGAGATTTCTCTCGAAGGTCGAATTCATAGTTACAAAAGTTTTTAGCCCCTGAATTATTTGGACAGGTTGTTGGGATCCACCAGCTTCAAACAGAGGTGCTTTGGTAGAGAGTGTTTGTATCGACATGAATATCTCAGGTAGTTTTTCAATGAATGCCTAGAGGTCTCTGTCCCAGTTGAACTTCTCCTTCACAGCCTCTGACATATCATTTTTGCATAGGTCGAGTGGGCTTATTGAGAGCTGTTTTGGTATTAGCTCCTCTGTGATTTTTGTCGGGGATGGAGGTGGAGGCGTAGACACAAGATCTACAACATTTTTAGTCGTCGACGTGTGTGTGATCTTGGCCTTCTTTGGTAGACCTTGTAGTGCTTCTACCTTGACAAATATCCAAAATTGGGTTTCCACCGACACTTTATTTGCAGAGGCATATTCTATTATGTCGATGGCCGTAGCTTCCAGTTATTCTTCATCGTCTGATGACTCTGCAATGATAAGCTTGCTCTTATTTTTCCTTGTTGTTGTTGTTGTGTTCTTTTCCTCTTTCTTGCAGCTACTATTCCTAATGACAATTTAGCTATAATTTCTTTAGTGATATCATATTCTGCGTTTTCAGCTTCTATCTCTTCCCTTGGCTCCTTAGTCAGGATGATACTTTCTGCAGCTGAAATGGTTACCTGCTGGTCTGCACATGTTTCTTCTACACGTGTTTATACTCTCTGTATCGTCTAAGGTTTGATTATGATTTGTAGTCAACCATTGGTTTCAACCGGTGTCTCCTCCGACACAAAAGTACTAATGTAGAGGTTAAGCTCATAATCCTCTTCCTTCTATTGGTCTGTCAACAGCTCCTCTATCGAGAAGTCGGTTTCCTTTCCCTTCGCTGGTATTGGTACTTTTGTTCCATCTTGTCGAGACAACTCCCAAAAGATATGTTCGACTGACGGGTAATAGTTGAGGGCCTTTGCATTTGATTTGGCGCCCTGCATGTACCATACTGTGGTATGGTCGAGATCTAGCTAAATGTCGACCTTTTTAGGAATACTTCATTGGATGTTCTGAGGCACCCTCTATCTAGTTGTGCAGAGTTTTAGCTGTTGGACCCAATTTTCGAACAACACTTTTTCGTTTGCAAGTTCCTTGATTGTTCCTTTCTGGGAGAATGGCTTGAATCTCCACACGTGGAATTTTGTCAGTTCCTGAAAATTTTTGTCTCCTTTAGGGAAAATATAGAACATTATTATCCATAATATAAGGGGTGGGTACTTGATAATTCCTCCCATCTCTTGGCATTTCTCACAGATGGCTTTAATCATGTCAACGACATATTCGTCCCATATGTATATCTTTCCATTGGTCGCAATGGTGTCTACTACTTCCAACATATCTAGTTTGAGAGTGCTTCCATGACCTGCCATGGTGAGTGTTATAGCTATTATTTTGGCCACAATCTATGGCATTTGGGCAGTGATTTGACTAATCATTAACCCTTTTGAGTTTTTTCCTGATGCTGACCCGGTTTGTTCTTTGACCAATCCTTCTTTGATACCGACTAGTACTGGGTCTCCTTTGTTTGAGAGCCCTGTTAGTTTGGAAATGACTTCCCCAGAGATGTCAACCAGTCGGTCGAAGTAAAACCAGCCATTGTGGTACCGTCTTATGACAAATTTGACTCTTGTTTCTTTTGTGCCACCGAATCTAGCCATGAGCGACGCGTTTACATAATTTACAATGGAACTGTGTTGTATTTTCTCTACAGCTGGAGTAGGCTTCTTGCGACGTAAGCCCACTCTTTTATCTCAGCCCATAGTTTTCTCCATGAGCCCTCTTGCACCTTAGCATTCTTGATGTTCTTTAGTCTCCTGACTAATGGTGTTTCTGTAGTCTGTAATTCCTTGGCTTTGGCTTAGGATCTGGTTTGTTTCGGTGCCATCTTATCGGTTTGGTGGTTTATTTCACTAAGGTGCTTTTTCTTTTCATTCGTTTGGTTGCTCTGATGATCTCTCTATTTGAATTGTGGTGAATGATCCTTCGGTGGTTCAGTATTTATAGGGGACGTGTTGGATGTTCTCGTCGATAGGTGTATTAATGGAAAACATGATTTTATAGCTAGAACACTTGAGTGTGCGTTAATGGTGAATTGGTTTCGGTGCTCAAGGTCATGAATGTGCGATAGGACTATTGAGGTCATTGGTCGATGTCAGTTATGAAAATGGTCAATGGCGTTATGTTGATGGGCATGATGTCGGTTGTCGAAGTGGTGATTTCCTGTCATAGTTTTGTGTGTATAACAGTATTATTTGTTTTTTGGAATTTTAGGTTTTTATATTTTTTGTTTAACCATTATGGTCATTATATTCTTTTTTTTTTAGATAGATGTGTTTGGTTTAGTCTCTGTAGCATTTTAGTCGGGCTCCATTAATGAGTTTCTAAAATACTATGCCTTGTAACGTCCTTAGTCAGACTGATCCATTGGTATGTATCTCCTTAACAACATAGGGTCCCATCCATTATGTACGTAACTTTTTAGGTTTTCCTTTTACTCGACTATTGTATAGTAAAGCAAGGTCTCCTACCGACAAGTTTTTGTTCTTGATGTTTCTTTCATGCCATGCTTTTTGTTGTTGTTTCTGGATTTCTTAATGTTGTATCGCCACTAGTCGGTATTCTTAAAGTTTACTCAGTTGTAATAGTCGGTCCTTTCTTCCTTGTTTGACATCGACATGTAAAATCTCTGCAAAAATAGGTGTATGTTGTCGGAAGTGTAGTGGAACTACTGCTTCTTGTCCATAAACTAGTCGAAAGGGGTTTTGGTCGATTGATCATTTGTATATTGTTCTATATGCCCATAGTACTGTAGGTATCTTCTCATCCCAGTCATCCTTGTCAGCATTACATATTTATGTTAAACATTTTGTTAATGTTTTTTTAAATGCTTCAATTGCTCCATTCGACTGAGGATGGTGTGTTGTACTCCGACGATGGTCGATTTGGAACTGGTCGGTTAGGGTTTTGATAATCCTATTAATAAAGTGTGTTCCCTGGGCGCTGATTAGGGTTAGTGGACATCTGAATCGGGTAATGATATTTTCATATATAAATTTTACAGCCACCTCACTGGAACCTGTGTCGACTGGTTTTGTCTCTGCCCATTTGGTCACATATTCAACTGTAGTTATTATGTACCTTGCACCTATTCTTTTTGCTGGTATAGGAAATGGTCCTATGAAGTATATGGCCCAAATTTCAAATGTCAAACTTTGGTTTACTAATATCAAATTCATTTCTGTGCTAGGCAGGGTTCGACCTAGTCGTTGGCATCTGTCACATTTGCTTAAAAAAAAATTGCAATCTTTCGGAAGTGTCGGCCACCATAACCCTGATTGTTGGATTTTCTTTGCAGTTGTGTCTACTTGGAATTGTCCTCTTCCAGGTCCATAATGTGCTTCATGCATAATGTTGTCTCTTTCATGTTCTAGTACACACCTTTTAAGGATGTCGTCTAAACCCATTTTGTACAGGAATCCATTTATGAGGCTATAAGGTGCAGCTTTTATGGCTAAGATCTATTTCTTTTTGGTATTCATGCCTTCTGGTGCTTGTCCATCTTCTAAAAACTAAGCTATTTCCTCTAACTCTGTCGGGACTGCTTCTATTTGAAATAGATGTGCATCTGGTAAGTCATCTTTGACTCCTATCGCTTCCTCTCCAGTTTCGATTCGAGATAAATGGTCGAGACCGACATTTAACTTACTTGGTCTGACAATGAATTCGAACTCAAATTATTGGAATAGAAGTATCCATCGACAAATTTTTCCATGGTGTGGAGGCTTGTTCACAAGGTATTTTAATGCCTGATGATCAGTGTAGAATATAAATGGGTTAGCTAGGAGATAATGTCGATTTTTTTGTAGTGCGAAGACCATTCCTAATGCTTCTCTTTCTGTTGTCGAATAGTTTCTCTCAGCTTTGTTTAATTTTCTACTACTATAAACTATAGGATAATCCATTCCATCATTTCATGGTTGACTTAGGATTACTCCTATTGCTAGACCTGATGCGTCAATGTGGACATGGAATTTATTCGACCAGTTTGGAAACCTTAGGATTGGTGCTTCGACTAGTTTTATTTTTAGTTTTCAAATGATATATGGCACTCTTATGTCCAGTCAAACTCTTTATCTTCCCTTAATATTTCTTCTAGTGCATCAGTTATATCTGAGTAGTATCTTATGAATTTTCTATAATAGCTTGTATGACCTAGTAACACTCTGACTTGTTTTGAGTTCGCTGGTGGTTTTAGGTCAAGGATAATTTTGATTTTTACAAAATCTACCTTAATACCTTCCTTACAGACAATGTGTCCTAACAATATGCCTATGGGGGTCACAAATATGCACTTCCTAATGTTCAAAGCTAACTAGATTTGTCAACATCTTTCCAACATAAGCCTTAGCCACTTGCAATGATATTTTAACATGGAGTATATTTTCCAATCATCAAAGTATACTGCCATGGTTTTGTAAATATATTCTTGGAATGGTTTTTGTAAATATATTCTAGAGAATACTGCAGGTGCATTCTTTAATCCAAAAGGCATAACCTTGTAAGAAAATGAGCCAAATTCACATACAAATGTTGTCTTTTTTTTATCTTCTTTAGCTATTGGCACTTGGTTATAACCTGAGAAGCCATCTGTAAATGAGTAGCATTCATGTCCTGCAACTTCATTTAAGATTTCATCTGCATAAGGAGTTGGAAATGGGTCTGTTAGTGTCACTTTATTTAGCTCCGTAAAGTTGACACAAATTCTTAATTTGGTCGGATCATGTTTCTTAGGTTGAACAACCATTGGACTTGCCCATTCTGATTGGTCAATAGGGTAGATGATGACTCCTGCAAGCATGTTATCAATCTCCTTTTTTACTATCTCTTTGTATTTATGAGCTAGCTTATATGGGCTTTTCTTCACAGGTCGAACATCAGGTTTAGTGTCAATTTTCATTTCACCCATTTCATGGAATAAACCTTTGAGATCTATATAATCTCGGGAAAATACATCCTGAAACTCTTTTAAGAGGTTCACTATTTCTATTGTCTGCTCTTCACTCCAGTAGTCTCCAATATTTGCCATTTTTGGTTGGTCATCATTTGAGATGTCAAGTTCTCTAGTTTTGACCTTAGCATCTAGCCATTCTAATGCTTTGGCTTCATTGATTGGTATACTTCCTTCTTTAAACTGTGAGAATGTGGCAAGAAAGTCGACAGCAGTCATTCGGTCGGTATCGTCCTTGTCGGTGGTTCCAACTTTCAGTACTGTGCGAATAAGTTTGGTCGTTTCAACATGGTTTGATTTCCATCTAAAAATTTTCCCTTCTATATTTTCATTTTCTAACTGTAGTCTTGTCGACTGTGGTATTGTCCTGGTTTGTATATTTTTATAGTTCATTGTCTGTCGGTTGTCTATTAAAGGTTAATTTTCTGTTGGCTGTATAAATTCTTTAATCTGTTTTGCTATTTAGACCAAATTCTTATTTTGTGGTATAAATCTGAAATCTTTGATAAAATTTTCTCTGAGTTTCGGCCATTGGAATGTTTCACCTCGGGCTTCCTCCATCTTATACCATTTGTTTGGTAAGTCGGTGAGGGTGGATGGAAACAAATGCGGACATGCGCGTCCATCTTTGTACCCAAGTATTCTCCATTCTTTTTCACATGTCTTAATATGGTCTTCTGGATTCCGTCCTTGAATGAAAATAGGTTTCTAAGCTTGGTTGGTTAACTTCTTTCCTCCAAACCTTTCTACAAAGTAAGTCGAAGCTGTTGTCTAGGTCTGTAGTCTTGTCTGATGGGTATCCCACCATCTAGCAGCTTGTCCTGTAAAAGTCTCTACTAAACTTTGTAGTTGACCATGTTCGCCAATATTTTTGGACACTTGTTCTATGTGCATGACCGGTGATTCTCTTTCCTTATATCTTGATATTTTGTATTATTTACATTTGTAGGTTTTAAAGTAGGGTATTCCCCAATTTTTTTCTCAAATATTTTTGGTACAATGGACACTATGAAGCACTGTCGAGTGGGATTTTTCTGTACTTTTGGATTGTCTAGCAACCTCTTGCTTATGTTTTGTATTTCTCGACTTCCCAATCATATAATTTTGCATCTGAATTATATCCTACTGAGTCTTGGTTTCCCAAATGAAGTTCTCCATAGATATTAGGTTCTGTATAATCTGCATTATTTTGTATCTAATAAAGTTGTTTGATATCAACTTCTTCATCGATAGGTTCTGTCCAAGGTTCTCCTTGGGATGGATGAATAGGTACAATGAGCTTTTGTCTGTTTCCTTTTAATTTTATTCTCTCTTTATCTAGGGATATCAACGCTTTCATCTTTCTCCCCAAGGTTGACCTAGTAACGCTGGGAAGGAGCTGGATCCTTCCTTAGGGTCAATAATTTCGAAGTCGACTTTGGTTGATATTCCCTTAATTGTGGTGTCCACATTTTTCTAGACCACAATAGGTTCAATTAGGCCTTAGTCGGCTAGTTTTGGGTATAAACCTGACTCATATAGTCGAGGTCTACCTAACTGTTCCCATGCGTGTTGAGTAGTAATATTTACCTGTGATCAGAAATCGAGTACAACTTGTCGGACATGGTATCCTTCAATTTCCAAGTCGACAAGTGGGTCGGTATCACTTTTATCTTTTTGATTTAGACTACAGATATTCTTTGTTTGTTTTTCGGTGTTGTTGTGTTTTATTTCATATAATAAGTCTACGAATTGAGATACTGAGTTATCTGTCTGTAGTAGCTGTATTAATTCTTTTATTGTGTTATGTCGATTGTCGGTTTCTTCTTCCTGTCGTGCAAATTCTCTAAATATATTTGTTGCATCTTTATATATTTGTTTTTCTTTAATTGGGTCAGGATAAACATTTTTCTCTCTTATCTTGCTTATTTGGGGGTTATCACTCCTAGTTTTTATCCCTTGTCGGGTTACGATATGTAAATTATTTGTGTTGATAGTATCATGTTTTTGCACACATGACAAGACATTACCATTATTCTTTTTATTTATCTTCTCAATCATAATAGGGCAATCCTCTAATGAGTGATCCCCTACGCGACAATTAGTACAGAATTTGATGTCAATTATGTCCTTGTATGGACAGCCTGCATGTCGGTGTCCCTCCTTATAACATGTGAAACATTGGATGGGTTGACGTGGTCAGTTGTCTCGATTCCCAGATAATCGACCTCGACCTCCATAGCCTCCACGTCGGTTGTCATACCGACTCTTGTATCTTTGACCTTCGTATCTTTGATTGTTCTAATCATTTGGCGTGTGGTTTTGTTGATTACCTTGTGCAACTGCATTGGTCTGATTGACTGCATGATAATTTTGTCGGTTCTTGAGATTCAGAGGGTAGTCAACCGTGTTATGATTTTTGGTTTCACAGATTGCACACCAAGATGCCTTACCATTCTTCATGTTGAACGGGAAATATTTTGTTGAGTGGTCTCCATGCTCTTGGCAAATGTTGCAAAAACATTTAGTCTGCATGAATCGAATGTCCTGTCGGCTAATGTCCTATCAACAGTTGTCTTTTGAATGTCCGGCCTTCAAGCACTTCATGCACCAGATATCCTAACTTTTGAGGTTTAATTATTTTAATGACTTATGTAAGCTCTCGAGCTATTCTTCTAGTCTATTATCGGTGGAGTATGCTAGTATGTCCTCATCAATTTCTACTTGGAGAGATTTTGTAAGCGCATCTTTCTAAGTCTTGAATGTCTCCAGACTTATGTGTTGGCGAATTTTCTGTGATAAACCTGCAAGAAACCACTGGATTAATAACTGTTTGTCAATAACATAGTCCAATTGGCTAAGAAGGTCTTTCCATCGTTTATCATAATCACGGACAGTTTATTCTAGTTTCTATGATGTCGTTTTTAGTTTCTTTGCTGCCGGATGTTTTGCATCTGGAGTTTTGAAAAATGATAGAAATTGAGTTTTGATCTCAGCTTTGGTTGTTTGGGTGGTTCTTTCAGAAAATGTCATGTACCAAGTTAATGCCCTTTTCCTCAAGACACCAGTGAACTATGCCATCTTCCTGTCTTCATCCATAACTTGTTAGCCTCCCAAGTCGACTCACAGACGAACCAGTGTCGTCTGGGGTCCTCATCACCCTCATATAGAGGAATGTGTGCTGACCCATGACCCATGTCAGAGTCACTGTCACTGATTTCAGGAGGTGGCAGCGGTGGAGGTGGTGGTGGGGGTGGCGGGGTTACTTTCTTATTCCTTTCTACGAAACTATCGTCGACAGAACTCTCATTCTTGTCAGTTGTTTTTGTTGTTTCCTCTTCGACCAACAGTCAGTTGATGTTGACTTCTTCTGTCGATGTCCAACTGTAATTATCTGTCTGTCGTTCTGAATGTTCTGTGTCCTCCAAACCTGTATTTGGTAGGGGGGGTGCTCCTTCATGTGTTGGTAAAAGTAAGTGGATACTTCAGTTGGAGGGTACCGTTTGAAGCGTAACCCAATTTCCTTCTTCTAGTTGATAGATAATGAGATGTCTACCAATGTATGTCTCGTCATCTAGTCGACTCCATATACCAAAGTCACAAGCTCCTAGTATGAGTTCCTCTTCGACAATAGCTTATATCCGGGTACGCGGATCTGTCGGACGTTTTACTTCCTAGGGAACTTCTAATTGGAGACCTTCTCATTGCTCTATCCATAGTTCTTCTTCCATAGGGGACGCCTATTCTTCCATACCTTCTTCTTGTCGATCATGACCCAACTCTGGTGGATCTCTTTCCTGGTTGGTCACCCTAGTACTCATTCCTCTCTACAGCGCTAAGGCTCTTTCTCTTCTTTCTTCCCAGCTTTGTAGCCTCCTCTCCCTCTCTATTTTCTGGAAGTCCGTTATACCTTTGTGTGACACTGTCTTCTCGATTTCCTTTTTAGGTTGACTTCTCATTACTGGTGATTGGTATTTCTTTTAGTAGACTAGAATCCACTCCACTTTATTCCGACATATGACCATCTACCCCCCCATATCCTACCCAATGCTTTAGAAATCCCGGATAGTTCTTTCTACATGCTTAGAAAGTATTCCCACTCCCTTTTTGCAATGAATTTTTTCCACCTCTTTTGCTTTTCCACCAAATTAGGGTTTAATGGCGGTCCGTGAAGTGATGGACGAGGTTCGACAATATGACCCACTCCCTTCTTGATCAGGAATTTAAACAGCAAGATCGGTAAGGAACAAAAAAATTGCTCAGTGAGGTCCGTGTAGAATTTCTTCTTGACGGTTTCTACCGAAGTTCTGTCTTCTACTTCTTTCTCCTCACAGAATTCATCGGCGATTTTTTCGAACCACTCCGACAAGTTTGTTCTTCCCCTGCGAATCAATTTTTCTAGTAACTGTTGATCTTTAGTCCCTTCCGAATTTTTCGTCCAGGAGTTTCTTCAGAATTTGGGGCACTGATTCTACAAACTTCTCATGTGTCTTTATAAAGAATCTTTCTTTTGCTTGTGCGGTCGTCAATCTATTTCTTCATGCGTAATTCTGCAAATAATTTGCTACATTACGCTCCCACCAGTCCTTAATCTCTTGTTCTGATATCATCTGCTTGCATAAATATCAGACATGTACTACCAGCAACAAAACCAATGTTGTAATCTCACAAATCACATAAGGTTACCAATAATATATACTAAAACATACATACATAACAGAGACGAGAGACAAGAACAAGTACATAGAATAACAGATTATATTAGCATGAGAGGGTCCATACAATACAGAGAACTGAACTGAGTTCTCATCTAGTTCAACAGCCTAATATATATGATTTACAAACAGTTACAAAATAACTACCTGTCGATTCAGTCAGCCAACACAACCTTAGGTGGCCGACCTAATTTCTAGTTTAGTCGGCTGATCGACTAAGTCGCCTATTGTTCAAGTCATCATACCAACTTGCTCCTCTAACAACAGTGTAAGATATTATTATGTGTATATATATGGGGCATTGACATAAATATACATAATATGATATATGTGATATGTATAGTTGTTAAACGTATATATAAGAATAGATGTGTTATTATATATATATATATATATATATATATATATATATATGAATGCTTGTATGTTTGTATATACTATAATATGTATTTTATTATATGTAATAGTTATTAGTATTGCATGTCTGCAATATTGTGAATATAGTATATAGATAGAGGAGAAAATATGTAAAGATGTAAGTGTAAAATTTGGAGATGTTCAGAACTATTTGGAAGTGTTTGAGTGTTTAGAGGTGTTTGGCAGTGTTTGGAAGTATTTGGAAGAATTTGGAAATATTTGAAAGTATTTGGAAGTCTTTGGGAGTTTGGGAGTCACCATGGAAATCACCCTCATGGTGTGAGTAAAAACATTATAATGAAAAGTATGCATATCATTTACAATATAAACACTTAATCATGTTCAGGATTCAAAGGTTCAACACCAAGATATTACACTCTTGGTAGATATGTTATCTCTATATGATCCCCTTGGCTCATACATACCTTGCAGAATAATAAATGCATTTTCCTCAAAACAAAGCCAATGTATCACGATCACATCCCACACCCAAATGTAGGTGCACTAGCAAGGATTCACCTTGTGTCTTCCACATGCATGGAAATGCATATATCAAGTAGCTCGAAAACACACACACACACATGCATCATTATTGCCTTGGTTTTTTCTTCATTATTTTATTTTTCTATAAATAAATCATTCTTAGTTTAAATTAAATGATATTATTTTCAAGTTTCCGTAAAAATGGCAATTTGTCATATAAACACAGTTATGCATTGAACCTAAGGTAAAGATGATAGCCTCTTAGAGAATAAAGACTCTATGTCCTTATTACGTAACCCAAAACCTCATAATCATGATGTAAGTTACTCCCCATGGCCAAGTTACCTCTATATGATTCACTCGAACCATACATATTATGCAATACTTTATACATCTCTTCCTTGAATCAACACATCATGATCACGTCCCACACACAAATGTTGATCATGATACATATTATGCAATACTTTATACATCTCTTAGGTTTTGTTTTTAATTTTTCTTCTCAAATTGATCCAAAATGGGATAATTATGAGAAGATCCACCTACTTTCATAACTGGCCCGTAGTGAATGAGTGGTATATTTACTAATTTTTCTCCAATACCGACCCACTCGACCTGAAATGGGTAGACAAATACGCTTTCTCTATGAGAAAGTCACACGGGGAGGAGCTTGTCGTGCTAGATCTGTGGGGCTTGTTGTGAATTTGGACAAACAAATGCATGAGGAAGCAATTCAATTGCTTTAAGATAAGTAATAAGCCTGTAAATCAATACTAGGGAATTCCAGGGAAGCAACGAAATTTTGTATAAGTATGCCGATCTCTGAATTTTTTTGTGTTTTGTTTTGTAGTGTGACAAAGAAACAAAGTAATTGACAGGAGCTGATTGTATCTTGACATCCTATCACGTTGAGTAAGCAATAACGTCTGCATCTACACTTTGTTCATAAATTCAACTTGTACAAATTTGAAAAGGTGAGCGTGGTTACCTTTATCAATAGCTATGGCCAGAATCCCAAGCTTAACGATAAATGCCTCTCCCTGCTATTTCAACTCATATAGGTAGTAAACTCTACAAATATACATGTTGTTAAGCCGGATTAAGATAAATTCCTCGCCCTCCTATGTGGACTGAGCTTGGCCTGATGGTAACCGTCTCATCCTCCTTTGTCTTCCCATTTCAACTAGGTATGGCATGGACTGGTACACGGTGGTTTGCCAACAGGAATTCACGTTAGCAATCTAGAAGTGTGATCTTAGTTTGTAATGGTATTACCAAGACTATGGATGAGGATGAGGCGGTGTCGGTGTCCGTGTAGAAGATGGTGCAGGTGCACAACAATATTGATGCAAGGAGGTGCTTCCATATCTGACTCGCGCTTCATGTTTATGTCTTTGTTAGTTTTGTTTAACATATCAAAATCCCTCTTTTTTGTTGATAAAATGAACCATCATTGTAGCCATATTGGTTTTGGAAATAGTAAAAAGCAGAGCATGAGCTCCTGATCCAAGAAAGAAAAAAGAACTAGAGTGAGCTATCAACCCGACCATTTGCACCGGGGCCCACCTGGTGCCGTCCAGTCTTTCGTTCACTCAGTTAACTTTCTTTGTATTTTTTTTGGTTTTTTTTTTTTTTCTTCAACTTTGTTTCAGAAATTTATCTTTATGTTTTTATCTGTTTACATTGTGATTAGAGAAAATATTCAATCAGTTCAATTTAAGGTTCAATCAGTTCCACCTCAAATAATAGGCATGTACACCAGCTCATCAAAAATAATTTCTATAAAGCATGAAAAATTGAGAAGAGACAGGAGAAATAATGTAACCAATTACGTGAAATACAAATAATGTAACCAATTACGTGAAATACCTGAATCGCTTATATAACAAGTGGAAATTTCCAGTCAGAGGAAGGAGAGGAACTCCACAAAAGAAGAACAAAGGAAGAATGAAAATCAAAGAATTTAGATACAACTTAAAAATAATCCGATATTGATAAAACTATAAACTGATTGAATATTTTCCATCACAATGAAAAGAGATAAAAACATAAAGAGATTTATAAAACAAAGTTGGAGAAAAACCAAAAAACTAAAACAAAGTTGGAGAAAAACCAAAAAACTAGTAACGGAGGTTAACTGAGTGAGCGAAAGACTAGACGACACCCGGTAGGCCTCGGTGCAAATAGTCGGCTCGATAGCTCACTCCAAAAGGAATTGGTCAGAGAAGTCAGAATACGCAAACAACAGTTTCTTCGAATATTTGAAGATACAGATGTAAATTGTTGTTCTTCGAAGAAGACTTCGACATGGGAATCTCAGCTCAAATAAGAAAAGAAAGCCAAAGCCCCATACCATATGGAATGTGGTGCCAAAAGAATCAGTGCAGTGAAATTCGTGCCTAAAGAAGATTGTGGTGTTATTGCATTTAATGCATTCTCTCCAAACCATGGTGACAATGCAAATTAACCAGGGAAGCGAGGCTGATGTGATGAGGAGGCAGTGCATAAAGAGGCGGTGCATGTCAAATAATTAATAAGGATTTTCTAAAACCAAGAAGGTATCTATGGTCGGGTCCGATAATAAGATCCTCAACCTCTCAGCCAATTGCATTAGACATAAATTGTTTTTTTTAATAAATAAATAAAATTGTTATCATGTAAACTTTGGGAAAATTGTGATAATTATTTTCTATGTTGTACAAGTTTTCGGAACCCTGGAACGTAGAGAATGTGGGTATCCCATACCTTAGACGTTTCCCCAAATTTAAGTTGGGAGCATCCATATTAAATATTAAAAAAATAATAATTAAAAAAAACATTAGAAGAAAATAATCATTAACATAAATAGGATGACTTAACTTATCTTTTGTATTACTGTTGTAACTAGAACTTAGATGGAAATGGCAATAAAATCAAGATTACCATCCACGTCTTATATAACATAGACTCTTTCTAAAGTGGGGATGTTTAGAAGTTATAGTCCCTATATTTGTGGCTATATGTATAGAGTCAGTTTTTAGTTTTGTGTCAACTATAATTAAAATGTATTACAATATCACATGTTTACAAAACATTCTATGTCAACTTATTTGCAAAGACTTATAATTATTCAAAATTAAATTATTTTAAAATAAAAACCAAGATATTTTTTTATTTAAATGTAATATATGAATTTAGTAAAGGTTTATAACTATTTAAATTTAAATTATTTTAAAATAAAAAACAATATATTTTTAAATTTAAATGTAATATATGAATTTAGTATTAAATGAAAAGTTAAAACCATTTCCAATTACTTAAAAGTTTACTTTTTATTCATAAAGTAAATAGTAAAATAAATAAATTTATTTTCTTTTACTGTAGTGCCCTATTTTGTTAGACTCTTTTGTTACTCAACTATATTATTATTTGAGGGCATTTTATCACAAATGACCTGGTTAAATTTTGAAATATATGTTTTGATCATGTTGATACATTTCGGTACTCTTGGATAAATGAAATTTTGTAATGCAACATTGTACTGCCTTATTGGACAGACTATTTCAAGTGTTAAAATATGTTATGGTTTCAGGGCATTTTGACTACAAACGGCCCGGTTTAATACGATGAATTAAAACGACTTATATATGTATTGATTGTTGTGTCACAATGATTTCTTATGAATGAATGGACATTGGTAGATAGATTTATATAATGTGATATGATTGAGCTTAAAATGTGTGAATGAAATTTATGAACAATCTTCATTTCTTACAATATATGGGTAGATGCTTTGATAGTCTTCTAGTGTGACAGGGACCCAACTGCGCAATGACACAAGGTGGTGTCAATGCCACATGAATTTCAGTTTGAGTATGAACAGGATATCAGGTGATACAATTTATTTTAATAATATTTTGATTAAATTGTGTAAGTGCGATTAATGCACATGCTTTTCATGTGTACAGGCACATGATCTTGGTTCCCAATCGATCCACAAAGGATGATGGGGTTGCACAGAAGAAAGTACCCGTATGGTTGGCACATATTTTCCATGTGGCAGGTTGAAAAGCAAGAGAGGCTTTTACCTGCAAGAGGCATGCTGCCGTGAGGGTAGGCCGTGGACTCGGTCACTCACGAGGATTAACTGAGGGGCGCGCAATGAGGTGTCGACTTTATTCCTCAATAGCCATGAGTTTCTCTACAGCGTGGATTGGACTGAGTTAACATGGTCTCAACCATCGCACTAACTCCCTGCCACGGAAAGTGGGATATTTGAAGGGCATGAAGACGATCATGGAACCCTTGATATCACCTGGAGAAGCAAAAGAAATTATTAAACTATAAGGTTGTAAATAAGTAATAACTAAACAATAAACTTATGACTTGGAGATAAAGAAATGGAAAGTGCAACCTTATGAAATAAAAAAAAATAAAAATGAATAAATAAATCATAAACAAAATAAAAGAAGATAAAGTAAATTCTAAATAGAAACACATTGCACACACAAAAACACGAAATCAAAAGCAAAAATCTAGGAATCATATAAATGAAGTATAGGAATGGTTTAAGTAAAGAAATCCTAAATTAAGCACATTTCATAAATGCATATGAAATTACATAAATGCATATCACAAAAGATCCGTTGAAATAAAATAAAATAAAAAGAATTCAAAATAAGAATAAATAAAAATAACAATGCAAAACGATATAAAGAAAGAGGTACGGTTTGAATAGGGGATGCTTTTTACCCTAATGTTGGACGGATGAGAGAATGCAGAGGCAGATGGTGGCTGTAGAGAGATTGGCTCATCAAGAGTGAACAGGGTTGGGAGGCCCTTAGTGATTCTACACACTTTGATCGTGCTTGGGTACTTCTTCCTGCAACCCCATTCAACTCGGGGGTCCTTGGGGAAGGAGAGTACCCATTGGAATGGTAGGGAGGTCAACCGATGGATCCCTTGTGATTCGGAACTGATCGACGTTCATGGGAGCTTGAGAAGGTTCATGGTGCGGAAACCTCAGAAAGAACAAGCCTGCATAAAGAGACTCAGGTTTTTATGGATTCAGAAATTGTTGTATTTTATTATGAGATCAGGATTCAGAAATCGTTGTATTTTATTTAGATCTGTGTTGTAATTTATTATGAGATCTGGATTCAAAAATTGTTGTAGTTTATTATTAGATCTGGATTCAGAAATTGTTGTATTTTATTTAGATCTCTGTTATATTCCTGCGTGTTGTTCAGAGTTGAGAATGCATTCATGCCGGTAATTTTTAATAGATCTGGAATAGCCATTGTGTGTCTGTGATTTGCTAAGAAATTGGATAATGCATGGTATTCCTGTGTTTTTAATAGACCTGGAATAGCCATTGTGTGTTCGGCGATTTGCTTGAACCTGTTACTTACAGCATAAAAACTCTATGTGTGACGGGGCTGATCTAGAAGGAAATCGGCTCTCCTCCCTAAATATCCACGTAGTCCTAGGTGCCTGTGATTCCGGTAGGAGAAAGTAATGTACCAGTAAGTTTCTGCACCAAAGATATGCTAGCAAGCTGGATAAATGAAGTGAGAATGTCAGCATTTATATCTGTAACATGCATGGAAAACAAACCTAGATTAACTAAAACATTAAGAGGACTGTATACATGAAGAACAACAGATTTCCTGACGAAAGACAAAATACCCAATAGTTTGTTGAATTCTTGAGCAATTAAAAGGAAATAGAAAACTGCACCATAACTACGCGTAAGAGTTGTAGAAACAATTCCAGGATCTTAATTGTGGTCTACTACTTTGCCCATTTATTTGATGTGTTGATATATTTAATGGTCATGTGGGTATATAATGTGAAATGCTTTTCTATGTAAGCGCTGAACTTTAATCCATGAACTGTATTTTGAGTTGAAACTTTCTTTTCTGTAAATTACACTTTCATTGAACTGTATTTTGAATTGAATCTTTCTTTTCTGTAAATTGCACATTTTTACGCCAGATTACCCTACAAGCACGTTTTGGTCGTTCTGCGTGCGTTCCATTCTATCTTACTTTCTCCTTGTCTGGTGGCGTTGTTGTTTTCCCCATTCCTCTGGCCAATTGAGGATCTTGTTCCTGTTGTTGTCCTTTTTGTTGCGCTCTTCGTGGTCGTCATAGGGCGCTGACTCTCCATATTATTGGCTTCCGAGAGTGATTTCATCTTGATTCTTATTTTTCAGCTTGGCTGGTTTCTTCACTAACCTCTCTAGCTTGGATGGCTTATTCTTCAAATGGTATCCGATCGAACTAACCAGCCAAGGAGCCGAGCCAAGTTAATGGAGTAGTTGAACCGATAAGGCTAACTGAGTATCCCACGATCATCTCGGTCTAAGAGCAAAGGTGTAGTAGTGCATCTAAAGATGCCAGCCCATTTTCTGAGTATCCCATTATTTAGGAATAATTGCTTATACATACGTTTAAAACTAGTAAGCGCACGCAGGATGATAAGCTACAATTGCTGCGATTAATTGGGATTCACTACCTGAGATTGTTTAGCAACCTGTACATTCAAAAGTAAGAACTTGTACTTTTGGACCTTTCCACTTATGAATCATTTTCGCCATAAACTACTGCTGCTGGCACAGGCTGGTTTCAGCCTCAGCTCTTTTGATGAATCAATGTAACTAATATCTCTGGATGTATGTAACGAGGTAACTTGCTATAAGAAGCTTTGATTGACGGAATGTATCTGCTTGCTAAAGGTGGCTGGTATGACGTGTCATGTGTGATGTCTCTTTTTAAAGGCCCCTCCCCGGTGATTGGATATAGATGGACTGGCTTACTTCCGTTGAAAGAATCATGTCATCTGTGAGATCGATAGGTGGTTTCTTGGTAAAATAATCATTCATCTAGCTTGTAAAAATCCATAATAAATTGTCCTCTGACTGATAATATTTGGAAACCTTTTCTGAATTTGAGCGTTTTGTTTTATTGGAGCAATAGATTTTGAAAAGGTAACAATGTATTTTATTTTATCAGAGTGAATGTTTTATTTTATTATCCATACATAATAATGAAGTTGAATGAAGTAATTATTATCTGAGTAAATGTTTTATTTTATTTGAGGAAACGCCTAAGATTCCACTCCAGAATGATCATCACGATTTGATTAACATGGCTGGCCTTCCAAACGTTTACTGGAATGCTGCGTGGGTACAACACTTAGACCTTCCACTAATTAATTTACTCATCCTTCGCCTAAATTTGTTCAAACAATAAAATATGATTCGGTATATGCATTTTCTATTTTGGAAATTATATAAAGTGATGGCCTTTTAGTCTATTTCTATTCATATACAGAACATGGCTTTTGCTATTTTTAAAATTATATAAAGTCATGGATTTTAGTCTTTTCTTTTTCTTTTATTCTAAATTAAGTGTAAATTCCATGATTATTCTTCTTTCTAAAAGTATAACATATAGATAGGGTGCACATGCTTATGTTGTATGCAAAATCAGTTATTAATTTAGTATTATGAAAATTGGTATATTTTCTTGTGAAATAATATATATATATATAGGGTAATCTTATAACCCTTATATATATATATATAGGGTAATCTTATAACCCTTATAAATATTAATAAAGTAAAGTTAGCTATTGATCTAATGATTATATGTTACTTTTGAAAATATTTACATATATATATCCATAATTAATTAATTTTGCATGATTTAGATATTCCATTTATCGACTAGATATTTTATCATTCTTTGCTTGCACATCTATGTGATGCTATATTATGTCGTTCAATAAGGTACATATGGTTTAAAAAAAAAATATGTGTATTTTCCTTACCATGGAGTTGACGGTCATTACACATGGTATTAGAGCATGGTTCTAACTCTAGGACCTTGGGCTCATTGCTCTTTAAGTTATTTTTGTTTATTTTTATTTTTATTTTTATTGATGTAAGTGATTGGAAACTAATACATGAACTATTCTCCTTGCAAACTCAAGAAACATGGATGCTAGGGGAAGAAGAGGAAGGAGAGGTAGAAGTGCTAGGGGACATGGTACACCACCTCTTTTGCAGCCTTCGCCTCCACGTGATCCTCCAGCAGTGGAAAAAATGACCCATATACCTACAGGTGAAGTGATGAATATGATTCATTCATTCCAGCGGATGTATGAGGCGTTGATCAGTCAGTTAGACCGAGAGGATAGAGATGCTATAGCACCTGTAGAAGGATCTCAGCAACCACCGAAGGAAAATGCTCAAAGAGAACTTGAGAAGGGGAAATTTCCAGAATTTTGGGGCGCACCTGATGGCATTGCAGCTGAGGCATGGCTTGAGAACATGTCCATCTGCTTTGCATTACGCGATTATACCTCAAACATGAAAGTGCGCATGGTGATATTGCAACATAAGGGAAGCGCACTGCTATGGTGGAAGACCTTGCTGCCGCAGCTTGGAATTGAAATAACAGAGGTCTCTTGGGAAATATTTGAAGAGCGTTTCCGAGAACGTTACCTATCTGAAGAGTTTATTGAAAGGCAATTGAATGAATTCAATTCCTTGAGGCAAGGAGGTCGATCAGTCCCAGAGTATGAAGCTAAATTTATGGAACTATTGAGGTATGCTCCACATTTGAGTATGGAGAAGTTGCGAGTAAATAAATTTGTGTATGGACTCAACTTCAACATCAGGGAAAAAGTACGTATTTTGATGCCACGTACCTTGCACAAAGCAGTGCAAAAAGCTATCATAGCAGAGGAAGAGTTTGTAGGAGGTGGGCAGTCTCGACCACCTCGATCTTCAGGAGCAGTGGTACAGAAACCAGGAGTACAGTCAGCTAATGCTTCGAGACCAGCAACCAGACGCCAAAATTCATTTAAAAGTCCCACGGTAGGGAGTCAAAGACGTGCACCCGGTTGCCAGAGACCACCGTATAGGCCACCAATGCAGTCACATTATCAAAGTGGAAATCCAGTAGCGCAATGCCCCCAGTATAGCAATGGATCTACTTTTACTCAATCGAGTGTCCAGAGGTCAGCCCCAAAAAGGGGGTGTTGGACTTGTGGAGAACCACATTTCTAGAGAGACTATCTGCAAGCCAAGATAGATTCTAGTCAGGGAAAGGGACAGACTACAGTTGGAGACTTGGGAAAGGCTCACCGAATTCATGCCGCAGTCAACAACCGCCAGGCAGAACATCAGTCCACCGTGCTAGAGGCGACAGGTAAAATAAATGGTATGAAATTTTGTCTTTTAGTAGACCCAGGAGCAACTGAAAGTTTTATTTCTAATGAAGCATTGTCTAGATGTAAGGTGATGGCAAGCACGCAAGATGATTTCAATATAGTCGAAATGGCATCGGGTATCACTCAAAGAGTAGGAGAATTGGTCAAGGATTGTGAGGTAGACTTGGGCATGTGTGTTACAAAAGTATCCCTTTATGCTACAGCATTAGGATCCTATGATATTATCTTAGGGATGGATTGGTTAGAAACCCATTCAGCTATGTTAGACTATAAGGAGAAAAAACTAATATTCATAGATTATTTCGGGCATAAGAGAATCCTAATAGGGACTAGAAGAGGGGTATCATTAAGGTTTATTTCAGCATTGCAATTGAAAAAGAGCATGCGTAAGGGATGTGAATTGTATGTAGTGGTAGTGATGAATGACAAGAAAGACACTGTCGATGTAAGTCAACACCCCATACTGTCCCAGTTTGCGGATGTATTCCCTGAAGAATTACCCGGGTTACCACCTAAGAGGGAGATTGAGTTCACTATCGAACTTAAGCCAAGAACCGAACCTATATCTAGAGTACCCTATCGTATGATGACACCTGAGTTACAAGAATTGTAGATACAACTTCAAGAGCTTTTAGATTTACGTTTCATTCTCCCTAGTATATCACCTTGGGGAGCACCAGTGATATTCGTGAAGAAGAAGGATGGTTCATGGAGACTTTGCATTGACTATCGTCAATTAAACAAAGCAACCATAAGGAATCAATATCCCTTACCAAGAATTGACGATCTGTTTGATCAGATGAAAGGGGCAACAATATTTTCAAAAATAGATCTAAGGTCGGGATACCATCAACTAAGAATCAGAGAAGAAGATGTACCAAAGAATGCATTTAAAACTCGATATGGACATTTCGAGTTTGTTGTAGTACCATTTGGGTTGACAAATGCACCTGGAGTTTTCATGAACTTGATGAATAATGTATTCAGAAAGTACTTGGATAAATTTGTGCAAGTGTTTTTAGATGATATCCTTATTTACTCAACGACGCAAGAAGAGCATTTAAGACTTGTGTTGCAGTGTTTGAGAGAGCGCAAGCTATACGCCAAACTATCAAAGTGTTCCTTCTTCCAGCCAGAGATTCATTATTTAGGACATGTTATAACTCGGGATGGTATAGCGGTGGATCCCGCAAAGGTTGAGGCTATTCTTGAATGGCCAACACCGAAAAATGTACATGAGGTGCATAGTTTTATGGGATTAGCAGGGTATTATAGAAGATTTGTAGAAGGATTCTCAAAAATTGCAAGCCAAATTACGGAGTTACAGAAGAAGAACAAGAAGTTCATATGGACAGAACGATGTGAGGAGGCATTCGCAAAGCTTAAGCAGTTGTTAACGACGGCTCCAGTTCTTAAGGTACCAGATATGGATAAAGACTTCTTAGTGTGTACTCATGCATCGAAAGAAGGTCTAGGAGGTGTTTTGATGCAAGAAGGTTGGGTTATAGCTTACTCTTCAAGGAAACTTAGACCTCATGAGGAGAACTATGCAACACATGATTTAGAGCTTGCTGCTGTGGTTTATGCCTTGCGTTTATGGAGATACTATCTAGTAGGAAGGAAATTTGAGTTAAAGACAGATCACCATGGGCTACAATATATTTTTACCCAAAGCGACCTCAATGCTAGACAAAGGAGGTGGTCTGAATTAATGAGCGAATATGATTTTGAAATATCGTACATCAAGGGGACGATGAATAAGGTAGCGGATGCTCTAAGTTGAAGGCCTCGTATCTTTTCCCTAGTGCCCTTAAAAACAAATCTACAGGAAAAGATATTGGAATTACAATTGGAGGATGAGTGGTATAGAGAGGTTAAGACCGAGTTAGAAAATGAGGTATTGAAGAACCCAAAGTATGAAGGGTATGTGTTTGAGGAAGATGGATTATTGCGATATAACAAGATAATTTATGTACCATTCAATGAAGAAGTTTGAAATTTGATCTTGTCAGAAGCTCACAGGGCTGTGTATATGGCACATCCTGGGGTTAAGAAGATGTACGCAGATTTAAAACCGTTATTTTATTGGAGTGGAATGAAGAAGGATGTAGTTAGCTTTGTGGAAAGGTGCCTAGAATGTCAACTGGTCAAGGCTGAGCATAGGCATCCCATGGGATTACTACAACCACATGTAATCCCAGAATCAAAATGGGAGGTTTTATCAATGGATTTTATTGTTGGGTTACCAATGACTGCAAGAAGACATGACTCTGTTTTTGTGGTCGTAGATACTTTAACTAAGAGTGTGTATTTTATACCTATAAAGACTACCTATCAAGCACCTGAGATTGCAAGATTATTTATAAATGAAGTTGTGAGGTTACATGGTGTACCTCGCAAGATAATTTCAGATAGAGGGCCAGTATTCACTGGAAGGTTTTGGACAAGTTTCCAAGCCGCTTTGGGGACAAGGCTAAATTTTAGTACATCATATCACCCTGAGACGGATGGCCAGACAGAAAGGGTGAACCAAGTCTTGGAAGACATGTTATGTATGTATGTGATGGATCAACAAAAGCGTTGGGAGGAATATCTACCATTGGTTGAGTTCGCTTACAACAAGAGTTATCCTAAGCTCTATTAAGATGGCACCGTTTGAATTCTTATATGGGAGGCCGTGTAGAACCCCGTTGAGTTGGGATCGTCTAGAGGATAGAGTCCTTGTAGGACCAGAATTGATTCAAGAAATGGAAGAACAGATGACAACTATTCGTGCACAGTTAAAGGAAGCACAGGATAGACAAAAGAGCTATGCTGATGCACATAGAATCGATATGAGTTATGAAGTAGGTGATAAAGTATTCCTTCGAGTTAGGCCACAAAAGAGATCAATTAGATTTGGGAAGGGAGCTAAATTATCACCGCGATTCGTAGGACCGTTTGTGATACTCGAGAAGTTAGGACCGGTTGCCTATCGTCTTGCATTGCCATCATCGTTGAGTCGCATGCATAATGTTTTTCATGTTTCTATTTTGCGTCATTATATTTCAGATCCTTCTCATGTTATAAATTTGAGTAACTTGCAGATATCGGATGATGGGGTCTTGAAGGCCGAATCGATCCGTATACTGGACCGACGAACTCAACAGCTTCGGCGTCAATTAGTCGACCAGGTAAAGGTCCAATGGGATAACTACAGTTCTAACTCAGCTACTTGGGAGGATGCATCCGAAATGCACCAGCAGTTTCCTTACTTGTTTTGAAAACTTTGGGATGAAGTTTCTTGAAGAGGGGGTGTATGTAGTGCCCATTTTGTTATACTCTTTTGTTACTTAACTATAATATTATTTGAGGGCATTTTATCACAAATGACCCGGTTAAATTTTGAAATATATGTTTTGATCATGTTGATACATTTCGGTACTCTTGGATAAATGAAATTTTGTAATGCAACATTGTACTGCCTTATTGGACAGACTATTTCAAGTGTTAAAATATGTTATGGTTTCAAGACATTTTGAGTACAAACGGCCCGGTTTAATACGATGAATTAAAACGACTTATATATGTATTGATTGTTGTGTCACAATGATTGCTTATGAATAAATGGACATTGGTAGATAGATTTATATAATGTGATATGATTGTGCTTAAAATGTGTGAATGAAATTTATGAACAATCTTCATTTCTTACAATATATGGGTGGATGCTTTGACAGTCTTCTAGTGTGACAGGGACCCAACTGCGCAATGACACAAGGTGGTATCAATGCCACATGAATTTCAGTTTGAGTATGAACAAGATATCAGGTGATACAATTTATTTTAATAATATTTTGATTAAATTGTGTAAGTGCGATTAATGCACATGCTTTTCATGTGTGTAGGCACATGATCTTGGTTACCAATTGATCCATAAAGGATGATGGGGTTGCACGGAAGAAAGTACCCGTATGGTTAGCACATATTTTCCATGTGGCAGGTTGAAAGGCGAGAGAGGCTTTTACCTGCAAGAGGCATGCTGCCGTGAGGGTACGCCGCGGACTCGGTCACTCACGAGGATTAACTGAGGGGCATGCAATGAGGTGTCGACCTTATTCCTCAGTAGCCATGAATCTCTCTACAGCGTGGATTGGACTGAGTTAACATGGTCTCAGCCATCGCACTAACTCCCCGCCACGGAAAGTGGGATATTTGAAGGGCATGAATACGATCATGGAACCCTTGATATCACCTGGAGAAGCAAAAGAAATTATTAAACTATAAGGTTGCAAATAAGTAATAACTAAACAATAAACTTATGACTTGGAGATAAAGAAATGGAAAGTGCAACCTTATGAAATAAAAAAATAAAAAAATAAATAAAAATGAATAAATAAATCATAAACAAAATAAAAGAAGATAAAGTAAATTCTAAATAGAAACACATTGCACACACAAAAATACGAAATCAAAAGCAAAAATCTAGGAATCATATAAATGAAGTATAGGAACGGTTTAAGTAAAGAAATCCTAAATTAAGCACATTGCATAAATGCATATGAAATTACATAAATGCATATCACAAAAGATCCGTTGAAATAAAATAAAATAAAAAGAATTCAAAATAAGAATAAATAAAAATAATAATGCAAAACGATATAAAGAAAGAGGTAGGGTTTGAGTAGGGGATGATTTTTACCCTAATGTTGGACGGATGAGAGAATGCAGAGGAGGATGGTGGCTGTAGAGAGTTTGGCTCATCAGGTGTGAACAGGGTTGGGAGGCCCTTAGTGATTCTACACACTCTGATCGTGCTTGGGTACTTCTTCCTGCAACCCCATTCAGCTCGGGGGTCCTTGGGGAAGGAGAGTACCCATTGCAATGGTAGGGAGGTCAACCGGTGGATCCCTTGTGATTGGGAACTGATCGACGTTCGTGGGAGCTTGACAAGGTTCGTGGTGTGACAACCTCAGAAAGAATAAGCCTGCACAAAGAGACTCGGGTTTTTATGGATTCAGAAATTGTTGTATTTTATTATGAGATCAGGATTCAGAAATTGTTGTATTTTATTTAGATCTGTGTTGTAATTTATTATGAGATCTGGATTAGAAATTGTTGTATTTTATTATGAGATCTGGATTCAGAAATTGTTGTATTTTATTTAGATCTCTGTTATATTCCTGCGTGTTGTTCAGAGTTGAGAATGCATTCATGCCGGTAATTTTTAATAGATCTGGAATAGCCATTGTGTGTCTACGATTTGCTAAGAAATTGGAGAATGCATGGTATTCCTGTGTTTTTAATAGATCTGGAATAGCCATTGTGTGTTCAGCGATTTGCTTGAACCTGCTACTTATAGCATAAAAACTCTATGTGTGATGGGGATGATCTGGAAGGAAATCGGCTCTCCTCCCCAAATATCCACGTAGTTCTGGGTGCCTGTGATTTCGGTAGGAGAAAGTAATGTACCAGTAAGTTTCTGCACCAAAGATATGCTAGCAAGCTGGATAAATGAAGCGAGAATGCCAGCATTTATATCTGTAACATGCATGGAAAACAAACCTAGATTAACTAAAACATTAAGAGCACTGTATACATGAAGAACAACAGATTTCCTGACGAAAGACAAAATACCCAATAGTTTGTTGAATTCTTGAGCAATTAAAAGGCAATATAAAACTGCACCATAACTGCGCGTAAGAGTTGTAGAAACAATTCCAGGATCTTAATTGTGGTCTGCCACTTTGCCCATTTATTTGATGTGTTGATATATTTAATGGTCATGTGGGTATATAATGTGAAATGCTTTTCTATGTAAGCGCTGAACTTTAATCCATGAACTGTATTTTGAGTTGAAACTTTCTTTTCTGTAAATTACATTTTCATTGAACTGTATTTTGAATTGAATCTTTCTTTTCTGTAAATTGCACCTTTTTACGCCATATTACCCTACAGGCGCGTTTTGGTCGTTCTGCATGCATTCCATTCTATCTTACTTTCTGCTTGTCCGGTGGCATTGTTATTTTCCCCGTTCCTCTAGCCAATTGATGATCTTGTTCCTGTTGTTGTCCTTTTTGTTGTGCTCTTCGTGGTCGTCATAGGGCGCTGACTCTCCATCTTATTGGCTTCCGAGAATGCTTTCATCTTGATTCTTATTTTTCAGCTTGGCTGTTTTCTTCACTAACCTCTCTAGCTTGGATGGCTTATTCTTCAAATGGTATCCGATCCAACTAACCAGCCAAGGAGCCCAGCCAGGTTAATGGAGCAACTGAACCGATAAGGCTAACTGAGTATCCCACGATCAGCCCGGTCTAAAAGCAAAGGTGTAGTAGCGCATCTAAAGATGCTAGCCCATTTTCTGAGTATCCCATTATTTAGGAATAATTGCTTATACATACGTTTAAGACTGATAAGCGCACACAGGATGATAAGCTACAATTGCTACAATTAATTGGGATTCGCTGCCTGAAATTGTTTAGCAACCTGTACATTCAAAAGTAAGAACTTGTACTTTTGGACCTTTCCACTTATGAATCATTTTCGCCATAAAACAACTACTGCTGGCGCGGGCTGGTTTCAGCCTCAGCTCTTTCGATGAATCAATGTAACTAATATCTCTGGATGTATGTAACGAGGTAACTTGCTATAAGAAGATTTGATTGACGGAATGTATCTGCTTGCTAAAGGTGGCTGGTATGACGTGTCATGTGTGATGTCTCTTTTTAAAGGCCCCTCCCCGGTGATTGGCTATAGATGGACTGGCTTACTTCCGTTGAAAGAATCATGTCATCTGTGAGATCGATAGGTGGTTTCTTGGTAAAATAATCATTCATCTAGCTTATAAAAATCCATAATAAATTGTCCTTTGACTGATAATATTTGGAAACCTTTTCTGAATTTGAGCGTTTTGTTTTATTGGCGCAATAGATTTTGAAAAGGTAACAATGTATTTTATTTTATCAGAGTGAATGTTTTATTTTATTATCCATACATAATAATGAAGTTGAATGAAGTAATTATTATCTGAGTGAATGTTTTATTTTATTTGAGGAAACGCCTAAGATTCCACTCCTGAACGATCATCACGATTTGATTAACATGGCTGGCCTTCCAAACGTTTACTGGAATGCTGCATGGATACAACACTTAGACCTTCCACTAATTACTTTACTCATCCTTTGCCTAAATTTGTTCAAACAATAAAATATGATTCAGTATATGCTTTTTCTATTTTGGAAATTATATAAAGTGATGGCCTTTTAGTCTATTTCTATTCATATACAGAACATGGCTTTTGCTATTTTTAAAATTATATAAAGTCATGGATTTTAGTCTTTTCTTTTTCCTTTATTCTAAATTAAGTGTAAATTCCATGATTATTTTTCTTTCTAAAAGTATAACATATAGATAGGGTGCACATGGTTATGTTGTATGCAAAATCAGTTATTAATTTAGTATTATGAAAATTGGTATATTTTCTTGTGAAATAATATATATTTATATTTAGGGTAATCTTATAACCCTTATGAATATTAATAAAGTAAAGTTAGCTATTGATCTAATGATTATATGTTACTTTTGAAAATATTTACATATATATATCCATAATTAATTAATTTTGCATGATTTAGATATTGCATTTATCGACTAGATATTTTATCATTCTTTGCTTGTACATCTATATGATGCTATATTATGTCGTTCAATAAGGTACATATGGTTAAAAAAAAAGTATGTGTATTTTCCTTACCATGGAGTTGACGGTCGTTACATTTACTTAATAATATATAAAAAGTCAAAATAAATTTACATTTATTATTGATTAGCGATAATGCAATTCAGCTAGAGATCACTACACCAATTGGACAAGTAGCATGAAAAACTTTTATTGCAACTTAGTTTTCTAAAGAATTTATTTTAGTCAACCATATATATGTATGGTCGCAAGGAAATAGGAATGTTGTTAACAACCAACATGGCAATCATGAATGTGTAAGAAGTTCCTAATAAAGGAAAAGCCCAAAAAGAAGTCCCCAAGTTCCTGATTTTAGAGTGTAAAAGTTCCCAATAAGTTCCCAACCATTTGAAACGGTTACCATTGAATTGAGAAATTTCCCTACAGGTTCCAAAGTTCCCTGGAAAGTCCGAACTTCGAGAACGAGTTTCCTAAAAGCTGGGAGTGGTTCCCGTGCTACTACATAGTTATTTTTGGTCAAAGTACGAATTAATAGTGGTTGACTATATATGGATTACAATTGTATATTACCTCTTGTCAGGTACAATAATAACAGTTTTTTACTTACTAATATTGACTTATTTATTTATATCTCTTATATGAGTAATTATGCCTTTTAACTTGATAAATGCAATTTTTTACTTGATAATATTAACTTAATCATAACTTGTTAAATCAACATGAATTTAAAATATAGCAATCACATTATTACAAAATATTAAAAACCTAAAGATAACACTTTACATTTTTTATATAAGTTGTTTACAATGAAAGCTACAACTTAATGTTAAATTAGTCTTTAATTTAACAGAGTCATTTCATCAATAAAAGAAAATCTACCCATGTGAAATAAAGTAGTTACCCTCAAGATATAATCTAGCTACAATTAATAAGGGAACCATTATTCTCTTGGTTAAAATGTTGATATATTTTTTGTTTTAGTTGAGATGAACATGCTTATTGGGCCTATGAAAATTTGATGTAGAGTTTATGTTTGTTTTACCTATGGTATTTAACTTAATAACAGAAATTTGATCATCAATTATTATTTCAATTAGCAGTATCAATCTAAGATATCATGAATGCCTATATTGTATGTTTCCAAGATACTATGAATTATAAAATATTAAAAATCTAAAGATAACACTTTATATTTTTTTTTACAAGTTGTTTAGTATGAAAGATATAGCTTAATGTTAATCTAACCTTTAATATAACTTAGCCATTTAAAAGCAAAAAAATACCCATGTGAAAGAAAGTAGTTATCCTTACAATACTATCTAACTACAATCGATAAGGAAATCATTATTATCCTTATTGAAATACTAGAATTTGCACTTTAAGAAAATAAATTTCATATCAAGTTTAGTAGGCTTAATAAGCAATAAAAATCAAGTAGTTACAAAAATCTTCAATTTTACAACCATAAGATCCTTTTAAACTATTGAAAATTCCATATTATAGTTCTATTAATTCCTTTTCAACCAGTTACATATAGTAGCAAACTAGTAATAAAATTATGTAAAAGAAAATGTATCTTAACAAGAATTGTATATATTCAAAATATCATTTCCAATAGTTGAAAAATATTAAGCTTATTATTCTTATCCTTTTCCAAATGAATGTTTACCAATTGTTTTCAATGTTAATATACTTAGAGAAAACCTCTAGACTTTGAAAACCCTAAATTATATGGGAAATAGAAATAAAAACCAATTCATAAATCACAAATAATATACCAACAAGAGAATTAACCATTTGTTGGCTTCGGTGTGCATCCAAACCTATAACAAGCATATCAACAATATGAAACATGGATTTATAGAGACTCCCATATACCAATTAATCACAACTAAGATAAATTGAAAATACCAATAAATCACAATAATATATCAACAAGGAATACCATAGTTCATAAGTCTAGCATAATATTGGAAACATTTCACTAATCCCTAAACTCATGGATACCCATATAGTTATAGGCCCCATGAGGATTGACACCTCAACGTCAAGTAAATTTCTTTATTTGCCATTTTCATAATATATAATTATTCTATTATCTAGGTGGCGTTATCTCCATTTTCCTTTTTAAGAAAATTATCGCCCTCTTAGGTGTCAACTTGGGGTTTTCTTCATTATTAAATTGTTTAGATAAATAAATACTAGTTTCAATTAATTCGTAATATTTCAAATGGCCATCAAAAGTTGGTAATTTGTCATATAAAAATGTTCAAATAACCATCAAAATTTGGTAATTTGTCATATAAAAATGTTTATGCATTTGTCCTGTCCTTATGCATTTGGGGGATAAAGAATTTATGTCGTTATTGTAAGGCTAATAAATCTCATAGCTGTGAGGTAAGATTTCTCTGATCGTTGAGAATGCTCTGTATAATGGGGTTTGTTCGTCTAGCAATTCATTGCCGACAATGGTACATCTAAATTGAATTACAATAATAGTAGACCATTTCAAAAACAAATCTTTTTTATTAATTACTTTGATTGTGGTAGACACTAGACTAGTCAACATAAGTTAAGCTTTTAGACTTGAAATGAAAAGTCTAGATTAAAAAAAATAGTATCAACATCAAAAGTAGGGTTTCGTCGTATAGAAATTCACTCGTGACAATGGTACATCAATTGAATTACAACAATAGTATACCATTTCAAAAAGAAACCCTTTCTATTAATTACTTTTATTGTGGTTGCCATTGGACTAGTCAGCATAAGTCAAGCTTTTAAACTTTAAATGAAAAGTTGAGATAAAATATTTTTTAAACTTAATATAATTTTAAAGTCCTATTAATTAACAATACTCCATAACACATTTTCGTGATTATAAAAATTAGTAATTATAACAATTAATAATGAATGAGATAAACAAATCATCATAATCATAAGAATTTGTTTCACATACTAATTCTATTTTAAAAATCCATTAATTATCCCAACTCATTAATTTCATAAAATCTTTGAGTTGAAGATCTTTTTCTCTTATCCAACGATAACATTTCTTAGTCTTAGGTATAAGTGCTTAAATTCATGCATGCAATATCTTACATATTGATTAAAAGTATGGTTTTACAATCAAATTCATTATAAATATAAGAAAATATAGTATTTAGTATACAACCTTCTTACTTAATCATTCACTTATTCATGGTTACACAAAGTGTAGAGCTTAAACTATACAAAGAATAAAAAATATTCCATGACAAAAGTAAATATGTCAAAATAAACTTTAAGGTCATTCAAGTATATTAAAACTAAGTAAATGTCAAAATAAACTTTAAAAACATTCATAATAGTTGCATAATATAATGTATATATCATTCACATGTTTTTAAAGGGTATACGGTAAATGAATCTTTCCTTCCTTCAAGATGCCAATGTAAGACCAAATCATCATAAAATGCAATTATAAACAAATGTAACAATCCCACATAATCCCTTCATGACAAAACTTTCCATACACGGGGATTCCATTTGCCAAGAGTATGGGAAAATAAATGACCCTCTCTTAAAAGAGGCAAATGAAAATAAGGAAGAGAGGTTCAAGTGATTCACATGCATCGTAAGGAATATTGAAATCATTAAATAAGAGTCAATACTCAAGCTTCGTCATAGGTAGTACTCTTGCAACCCTTAAACCAAAACAAAAATCATAAAAAGGGTGGCCATTTAGGCCAGTACATTTTCATGGGCAATTTGAAGAAACAAGTATAGGGATGTTCGAATGTGTTTTTATTTTCAAAAGAAAAAGAGTTGTTTTTTTATATTCAATAAAAATTAAATGTAATTTATACATAACCATAGTATAAATATCACTTAGTAGTTGAAAGAATGAGAGGTTCTATGTCACCATAACCAATAACAAGTAGAGAATCCATACCAAGTCAAGATAATCAAAAGTAATACATTCCAATCTCTCTCAAGAATGACCTACCAACCATATCCAAAGGGAGCACATAATAACCCAACAAGATTATCCAAGGAAGCACTAGGGGAGAGTTAAAAAAACCCGTCCCCTAGGTCCATAAAATCAACATCTCCAAGAAACCAAGGACAAATGGCAAAGAAAAAGTTCGTCCTCAAATCAAAACCATAAGTTTTATGAGTATGCCACTCAAAAAAAAAATCTCTTAAAAGAGTTGTACGGAACCTCCTCCAATAATATATCCTTCAAAATATTCCGAGAAGGAGAGAAGGCCAAAAGTCAAAGAAAGTGCTTCGTTTGATAAGCTATCTGCACTCTTATTGTACTCCCTATAAACATGTTGAATGCCAAGAAAAAAGATTTAAGAAGATTTGATCTCGGTGATTTTGTCACACCAATAATCCAGGTCTAGTGCTGCAAGTGTTGCCTCAAAATTAACCCAATATATCATAATAGATAATTCTTTAAAATCAAATATGTTTCTTTAGATAAACAAGTGCCTAGTTCACTACCATCCTTCATAAAATGCACCATATCCCAACATGCTCGAAAACTCAAGAATTTTGACATTTAATGCCACATGAGATATTCCAAACAAAATCATTACTAATTTTGGCATTTTAATGCCACATGAGGTATTCCAATCAAAACCATTACTTGAGGGATTAACAAGGAAAGGATTAATAGAATCCATATAAATATTTAGAAAGATTGCATGTTATAAATTTAAATTATAAACACTAAAAATATATATATCTATAAAATTTAAACTTCAAAAAGGTTGTTGACAACTCAATAGGTGGTTTTTTTTTTGTGTTTCATATTCTTGAAATTATCAATCCTAAATAGGCAGAGAAATTATTGTTTCACACATTCATTTTGTGAAACACTTTTCATATAAAAATTTCAAATGCATTTTCACACATGTCTTGTGAATTAATTGATTACAAACAAAATTATTTTATCTATTAACATTTACAGTTTACAGGAACTTCATGGCATATTTTCACACAATATAATGCAATTATATTATTCATCATAAATTAATGAATTCATAACGAAAGAGAAGAGAAAAGACACTTATCTTTCCATAAATTGAGCTCCAAGGAAACTTATTAGGTGTGATTAATTCCCCAGCCATAGGTAATTTCTATGAAGATGTCACTCCTATGCTTGAGTATGAGACCACCAGAATAAAGAAGACTTTCTCAAGATTCTTAAATCATTAATAATTAATTCCTTTCCCAAAATATTCCAACACCAATCAAATACAACCCACTATCATGGTTCTTTATTCAATATTTTCATACAACATACAACACAATACCACATACAACACAAGAATCCACCAAATTATTTTATTTTGAGTCTCTTAATTGTGATATTCTTCTGTGTTCTATTCAATATGTGTAGTACGATCCGAATTCACTCTCTATTTTCATATTTCATTTTCGATAGTATGTTGCATTTTGGACAATAGATTATGAATTCTTGGACAACCCAAAATGCCAACAATGTACATGGGATTAGGAAAGAATTTCATTACTCAATATTGGCTCTTAATATCACATAATAATTCTTCTTTCATGTCTCACTCTGGATCATACAAAGACTAGGCTAGTTTTTCTTCATCAATAATTAATGAAAATATGGACTTATTCTCGTTATATTATTTTTTTTCCAAGATGCTCTCTCCTAATTTAAATTCCCTTCAAACATGAGTGAATGGTAAGAATGAGGAGTCATCACTAACTTATTTCTTCATTCATTGATGGAAATATTTGGTTACTTTAAAGTATAAGGTAATTGCTTGAGTGTAGAAGATAATTATTTGACGTAATTAAATCATTTCATTAGGTTCTTAATTTAATTAACATAAACATTAGGATGAACTAAAAATAAGATAAATCACAAATCACATAGAAAATTGTTATACTTACGATATGGAAATGTCATAAGACATAGGTCAATCCCTTGAACCCCTATACAATTCTCCTATTCTAGACTCATAACCCTTTAAGTGTTCTACCTGAGTTAGCCTTATAAATTTATTGTTAATTATAATTGATCATATTTATCACAATTGAAAATCACTATGGAAATCTCTCTCGTGGTGTGAGTAAAACATAATAATGAAAAGTATGCACATCATTTACAATATTAATACTTGATCATGTTAAGATTTCAAAGGTTCAAGACCAAGATATTACACTCTAAGTAGACATTTTATCTCTATATGATTCCCTTGGATCATACATACCTTGCAAAAGAATATACGCATTTTCCTAATGAAAGCAAAACTAGTGTATAATAATGACGTCCCACACCCAAATGTAGGTGTGCTAGCAAGGCTTCACCTTATGTCTTCCACATTCATGTACAAGCATATATCAACTAGATCGAAAACACACACACGCGTGCATGCAGACACACACACACACACACACACATCATTATCACCTTGGGGTTTTATTCATTATTTATTTGTCAAAAGATAAATAATTTCCAATTTAAATTAAATGGTATTATTTTCAAGTTTCCATTAAAAAATGGCAATTTGTGATATGAACATGGTTATGCATTGAAACCTAACTTAATATTGGTAAATATGGTATCCTCTTAGATAATAAGGACTCTATGTCCTTATTACACAACCCCAAACCTCATAATCATGAGGTAAGTTACTCCCCATGGCCAGTTCTCATATATACATGGTACCTCTATATTATTCACTCGAATCATACATATCATGCAATACTTTATACATCTCTTCCTTGAATCAATGTTTCATGATCATGTCCCACACCCAAATGTTGGTGATTTCACAAGTCTTTGATCCTATTTCAAGCACATGCATTAACACACACATATTAAGTAGCTCAACAATACACTTATATCATTGTCACCTTGTGGTTTTATTTTATTTTTCTATTTAAATAAATCCTAATTTTAATTAAATAGTGTTATTTTTAAGTTTCCAACAAAAGTGCATAATTTTTAATATAATCATGGTTATGCATCTCGCCTACCCTGATACTAGCGAATATTATAACTTATATGGCCCCCGAATCTTATAACCATGAGGTAAGTTGCAACCCATGATCAAGAATCCTCAAATTTGGCATGTTCTCTCTAAATAATTCTCAATATATATATATGCAATAGAATATATGTCTCTTCCTTAAAACAAAGCAAAATTATCATGGTCTTGTCCCACACCCAAAAATTAGTGTGTGGCCAAGACTTCACCCCTATGTTCTACACATGCATGAACACAGAGATAAGAAGTAGCTCGACGACACACACATATCATAGTCCAAATAAATTACTTCATATTACAAGTTACCATCTATGGGTCTTACTGTTAGACTCCTAAATAATCGTAAACATGTTTTTAATTATTTAAGTAGCCAATTGCCGACATCACAAAGATTAGTGAAATCATATTACAAGACTTACATATATCAATGTATCATAAGAAAAATATCATCATATGACATTTATACAACTCCATCATGCATTCAAACAAATTATCATACAATCATTCTATTAGTATTCTACAATATTCAAATGTTCATTCCTAAACAATCAAAAGTTCCAACTTCATTGGCTCATCAAAGCCTCATAACCTTTAGACTAGGTCAACACCAAGCATCTACATCTAAAGGTCCTACATATTTGGCAAAATTACCACAACTCTCACTTGCTTAAAAATGTTATTGACCATTACATCATCATCATCATCATAGGTTCAAGCTATAAAATCCAAGTACACCAAAACCACATTTCATCATTATCACATAAAAATCATATCAACATGGTAGAAAATAACATACATAAACAATTTATACAATGTCCACAACAATACATAGATCATATATATATATGATATTCATAGATAGAACAAATCATCATTCATATATATGATCTTCATAGATAGAACAAATCATCAATCATAGACATTGAGATCATATACAAAATAAGCCAAACTAATGGGACACTACTTTTTTCATTTAAATTTGAAATATGGAATACACTTTTGTAGCTCATTAATTTATAGTAAAATGAATAAAAACTTCATAAATGTAATGTCCCCAAAAATTGAAAAAAAGAAATTGTACTCTAGTAAAAACTACCTAAACGAAACATTACTATACTTCTGGAATATAACGTACACTAGTTCTACCACTGTTTGGTCGTAAGTTGTTCTTACGTTCTATCATTTTTCTTCCAGTTATACTTATTGCTGTGTTTTAATTGAGATGTTGTAATGTTGTTTACTACTTGGTTCTTATTGTTATACATTTCTCGTGTATGTGCCATTACTTGATTACATGCTTTGTCCAATTCTGCATATAATTACTCGTTATTTACGAAGTCCTAACTTAACTCTATTTTTTGAAACAAAGTGGGTGGAGCAACGAGACTTGTTCTGTTGTGATGGTCTGAAAGGTAAAGCATTCACTTGACTTAGCAGGCTTAGTTCTTCGAACTAAGCCACCTCTTTCATCTTGTATGCAAATTATACTTAGAGAAGGAGATTTAAAGAGCGCTAAACATTGTGATCATTAACATACCTACTGTTTGTTATTACACTTACAAACTCAACTTGATAGTGAGGTAATTTCTATTTCATTAATTATCTAACCTAGATACATTAACTATGTGATACCTATCATTCATTGTATTTATGTTTCTTGTTTATGTTATTATAAGTATTAACATATCTCTTGTTTATTTCTGGGCAGGTTGTAACTTGGTCAAAGATTAAGCTTGGATTTTATTTTGGAAAATACTACCATGGCATATTTCATATGCCATGGTTTATAAGCATTAAGCTTAGGGAACATGCAAGGTATTAAGGCTTAAACCTATGGTCTAAACTATACATGTTATATACTATGACTTTGGGTTATTTTATGTAATACAATCTAGGGACTAAGCATCACACTATTCATTACATAGACTAGACATTATACCATACACGATATCTTGTATTAGTGTTGGGAGGAAAGTTATAACGTATAGTTTGAAACTTATGATATGGGGTTAAAAACCCTGCATGAAATGGAAACCATCGTTAATGTTTTGAGTGAAAAATATGGAAGAGTGGGTTTTGGTTTGTTAGTTGCCACCAGGATGGTGCCATTAATGTTCTTGGGGTTTGGGAAGCCCAAGCTGAGGCTTGGCTCCATCAATGGTTCGTTCGTTTCTCTTGGTCTGTGAAGGTTGTGGTCTCAGCTCTGCGCTGTTAAGGACGAAACACCCTAGGGAACGGAGGTAAGATTTTTTTGGATTTTATGTCTGTGCTTGGGTTTGTTTTGTGGCTCCTTCGTTTCCATACTTCTCATCCTTGTCGTGTTCCATTGTGTTTGCAGGTGACAGGGTAAGCGAAGGTGGGATGGCTTCGAGCTATGTTGTCATCTCAAGGGTGATGCAATGTGGCCACGGTAAGCCTGCTTGAAAAGCGAAGATTGTCACTTCTCAGCATTGGGGTAGGACTGGGTTATATCGTTGCTATTGTTAGGGTTCGATTTGCCTTTGGGCCTGTGTATGCAATGTTTTGGGTTTGTAAATACTAGTGTTTTTTAGCAACGAAATGGAGAACTCATGCTTCTAGTAGACTCTGTATCTCGTTATGTAAATTGTATGTTTGATTTGGGGCTTTTTAGCCTGGGAAACACTATTGCTTGCAATGGTGCCATAGCCCTTGGCATGACTATGTAGCTTCGATTTCAAACTTTAATGGTGACTGTGTAAATAATTTATCCTGCATTTGCGTTTTTGGCAATGGTTAATATATTGGAATGTGTGTAAGTTATTAAGTTGCGATAGGTGTTTATTTACTTGTATATAGTTCTTAGATGTAAATACCTGTCAGTGAATGGGTTGAGGCAATGTCATGCGTGGCATGAGCCCTTCCACTATTGCTACGATAGCTTGGTTGGTTGAAATATTTACTATTTCGTTTCATTAATAGTGATGTGGGATTGTGAAGAATACATGGGTGAAAACCCACGATGGCTATTGTTGTTGTAGATGTTGCAGATTTAATTTTATATGGGGGTGCAATCATGAATCTGGGCATCTATTTTTTTTTTTGGTGGGGGGGTGGTTATGAGAAAAGTAGCGTTGTTTTTCCAAGTTTTTCAACTTTGAGCAAAGAAAAATTAGATTTGTATTTAGAATTTCATTTTGTAGTAAAAACAAAAGTTGTAGAGAATTGTGTTAGCTTTCCATCCATTATTTTTTAGATTTTTTTATTGGCATTTGATATGTCATTTTTGCAAGTGTTTGATAGTATGTTATTAATTAATGAAATTATGATAAATATTCATGTTTTTTGACACTGGTTTATTCATTATTCAACTATTGTTCATTAAAAACAAAATATGTTATGATGATCTAGACATACTTTACTAAAGGTTGTCTATAAGTTTGTATCCAACAACTGCATGCAATAATTATTAGAATTTTTTGAATTTCCTTTTCCAAAAAAAAAATGAAAGTACCCTTTTGAAGACAACACATCAATGTTGGGCACCATGATTTTTCCAAATTTTTTATCTTGTCTTTAAGAAGTTATTGATTTTTCATTTCAATGAATTCTATTAAATTTTAAAGAAATCACACACCTTCTAAGAAATAAAATAAATAAATTAGTGGATCACACCAAATTAAAAAAAAACAATAGCATCTATAGAAAGTCAGATTGAATTATGCAAATAATGGTGTTATCTGTGAAGAGAAATTGTAAGTATTTGATATGATATGATCTATCTGAAATTGGAAGAAGAGTAAAAAGTGAAATGGAATTCCATTTCTGAAAATTCATAGGTTTTCAGCCGAACAAATATTTCAGCCGAAAGTCACTTTTAACGGATACCATTAATTTTAAAATTAGAAAGTTAGAAAGTTAGTTCTTTCGAACTTTAAAGTTAACGGTATCCATTAAAAGTAACTTTCGGCCAAACTATTTTTTCGGCCGAAAGGTAGTTCTATGTTTTCAGCCGAAAACATAAATTAGTTCGGCCGAAATATTACGGAATATGAATTCAAAAAAATTATTCACATGGAATAGACACTCATATTAACGATTTCAACCATGGAGTGTGTATTTAAATAATTTTGGCAGAGGTCATGCTATAGCGTCAGTGGAGAACCTAGGGTCTTACGAACTCATAGTATCGAATGTATTTGATTTATTAATCCCACATACCTTCTGTGTATAGCGTGGTCGTGATTTATTGTAAACAAATAGTTCACACGGTTTGAATCATGTTCGTGGTTGATGTAATGAGTTGTATTTTTAAAGTGGATGTGATTTGGGGCTTGGATGCCTATAGGATTCAATTCATGCCCTTCCTTGTATATCACTATAAATTTCATGGTTTAAATTTTATATGGATCGTAGGCATGGTTATGTAATTGATTACTACTTGTGTAATTTATGTTGTGGTTTTATTTACGTCTTGCGTCTTGGATTTATATACCCATAGGGGTCGATACCATGACCTCTTATATATTAAGAGTTTTAGTTTAATAAAATTCAAGTTTATTTGGTTATTGTTTCTTATTAATTGTTGTAGGTTTTAATATGATGGTTTCGTGGTTAGGTAGAGAGTAGAAATGATAGTCTACAAGATTAGTTCCCACGACCTTATGTAATTATTGAGTTCATTAATTAATGATTATGGTATTATTTTGGTTAATTGGTTTACTATGGCTGTGAGCGATATTTAAAATGGAACTATTCGATTGTTATGGCCTATGTTTGATTATCTAGATTTACATATTAGGACCATGGATTTAAATAGTGAAAAGAGATTTGATCTTTGGACCAAAGAATGGTCACGATGCTTACTTTGTTCATTGTTTATGATGATGTTAATTTGAATGGTATGCTTTAGTAATTACTTATAAATAGTATTCTAATTTGTTTATCGTTGATGTCTATATATATATATATATATATATATATATATATATATATAGTAGTTCAGTTTTGAGATAATATCTTAGGTTATCTAGGTTGTAAGTTTATATTTATAGGTGTATATAACTTACCTCCTAACTAGTTTATTTAAATCTAAAACATGCCTCTGTTGACGAACGAAATATGTAAGTAGAGTATAAATACCAAAGGAGAATATAAGTAATAGATCTGGAATAAAACCTAGTTTGTACTTAACCCAGTTTCAACAGTAAAACTAATACAGGAATTAAAACTAGGTTGCAAAACCCTTGATGAACATTTGTAAATAAATTAAAATTGCAGAAGTAAACTGATAAATAAACATTGGATAAACCTGGTATATAAAATCACTTATAGCCTAGGGTTAATATTTTGAAATAAAACCCTAGCAGATTTAAACAGAGAAACATATACATAGGGTTAGAAAATGCAATGTAATAATTTACCTAACACAGGTAACATTTATTCTAGGAAAATGGAATAGACAGTCTAGGGCTTCATACGTCTAACTTGAATCTCTTTTAATGGCTAAACCTGCACACTCAAATAACCAGCATTAAAAATTAAAAGGCATATCTAACCTCTATTTTTTATGACCAAAACACTTGGGAACTACCACATTCCACCCAACCATGACCCAGAACTATTTCTGGTTTTAATCCGGATCCCCCTTGAGCTAGAATCCAATATGCAAGTAGCTTAGAGCTTCTAAGGTAGGGTTTCCTAACTCGCATATCACGTCTAGATCAATTCTCCTTTTTCCTTTCAGGAAACTATTCTCCAAGAATTCTCTTGAGAACAAAACAGGCAGAAAATGACTCCTTCCAATGATAGATCATAACCCCAAGCTTTTCCTTGGCTTGAGTCGTTATAGATAGACTTTTCAGTCAAAGGGACAGTTAAATCAGTAAACCTTGGTTTCTTGATTTAACCCTTTTCAATTACTTTGGGTAATTTTTAATATTTTAACTTAGGATCTTTCAACTATTTCCTAATTAAACTTTTGTAGGTTTTGGACTATTTATTATCTTTACATAATAAATAATAATGGATGGATCTTTTCTTTCTTGATTTCATCATTAATATTATTATTATATTTATTCTTTATACCTCACATGTATAAAATACATAATAATATAACACTTGTTAACATTTGTCTTTGGGAATCATATACAATGATCCCTAGACTTAATGACACTTCTTCATTAATGTCAAAATAGGTAGAAGGTTAGGTCTAGTAGGCTAGGAAACTCTAAACATCCTTGCATGTTGGATTTCCCTTGTATGACAAGGTAGTTCCTTAGTACTTGATGAGAATACAGAAATTCGAAATTTCATTTAATCACTTATAAATAAGTATGATGAGATCAATATTTTTCTCGAGTTGTTTTCACTTTGAAGGTATTAAATTATTTCCAATAATCCCTAGAGTTTACCAGAGCGCATACTCAATGATTTAACAGGGAATTACAATTTAGTGCAATTCCAGAGCTCTTCGCTCAACCGTAATGCTAGGATGTACTTTTACGATACACCTAGGGATACAATGGCCAAGGATCTGATCCTCCAAAGCTTATGCTCAACATAAACATGGAAGGGTCCAGGGTTTATTCCCAACACTTCCAAATCTTATATTTCCATGTGTTCCATAGCTTCTCCCTCAACAAAAATGTAAGTACTCATGTGCTCCAGAGCTCCTTACTCAACACAAACATTAATTACCCATGTGCTTCAGAGCTCGTCGCTCAACACAAATCATCAGTCACCCATGTGCTCTAGGTATTCTCGCTCAACACAAAACATTAAGTACTCATGTGCTCCAGAGTTCCTCACTCAACACAAACATTAATTGCTCATGTGCTCTAGAGCTCCTTGCTCAACACAAAACATCTCATCAATCATGTGTTTTAGGTTCCACGCCCAACACAACAAGCATATATATATATATATATATATATATATATATATCATCAACAATTGGCTTATGCCCAATATATAAAACAAATCATCATGTTTATATGCAATGGGGTCTTCGACCCAATATATCAAAATAACAACATCATAATTAATACGCACATGCCTATAAGTGTTAGGTCCAAAATTCAGGATATTACATCCCTCCCCACTTAGAACAACACAGTCCCTAGTGTTCTAGGGACTCCGAATGACATCTTGAAACAAGGTGGGGTAAGTCTTTTTCATGGTGGCTTCATCCTCCCAAGTAGCCTCATCAGCCTCAAAGTTCTTCCATTGCACTTTCAACTGGACTATGGTGCACTTTCGAAGCTGCAACTCTCTCTTTTCCAGTCTATAAATAGGCTTAGGGGAAAACTCCCCTTCAGGTTCCACCTATAATAGGGACCAAGCAAAAACATGTTTAGTATCATAAACATATTTCTTTAACAATGATGCATGGAAAACATTATGGAGTCTTACATGCGCGGATAACGCCAGTTCATATTCCACTGGCCCTTTCTTGGCCAATATTTCAAAAGGTCGACAAAATATAGGTGCTAACTTACCACACCTACCCAAGCTCAACAAGCTTCATTTGGATTTTACTTTCAAGTAAACATGATCGCCTATTTGATAGTATTTATCTTTTCTTTTCCAATCTGCGTAACTTTTCTGGAAGTCTTGTGCTTCTTTAAGGTTCACCTGGACCTTGGTAACTATTTGTTCCAAGTCCATCAACAAATCAGGCCTTAACATGCACTGATCCACCAGGCTATCCCAAGAAATCGTTGTTCTACACTTCTGTCCATAGATTACCTCAAAGGGACTCATCTTGGCGGAAGTCTGATAACCATTTTTATATGCAAACTCTACGAGATGCAAGTAATCCTCCCACTTCGTGGGGTTATTCATGACATACATTCTAAGAATGTCCTCAATAATCCGGTTTACTCTTTTTGTTTTCCCGTCTCTCTACGGGTGATATGCAGTGCTAAATTTCAACTGCGTCTCCAATCCGGAGAATAAAGAACTCCAAAATTTTTCTGTAAACTTAACATCTCGATCCGAGAAAATTGCCTTGGGTATCCTATGCAATCTAAATACCTCCTTCAAGAAGATATCAACAATGTTCACTACCTTGTAGGTCAACTTCATAGGAATGAAGTGTGATGATTTCAACAACTTGTCGATGACCACAAAAATAGAATCATTTTTATTCTTACTTTTCAGTAAACCAATGATGAAATCCATACTAATAAACTCCCACTTCCATTCTGGAATCGGTAATGGCTACAGCAATCCCGCAGGATGCTGATGCTCATCTTTGACTAGCTAACATTCCTGACATTTTCACGATGAACATCACGATGTCGGCCTTTAACTTAGGCCATAAAAAGTGTCTCTTGACAACAGATATCATATTTTGATATCTCGAGTTCCCGGAGTAGGGTGTGTGATGAAATTCAGTGAGGATACTGGAGCGAATGTCCCCTCCTTCTAGAACATACAAATGATCCTTGAACCATAGCAGTCCAAATTCCTCTACCTTGTATTCTTTTTGTTGTTGAAACAACCTGTGCTCTTGGACTTTCTAGAGGATTTCCACATAGAAGGGGTCAACTCTGTTGGCCTCTCTAATCCTCTCATGTAAATCTGCATCGATTTGACTCAAAGTTGCCTCATATATCATATGAGTTCATCAGCTGAAATCATCGACAACCCTATTCTCTTGTCCCTTAATGTGCTTTAGCTCGAAATGGAACTCACTAAGGAAAGAAAATCACCTAGATTGCCTTGCATTCATATCCGGTTGATCGAATAAATATTTCAGACTTATATTATCTATCTTCATAAGGAACTTCCTTCCCATGGGGTAGTGCCTCCACATCCTCAAAGCATGCATGATGGCAGCTAAATCAAGATCGTGCGTAGGGTAAATCTGCTCATGCTCTTTTAACTTTCGTGATTCATAACAGATCGCGTGATCATTTTGCAAGAGGACTCCTCCAAGTCCTTCCTTGCTTGCATCTCTGCAAACAACAAAATCCCGATTGGGATCCACAATTCATAACACCGGTGCGGTCATCAAAAGCTTCTTAATCTTTTGAAAACTTTCTTCGTGCCTAGCGGTCCATAAGAACTTACTTTCTTTCTTCTACAAAACGGTCATGGGGAAAGCGATCCTTGAGAAGTTCTCAATGAATTTTTGATAATATCGAGCTAATCCCAAAAAGCACCTAATGTTAGTGACAATAGTAGGGTTAGGCCAATCATTTATGGCTTTAATCTTTTTTGGGTCCACAGCGATCCCTATCTCATAGATAATGTGACCTAAGTACTGTATCTGTTGTTTGTAAAATTCACATTTACTAAACTTAGCATAAATATGGTGTTCTATCAACACTTGTCATACTATGCGAAGGTGTTCTTCGTGTTCTTATTTACTCTTGGAATAAACCAGTATGTTGTCTATAAAGACCAAGATAAACTTATCTAGATACTTGTTGAATATGTTGTTCATCGTAGACGTAAATTTCATGGGTGCATCGGTCAACCCTAACGACATCACTACAAACTTCTAGTGCTTGTACCATGTACGAAAGGAGGTTTTGTGAATATCCTCGTCGCGAATACATAACTGATGGTACCCAGATCATAGCGCAATATTTGAAAATATTCTAGCTCCTCCCACCTGATCAAACAAATAATCGATCCTAGCGAGTGGGTGGTGGTTCTTGATAGTCATTTTGTTCAACTGACGGTAATCGATGCACATCCACATCGTACCTTGTTTCTTCTTTACGAATAGTATTGGTGCTCCCTACAGAGACACGCTAGGTTTGATATACCCTTTTTCTATCAACTCCTGTAACTGGAGTTTGAGTTCCACTAACTCAAGTGCACTCATGCGGTAAGGGGATTTGGAAGCCGAAACTGATCCTACGGTCAGTTCGATGGAAAAGTCTAGATCTCATTTTGGAGGTATACCTGGGATTTCCTCGGGAAACAAATCCTTGAATTCTTCAAGAACAGGGAAGTATTCTATGCATTGTTCTCTTTCAGACTCTATGTCTCGGATGTTTACTGCAAACAACTTGCAGCCATTCTTGATGCATTTCTTTGCTTGTAAGGAAGATATTTTCCTTACAAAAAATTTCTTTGGAATTCCCTGAACCTTCACTTGGTTCCCTTGGCTATCAGTACACAACATTGACTTGTGTAAGCAATTGAGCATGACATGGTGTTGTTCCAACTAGTGCATGACGATAAGTATATCGTATCATCCTAAAGGTAGGATTTTCATGTTTACTTTCATAGGAAAACCATTCAGGTTTACCTCACATTCTTTAACAATTTTTGAAACTTTATGTTTTGTACCTATGGCTACCTGAACCAGCCAAGGTTGATCATGTTTTACTTTTCTTAGTTTGCATTCATCAACAATTTTAAGCGAAACATAGCTCCAACAAACATTGGGATCAATAAGTATTGAAATAGAGGTTTTCCAGATCTTACCTTCTATCTCACTCATTGTAGCTTGATGATCTACCTGTCAGCCATGCAATGCTGCATAAATATGCGGTGTTCTGGCTATGTCCTCAATAGCTGGTTCTTCTTGTAAGTTGTGTAAGACTCCACTGGTATTGTTCTTACAATCTCAAGAATAATAAGGCCCATTACATTTCGAACACTTCATCTGTAGCGGGGTAGCATTGGCTCCACTTGCTACTGGCTTGTTAACATTAGAAGCTGGTACATAAGGCTTCGTACCAGATTTACTGAAGTTCTTGTTCGCTCTAAAGCTGTTATTCTGCTTTCTTATATGTTTGTGGGTTAAAACCAGGTTTGTGGTTATCAACAAAGTTCTTAGACTTGTCTCTATTCTGGTTCATGTTCTCCTAGCTTACCTGTCCATGCTCATAACACAAGCTATCTTTGTGCAGTGTGGTATCGAATGTCTTAGGCATTTCAGATTCAATCCTGTCCCAAAAGCTGCGAGGAAGACATCCTTGGAACTGCTGGATCTTTACCTTTTCATCTTTAATGTATGGTAGATAATGTAACAAATCTAGAAATCTATTAATAAAAGCGTCCATAGTCATGGATCCCATACGTAGCTTGTGAAACTCTTTCACTTTTTTGTCGAAGAACCTTTCCGACATATATTTCTCTTGGAAGAGTTTTCGGAAGTTATACCAGCGTATTTCTCTTAGCTCATCTTTCTTGGTGTGTTTTAAATCTCTTTGCTACCTTGTTTCCTTTCCATTCAAGTTATAGATGGAAAGATGAGCCTTCATCTCACTTGAGTAGTTATGAACCTGGAAATATTTTATCATGCCCAACAACCACTCTTCAGCCTTCTCCCTAGTGTTTACTTCACTGTCATAGGTTGGGGCTCTTAGTTTTCTAAAATCCCCCTTAAGACATTCATTTCTTATTTGTTTCTTTCTTCAGGGAGAAAGAGAGTCATCACTAGAAGGACTGTTATGATCTCGTTTCAGTGCTTCATGGGTACATTCCTTTTTTTTATTTTTCTCTTCGATTGCTGGCCCGTTTATGGTACGACTTTCTTTTGGAGTTATTTGTGGACTGAGTAGGCTCACCCTGCGGGATTCCTCCCGTCATATTTCTCAGTAATGCTTCATTTATAGCTTGTTGTTATTTTCTTTCATTCAGACTATCTTCTCTAAGACTTCACAATTCTACTTGAAGATTGTGTATAGTATTCAAAATATAAAAACTCAACTCTACCACCAGTTCTGCTTCTAGGGTGGGGGTGTTCATCTTTCCTTTCCGACTACTATTTTCCGCAGTATTCATAAACTGAAGTGTTCAGTAAAAAGTAACCTGAAATTTCAAAAAAATTTAAATACAAGAAATTTTTCTGTTAGTAACAAATTAATAACATACTTTATTTTCTTTCCAGTAAATTCTTGGTGTGCCTTAGGTCTCTTAGTATTGAAACTGGGCTCTGATACCACTTGTAATGTCCCCAAAAATTGAAAATAAAAAAATTGTAGGCTAGTAAAAACTACCTAAATGGAACATTATTATACTTATGGAATATAACATACACTAGTTGTAGCACTGTTTGGTCATAGGCTATTCTTACGTTCTATCATTGTTCTTCCAGTTATACTTATTGTTGTGTTTTAATTGAGATGTCGTAATGTTTTTTACTACTTGGTTCTTATGGTTATATATTTTTTCGTGTATCTGTCATTACTTGATTACATGCTTTGTCCAATTCTGCATATAATTATTGGTTATTTACGAAGTCCTAACTTAGCTTTGTTTTTCGAAACAAAGTGGGCGGAGTGGCAGGACTCATTCTCTCATGATGGTCTGAAAGCTAAAGCATTCACTTGACTTAGCAGTATTACTTAGTTATTCAAACCAAGGAACCTCTTTCATATTCTATGCAGATTATACTTAGCGACGAAGATTTAAAGAGCTCTAAACATTGTGATCATTAACATACCTACTATTTTTTATTATGCTTCCTTACAGACTCAGCTTGATAGCCACCGCTTGATATCCAGGTAATTTCTATTTCATTAATTATCTAACCTAGATACATTAACTATGTGATACCTATCATTCATTGTGTTTATGTTTCTTGTTGATGTTGTTATAAGTATTAACATATCTCTTGTTTATTTATGGGAAGGTTGTACCTTGGTTAAAGATTAAGCTTGGAGTTTATTTTGGAAAATACTACCCTGTCCGATTTCTTATGCCATGGTTTCTAAGCATTAAGCTTTAGGAACATGCAAGGGATTAAGGATTAAGCCTATGGTCTAAACTATACATGTCATATACTATGACTTTGGGTTAGTGTATGTAACACAATCTAGGGACTAAGCATTACACTATTCATTACATATAATGGACATTATACCATATACGATACCTTGTATTAGTGTTGGGTGGAAAGTTATAACATATAGTTTGAAACTTGATATGGGTTTTAAGACCCTACATGAAATGGATACCATCGTTAATGTTTCAAGTGCAAACTATGAAAGAGTGTGTTTTAGGTTGTTAGTTGCCACCAGGCTGGCACCATTAATGCTCTTGGGGTTTGGGAAGCCCAAGCTTAGGTCTTGTCTCCATTAATGGTTTGTTCATTTCTCTTGGTTTGGGTAGGTTGTGGTCTCGGCTTTGCACTGTGAATGAGTCAACGCCCTAGGGAACGAAGGTAAGCTTCGTTTGGATTTTATGCCTACGCTTGGGTTTTTTTGTGGCTCATTTGTTTCCATACTTCTCATCCTTGTTGTGTTCGATTGTATTTGCAGGTGAGAGGGTAAGCGAAGGTGGGATGGATCTAAGCTACGCTGTTAGCTGAAGGGTGATGCAATGTGGCCATGGTAACCCTGCTAGACAAGTGAAGCTTTCCCACTTCTTGACAATGGGGTAGGATTGGGTTATATCGTTGCTGTTGTTGGGGTTCGATTTTCCTTTGGGCCTATGTATGCAATGATTTGGGTTTGTAAATACTAGTGTTGTTTAGTAGCGAAATGGGGAAATAGGGATTCTAGTAGACTTTGTATTTCGTTATGTAAATCGTATTTTTGATTTAGGGGTTTTCAGCCTGGGAAGCACCATTTCTTGCAATGGTGCCATATCCCTTGGCACGTCGTATGTAGCTTCGATTTTGGACTTTAATGGTGACTGTGTAAATAATCTATCCTACGTTTTCATTTTTGGCAATGGTTAATATATTGGACTATGTGTAAATTATTAAGTTGCGATAGGTGTTTATTTACTTGTATTTAGTTCTTAGCTGTAAATTCCTGTCAGCGAATGGGTTGAGGCCATGTCATGTGTGGCATGAGCCCTTCCACTATTGTTGCGATAGCTTGGTTGGTTGAAATATTTACTGTTTTTTTTAATTAATAATTATGTGGGATTGTGAAGAAGAAAGGGGTGAAAACCCACGATGGCTATTGTTGTTGTAGATTTACTTTAATATGGACTGTGTAATTAAATAATTTTGGTTGAGGTCATGCTATAGCGTGAGTGCAGAACCTAGGGTCTTACGACCTCGCAGTAGCGAATGTATTTGATTTGTTAAGCCCACGTACCCTTTGTGTATGGCATGGTCGTGACTTATTGTAAACAAATACTTCACATGGTTTTAATCATGTTTGTGGTTGATGTAATGAGCTATATTTTTAAAGTGGATGTGATTTGGGGCTTTGATGCCCATAGGATTCGATTCATGTCCCTCCTTGTATATCATTGTAAATTTCATGGTTTAAATGTTATATGGATCATAGGAATGGTTACATAATTAATTACTACTTGTGTAATTTATGATGTGGTTTTATTTACGTCCTACATCTTGGATTTATATACCCACAGGGGTCGATACCACGACCTCTTAGAGATTAAGAGTTTTAGTTTAATAAAAGTCAAGTTTATTTGGTGATTGTTTCTTATTAATTGTCGTAGGTTTTAATATGATGGTTTCATGGTTAGGCAGCAATTAACAATGATAGTCTACAGGATTCATTCCTGCGACCTTATGTAATTACTGAGTTCATTAATTAATGATTATGGTATTATTTTGGTTAATTGGTTTACTAGCGGCGGTGAGCGATATTTAAAATGGAACTATTCGATTGTTATGGCCTGTGTTTGATTATGTGGATTTACATATTAGGACAGTGGATTTAAATAGTGAAAAGAGACTTGATCTTTGGACCAAAGAATGGTCATGATGCTTACTGTGTTTGTTGTTTATGATGATGTTAATTTTAATGGTATGTTTTAGTAATTATCTTGTATTTAAATATGTAGACCTTGGAAGGTCTTTACTGGTGTATTTATCTTAGGAATAATTATAATTTGTACTCAATTGATTAGAATCATAATTCCATTCTATAACTGTAATGTATACTTATAAATAGTATTTTGATTTGCTTACCGTTGATGTCTATATATATATATAGTAGTTCAGTTTGTAGATAATATCTTAGGTTATCTAGGTTGTGAGTTTATACTTATAGGTGTATATAACTTACCTCTGAACTACTTTATTTAAATATAAAACATGCCTCTATTGACAAATGGAATATGCCAGTACAATATAAAGACCAAAGGAGCAGACAAGTAATAGATCTGGAATAAAACCTACCTTGTATTTAACCCAGTTTCAATAGTAAAACTAATATAGGAATTAAAACTAAGGTGCAAAACCCTTGATGAATATTTGTAAATAAATTAAACTTGCAGAATTAATCTGATAAATAAACCTTGGATAAAATTGGTATAGCAAATCACTTATAGTCTAAGGTTAATATTTTAAAATCCAAACCCTGGCAGATTTAAACAGAGAAACATATACATAGGGTTAAGAAATGCAATGTAATAATTTACATAACATACCTAACATTTATTCTAGGAAAATGGAATAGATAGCATAGGGATTCATATCTATAACTTGAAGCTCTTTTAATGGCTGAACCTACACAGTCAAATAACCAGCATTAATAATTCAAAAGCAGATCTTAGCTCTGTTTTTGATGACCAAATCACTTAGGAACTACCACGTTCCACCCAAACATGACCTGGAACAGTTCTTTGTTTACTCCGGATCCCCCCAAGCTAGACTCCAACATGCAAGTAGATTAGAGCTCCTAAGGTAGGGTTCCCTATCTGGTATATAAGGCCTAGATCAATGCTCATTTTTCCTTTCAGGAAATAGTTCTACATGAATTCTCTTGAGAACAAAATAGGAATAAAATGACTCCTCCCAATGATATATTAGAACGCCAAGCTTTTCCTTGGCTTGAGTCTTTATAGACAGATTTTTCAGTCAAAGGGACGGTTAAATAAAGAAACCTTGGTTTCTTGATTTAAACATTTTCAATTAATTTGGGTAATTTTTAATATTTTAACTTAGGAACTTTCAACTAGTTCCTAATTAGAATTTTATAGGTTTTGGACTATTTATTATCTTTACATAATAAATAATAATGGATGGAGCTTTTCTTTCTTGCTTTCATCATTAGTATTATTATTATATTTATTCTTTATACATCCCATGTATAAAATACATAATAATATGAAACTTGTTAACATTTTCCTTTGGGCATCATATGCCATGATCCCTAGACTAAATGACACTTCTTCATTAAGGTCAAAATAGGTAGAAGGTTAGGTCTAGTAGGCTAGGAAACTCTAAACATCCTTCCACATTGGATTTCCCTCATATGACGTGGTAGTTCTTTAGTACTTGACGAGAATACATAAATTCAAAATTTCATTTAATCACTTATAAATAAGTATGATGAGATCAATATTTTTCTTGAGTCGTTTTCACTCGGAAGTTATTAATTTCTTTTCAGTAATCCCCAGCACTTACCAGAGCCCATAACCAACACTTTCAGAGGGAGTTACAACTTAGTGCAATTCCAGAGCTCTTCTCTCAATAATAATGCTAGGATGTACTTGTACGATACACCTAAGGATACAATGGCCAAGGATCTGATGCTCTAGATCTTATGCTCAACATCAACATGGAAGGCTCCAGGGATTATGCCGAACACTTCCAAATCTTTTATTTTCATGTGTTTGAGAGCTTCTTGCTTAACAAAAATGTAAGTACTCATGTGCTCTAGAGCTCCTCACTCAACACAAGTATTAATTACCCATGTGCTCCAGAGCTCCTCACTTAACACAAATCATCAATCACCCATGTGCTCCAGAGCTCCTTGCTAAACACAAAATATTAAGTACTCATGTGCTCTAGAGCTCCTCACTCAACACAAAACATCTCATCAATCATGTGTTTCAGGGTCCACGCCCAACACAACAATCATATATATATATCATCAACAATTGACTTACACCCAATATATTAAAAAATTATCATGTCCATATGCAGTGGGGTCTTCGACCCAATATATCAAAATAAAATATCAAGTCAACATCATAATTAATAAGCACATGCCTATAAATGTTAGGTCCAAAATTCAGGATATTACAATAAATGTTTTAATAATCAATATCTAGCATGTTGTTGAGTATTTAATGATGCAGTAGAGGTGGTTCTAGTCATTAGATCTCAAGGCTATTTAACATCCAATAATTCACAACAACTATATAAAAACATTAAATGAACTTCCCCATAGGCTAAATAATTTGTCTACCTGACTTTTGTATATCTTTTACATACCTTATGCCCCTCTTTAAAAGTTATGAAAATAAAAAGGAAAATGGTGGAGACATAGCATAATTTTTTTTTGTATGTTATTTGAAAGTTGGCAAGCATTCTAGACTGTGCTTCAAAGGAAAGAGCTATCTATTGAGCTGCAAAGCATTTAATGTGGTTGTAGCGGTCTTACTGACCGTTGGATCTCAAGCAACTCAAGATCCAATGATCATCAAGCGTGTTGCAGCCGCATTAAATGCTCTACAGCTCAATAGATAGCTCTATCAAGAGCTATCTTTTGAGCAACAGAGCATTTAATGTGGTTAAAACAAGGTTACTGACCATTGGATCTCGAGCATCTCAAGATCCAATGATCATCAAGCTTGCTGCAGCCATAATAAATTATCTGCAGCTTAATAAATATCTCTTACCATATTGTTTTACTAACCAAGTTGCTCTGAAACCATAATTACGCCATAGGCGTTTTCACAATGAAAGAACCTATCTCAAAAGATTCCTCGTCTCCCTGGCCATTAACATTTCGACATGTGTCTCCTAGTAATTGGCTACTTTAGGTACATCACGCCATGGTTAAATTTTCTAGTTGTTATATCCCGTGATTCGACAAGGACCGAAGAAGGTGGCATTGATTTGATCGGTTAAATACAAGTTATGAAAACACTTGGTCTTTATTCTGTCAGGCGAGTTTAGGTACAACATAGGATTTATTCTACCAGGTGAGTTTAGCTACAACACTTCATTGTTGAAATTTTCGGTTATTATATTCTGTGATCAAGCAAAGACTAAAGAAGGTGGCATGGAGTTGATCAGTTAAATACATGTTCTCGAGATTTATTTTGTCTGTTCGTATTCTTATTTTGTGTGTTCATATTCTTTCTGCGTAACTTCAACCTCCTCCAAGTCCATCTTATTTTAAACTAGCTATGTGTTCACGATAAGGTCACTAAATTTGGAACTGATCGAGGGACCTTCCGTTAAAATTTCCAAGGGCACACTAGGTCTGAATATTTTAAGTTCTGTTTCCTTATGTGGAGTTTGCAGTACTCTGATAAAATGACCAGTAGTAGGGTTTTCCATTCACCAGTCAGCTAGGTTATGGAGATTCATTTAATGTACTGTGTCAGGCGATGTTAATGTAAATTCGATTTGATGTGTGCAATCACGCAATATTACTATAAATTTTATTCGATAGAAAATTTGATTTGATGCATTATGGTATCACATATTAAGAATATTCTGCACTTGCAATGGTGAACAGTAAACACAAAATTTTGGATACAATTGGTATGATGGTACGATTGGTACATTGAGAGCATGCCACCACAATATTTTTCTTATAGAAGGAGGTTCCGTCCGTGTTTGGGAAGTGAGACATGACAAAGAGCCTGAGTCTTCTAGATTTACAGTGCCATGTAGCTTCGACAGGGAGCCGAACGAGCTGTCAAAAGCCGTAGGAACTTGGCAACAAAAGACTCTCGTCAAGAACTTGCGTCTGTAGTGAAGTTCATCGTGATGTGTTGTGTAATTCAAGCTGGTTAAGCGAAAGGAGCAGACGAAGCTTACAGTCACCAAGCTGTAATATTTTCACGGGCTTCGAACTCGCTAAGAAAAATAAATTGTGTCCAAATCGAAGCTCTTCAAACCGCAAGGCCTTAATATTTTCACAGACTAGGAAGCGGAAGAGCTTGATAAAATCAAGAACTTGTGTCTTTAGCGAATCTTAGTGAAGCAATAGACATAAGTTAAGGCCATAATATTTCCAAGAGCTCGGTAGATGACGTGCTTGTGAAAAAAATCATTTGTGTCCGAAGCTAAGGTTGTCAATCATCATGGACGACAATCAGCATTTGTTTTCTTGATAGAAGGAAATCAGATTTTTTTAAACCGAATCCTGGGCGCTTCCTTCATCCAAGAAATACCAAGTGCCATGGTATATTTTAGACAAGCACAGTCGTTTCATTTGGTGAACTTGTAGAATGTTTAATAGGAAACGTGAACATTATAATAATCGATAAGCCAGGAAACTAAGCAAGCGTACTTCTTCAATCGGTTGTTTGTATAGCACAGGTCGATAAGGATCTCTTTACTTTATTTGAGCAGCATTGTCATCAAGGAACAGGTTCCAAACAAGATTTCCATATTCTGTGTCTTGTCTGGCATCTCACCGTGGTCAATTTTCCAGTAATTGATTGTCGGAGCTGAAGTTTCCTCAGAGGGTTGGATATAATTCTTTGTCCATATTTGTTTAATTTTGAAGAATTTTGCTGATATTTGGGATGTGTATTTTTTAATTCATAATTCCTTCATTAATTTTTTAGATATTTTGCTTCATTTACAATGGATACTAGGTCGTATTTCGAAAAAATTAATTGCCTCAGAGTCTATGATCAATCTTTTCCTTCTTGTTTTTTCGGGGTTTTAGATAATTGTTCTAAAGTTCGAAATCAACCAATTGGATTGGAGATCGAAGGATCCATTTTATTTTTCATTTATTTCATTTTTCTCAAGTTCTTCCTATAAATTCCAAAAACATCACAACTAGAAAGAATACAACTGGCACTATAAACAAGTTCGGAGTGACGCCATTTGAACCTTTGGTCCTAATCGTTTTTTCGGGAATTTAACATCATTGGATTGCTTGATACGTCACTGCCTTCGCCTTTGAGCTGTTGGAAAAAGTAATTAGTCGTAGATCCGTACCTGACTCTCAGCCAACTCTGTGAGAGTTTGTATCATTCAAGATCTTGTCGGTCAGTCTCACAAGAGGGAAGAGTCCATGATTCGGCAATGTAAACTAGTCAAATTTATTTCTGAAGCTAAGTTGTTAGGTAGATAGTTATTACAGTCTTTAATGGAGAGTCACTCGATCCATGTAGAAGCAATCTTCAGGTTGCCTATAAATAGAAGAAGCAAATTGTAAATTAGGTTGGACACAATAGAGAGACAGAGGAAGGCTCTGTAAAAGGATTAGTTGGTGAGCCGACATGTTTGTAATACCTTTGTTATTTCCGCATAGTTATATATATGAAATAGTTTATGTTTGAATGCATGTTTATTTGGCTGCACATTATTTCCGGATTTACTTGTGTAAATATTGTTTGCATTTACCAGTTAAGTGAAAGATCAAAGGACCCATAAATTTCTCACCGCTTTAAAGTTCCAAGTTTTACCGCACATTGGTCGACTCAAGTCTTCCTACATATTTGGGAATATGTTTTTATAAGTTCTTTGGATTTGTTATTGTGTCCATTTTACTTCATTTTACTCGCAGGTGAAAAGCATTTGTAATTTCTTAAGTCTCTTAGACTAAGAAAAATACTCTGTAGATTTCGACCAAAGTGAACCGACAAGGTCGGTTGAGTAAACCGACATGAGAGGTTGAAGAGGTCAGCCGACTTGAGTGGTCGAAGAGGTGATCCAACTTAGAGGTCCAAGTCAGCCGATTTCGAAGTGACAAGTGGTCGAGGTAAAATCAGCCGGTAGAACTGACAAATAAGTAGAAGTAAATCAGTCGGGTCTAAAGGCCGACCAAAGTTGATAGACTTGTCTAGTCGCAAGTTTCACCCGACAAGTGAAAAAGAAAAAGAGGTCGACGGAAAAAAAAAGAAAGGCCGACCAAAGTTGATAGACTTGTCTAGTCGCAAGTTTCACCCGACAAGTGAAAAAGAAAAAGAGGTTGATGGAAAAAAAATGAAAATTAAATTTAATATTAACTGAGAGGTAAACTCAAGTTTAGTCGGCTTAGTTTTGGCTAACATGAACCAACACTCTATTTGCAGTCAAAAGAAAAACTTGTGATAAAACCGAGGAAAGTGGTGATGCCAGAAAGGTCAGAAATTATGAGGTGGGAAAGACCATTGGCGAGGGTACCTTCGCGAAGGTGAAATTCGTGCAGAATATGAGACTCGAGAGAGCGTGGACACCATTCTTAAAAATAAAATGGTGTACCAGGTATCTCTTCATAATCCCTTTTTTTTCACAACAAAAATAATGGACAATATTTTATTTGCCATCAGAGTTCTCAACAATTTGTTCTAGCTAATTAGAATCCATTTTGTATATTTGGTCGGTTGATAGTTTGCATGCTTTTGTGGAAATGATGGTAATAGTAACTTACAGTTGTTCTTCGGTTCTTAGAATCCATTTAGTATATTTTTTCTGTTAATAGTTTACCTGCTTTTTTGGAAATGCTGCTTAATATAATTTATTGTTGTTCTTCGGTTAAGCTGCTGGGATAAATCAAAATCAGGATTTGCACCTGACCACATCTGCATTGGGGGTTTCTGAACCCGGGTATGTTCTTTTTGTAGCCAACTGGCGTGAGATGTAACTGAAAGCAACTATTTGGACAGTCGAAAACATGGAAACTAAGATGGTTTCATAGAAAGAAATTCTGCAAACATAATATTAAAAAAGACAAAGAAAATAAAATTTAAATCTATTCAAATAGACGTGTTTATATTCCATATTTCTTATATTATAACGTGTCACTAAAATAGGGATGGATTTTCTAAATCATATTCTATTAACTAATTATCTTTAATTGTTTAAATCGAAATACATCTTTTATTTCATGTCTTGACTTTTGAGAATCGTAGTAAAATAAAAAATCTATTTTTTTTTCAAATTTAAATTTTGATTTTAGCTCACACGTGTAACTATGATAAATATTAGTGAACCTTTTGCTTAATTATTATCATATTTTTAGATAAATCATTTAAAATAAATATTAGTGAACCTTTTGCTTAATTATTATTAGTGAACTTTTTGCTTAGATAAATATTGGATGCTTAGATAAATTTTTAGATAAATATAAGTGAACCTTTTGCTTAATTATTATTCATTATGAAATAATTTTTTTCACTAAAAAAATCACAAAACTTTTGCAAATAAAAAAAGGCATAATAATATGTCCAACGGAGTGTCACACAACGAGAGGTGCCCATTAATCTCAAATATCTGCAGCCAGATATTTATATGGGATGGCAAATATTTATATGGGATTCTGCTCTTCATTGTTTTCAACACAATTTTATAACAGCATCATGGTATTATTGCATTGCATACTTGCATTAAAGTTGAAGATCAGGTACATCGATCTATCATGGAAGATAAGTGCAAGCAAATTGGCCAAGAAAACGTCTCGACAAATTCAACAAACAAGTCAAGTAACAACCTGTCTCTATACCATTGTTATTTGTACTCTGATTTTCTGTTGTCTGTACTGCTCTAAAAACTTGTTATTGATGATTTTACTGATATTGATTTGATTTTTTTAATGCGAAGGGGAAAACGGATATGATTCAGAACAAGGCTTCTCAGGCGACTAAAGCGACCCAGGCAATGGATACAGCCGAACAGCTCAGCGTGAATTCGTGCTGAGGACATGTTATCAACGAAAAGGTAGCCTAGACAATGAAAATAATTTTGTACAGCTGCATGAGGATGACGGACTAACAAGCCTATTGATAGCGTAGGAAGTATACTGTAATTATTTTAAATTTATTATCATGATCGATTCTTTGTTATTCTTTTAAATTTATTATCACATTTGTTCAACTATTCTTTGTTATTCTCAGTGCTGTTTGTGGGCTTATATTGGTAGATCGTCCTGTTAATTTTGAAATAGAAAAAAATTCTTATATTTGCTTTCTTTCCATTGGCCGCCTGGGTAGTGGAAGCACCCGCACCCACGGGACCTAAATGGGAAAAGAAGCAGGTTGTGTCAATGCCATGGATGACCCATCTACTCGTCCACAATCGGCATTTGGAACCTTTGTTGAAGTTAGCAATTGGAATCTTTGCTGAAGCCGAAGTCGAACCCTCTAGTCAGTAGAGGCTTAGATTATAATATTAATATTATAACATTTTATTTAGTTTTAACCTTACTTTATTATTATTATGACTATTAATATCAGTGTTTTGAGGAACAATATAATTTTCCCTACATCCAAATTATATTTTTCCTATCATCCCAATTAAATAAATTTAAACATTGTTCTTTGAAATCCATTTATTTTAGGAAGTCTGAATTTGTCGGGAAACGTCTCTATTCAGTATGCTATATTTTATTTTCTAGGGGGACTAGGAGTCTTCTCAGACAATGTCTCCATACAGAACGCCCCCAAATTGCTGATTTCTTATTTTCAATTTTCGATTTTTAATTTTTGGATATGGAAAATCCGAAATTTCAGTTTTGTTAAGGTTATTTGGGGTATCCTCGATTTCAAAGATTGCCGATTTCCTATTTTCAATTTCTGATTTTTGGTATAGGAAACCGAAAATTCAAGTTTTTTTTAGGTTATTTGGGGTATCCCCGATTTCCCATTTCCGATATTTTGGATAGGGAGACTCAGGTTTTTGTTGAAATAATTCGGAAATCAAAAAGATCTATTTTAAAGAAAATATAAAATATATTGAAATGCTTATTATTTATTTATAAGATAAATTATTTGTACAATTTCCAGAAATCAAAATTATTTCCATGCTCAGAGCTTACAGCAATATGAATTCAGCAGTATGAATTCAATATAGAGGAAGAAAAACTTATGAGAGGAAGAAAAACTTATGAACTTGCAGAATGAAATTTGGGGAAAAATCAAAATGAAATTTGGAGAAAATCTAGATGAAATTTGAGAACTGTGGAGTAAATAGTCTACAAGGAAAAAAATTACAAATCACATTTACTTAATAACGATAAAGAATTCATATACACGATAAGTTAAAAAATGCTTATCTATTTTTTACATAATAATACATACAAGTATTACATAATAATACATGCACTTTTATTGAACTGGTGAAAAAGGATTTAAAAAGGATTTAATGCTAGGAAAGCTATTCCACACTAGCGAGAGTAGATGGTCTCGATTTTAGTAACCGAATAAAAACATTGATTATACGATAAGATTGATTATGTTTCATTCATGTTCTCCAGCATATGAGATTTATCAAGTTGTTTTTGTGATTGAAGCTTGGAAAGGTCTATTTTTCCAAGGATGAATGCAAAGCTCAAGAAATTAGCATCAACGTGGATATAGACCTTATCAGTGCGACATAGACCTGATCAGTGCGACAAAACAACATCTGTTATTTCTGGCTTTCATCCATCGGTATTGATGCCTTTACCACGATCCACCTTTACATAGAGCCATTTACAAGTGACTATTCGTTGGACTGTTTCAATGGTTAAGCTTTTCACAACAACTTTAATGCCTTTAGCTATTATATGTGTAAAAATTCTTATTATATAAAATTCTTATTTTTTTCTTATGTATTTTTTCATATTATATGTGATAATAATGACATAATCATAAAAAACAAAGGATATGTAGTTTCTTTTACTGAATTTTGTGTTAATTATCGAACTTTTATATTATATGTGATAATAATGACATAATCATAAAAAACAAAGGATATGTAGTTTCTTTTACTGAATTTTGTGTTAATTATCAAACTTTTGAAAATCTGCAATTTTGTTGCCGACACTGAATTTACTGAAAATAATAAGAATTAAGAAATATTAAACTCTAATAGATATGTCACTTTTTCCAATATTGGTGGCAGTTGTAAAATAATTTAACTTTATTTTTTTGGGGTTCAACATATTTTGAGTTCTCCCATGACAGGATGATCTTATTTTGACAACCAATTATCCCATGATGATCTTATTTTGACAACCAATTTCTTTCCATCAATATTTTATGGTTGATCTTTTGGGTATCGTGCTAATTCTCATTCAACTTATTTCCTACATGACAGTTGCTCTTAATTAAGGCCATGAAACACACCAGAGAATGAATTCTCATATATAATAAAACACTTTTAACTTGAATCTCATTGGGAGCCATTATCGATATATTTATGTGGTAGCCATATGATCTTTTCACCCCCAGAACACACAAACTTGTAGAGAAACATCTTCATAAAAACGTGACGTTTAAAGAAATATGAAATGGGTTACAAAATCACGGGGCAAAATTTAATCATTACTTACCAAACAAAGCTATCCATTCAAATATTAAGTCGCTAAAACAAAGCGATCTTTTTCACTAACAAAAGTAAATGATTTTTATATTCATTTAGTCTTTAATTGGTGGGATGGATGTGATTCTTCGAGAGGTTTTCTGGGTGTCGAAACACAATTGATGTAGAGTTTGATCATCAATTTTATCGAAAATACTACTACAGTAAAGGGAAATTATGTTGGTTAATGAAGAATCAATTTATATAGTAATTGGTCTAATTTCCGCCAAATTTAATGGAGACCGATGAAAAATAACAAAGAGAAAATTTAAAATAGGCATGAACTTAGCTGGGAATAAATTATGCGAAAATAATACAAATAGTGAAAATAAAACATGAAAATCGAGATTTGGGACTCTGAAATGTCAGAAATAGGAACACCGACATGTTCCTATTTGAACACACGATTTCTGGATATGTTTCTATATCCTTTCATGTGTATAAATTCATAGAGCCTTTATGCAAACTCTTGTCGCAAGCTCGTTAATTTGGTGGGATGCTTTTTTATGCAACGTGTACAACCTTAATGAATGATTGATATTTCCTATTTGAATGTGTGTGTATGTGTGTGTTTTAATGGATATTTTGATGGTAGAAATGGATATAGCACCCTCACAAACCCTTGCAACACCAAAACTTCCAAAACTTGATAGTTGTAACTTGTATTTTGGAAAATCTAGACTGAATTTTTTCAAAATCATACTAAAAATATTTGCCTATTCCAACCCAAATCATCTAATTTTTAGACTAATCATAAAAAAACTCCAAAAAAAAAAGTTACGTAGAACAAAAGTAATCACAACCTCATAAAGATCTATTTAAAAGAAATTACAATGTCAATGTGAAAGCATCCTTATAAATGATGTGTGTTTTTAGATTATCATTGTTGTTCTTTTTAATTTCTTATTGTTGTTCATTGTAGAGTATTGGTGGTGCCATCCAACCCTATTTATGGGAATTAATTCCTTGGACAAAACTTTCAAAATTTAACAATTTAGATAGTTTCAAAATATGCTACCTGACAAAATTCTTAAGTTCTTAAAAATAAGTAAAAGTCTGATCTTAAAAAAAAACACTATGAATACCCTTATTCGAGGCACATGCCACCAATGGTATATGAATACCCTTATCCTAGGGTCAAGCCACCTTCAGACATGGAGGGTATGGTATATGAATACCCTTATCCACGCTTGGAATTTGACATTATGTAGAAGGTAGGTTTCCACTTGCATGCTTTGTTTAAAATATTACTTGATACCTCGGTTTGGAGGTCGATGTATGTATTTGTGTTGAAATGTTTCAATTTCATGATTTACTAATTGAGTATGGAAATATATATATTTTTAGGGAGTAACTTAATTAACTTAATTTCTAGAGGCTTTTCATGTTTTGGTATTTTTGGATGGAATCCAGCATCTCGATTTCTTGTTAAAATTGTGATTTCAGTTGTTGGAATTGCAATTTTAATTGAAAAAGTGAATACTTCTTTTATGATTACCCCCTTGTGCACTCTAATTATGCAACTCCAACAACCCAAAACTATGATTTCAATCATTTCAACAAAAAAATTTCTGGGAAAATAGCCAAATTCTGAGTGAAAATCCTCTATAGTTTACCTTACAACCTTTCTCAGCACTCTCTATTTTTCAATAGTAATAATACTATTTCTCATCCCATTAACCTCATATATCTACACTAAAAGAGAAAGAAAAGTGTTAGAATCTCAATGCTCTGATTATGATCATACAAATTTTAGTTAATTGTTACAGGGGGCATTAGCAGTAGAGTTCAAGACTCATGTTTTTTCTCATCCCTAACTATATTGACAACCATTCTTATTTCACCATTTTCATTTGAAACCTCCTCCATATCTTTGGTCCTCATTTTTATTACCTTCTTCATTTTCTACAATGCAAATAATGAACTATTCTAAGTATGCTAATGGAAAAATATAAAAGAAAAGACTCTATCACCACTCAAGGCTATGGTCTATGCCGTCGATGGGCACAATTCTCTATTTTGCGTGTTTGAATCATGGGCACATGTAAATAGAAATTTAGATATGTCGAAGGGAACATGGGAAATGCAACAATCTCAAAAGAGAAACTAACAAACTAGAAAGAAGGCTAGAAATATCGAAACAAAAACCTACAAACTCGAAAACAAGGCTTGCATTATTTTCTAGGAAAAAGGAAAGACCGGTGATGCACATGTATAAAAGAGAATTGATAACTCGTAAATTGAGAGCATGGTTTGAAATCTAATTCTCATGTGTAAATTTATGACTTTCAATTTCACTCCACTGTTCGTTTGGCTTTCCTGTGGGTGAATGGTGTTGGTTAGAATTGCAGAATTCAGTTTTAGTCCAGTAATTGTGGAAATATTTTGCAAAAAAAAAAAGCTTCTCCCTCATGTCTCTCTTCTATTTTTTTTAGTTCAATGGTGAAGCATGCTTATCTTTTGAAGGTAGTTTGTTTCATTATGAAGAAGATAACTTTGGGACACATCCAACAGTGGCAGTTGGAAAATTTTCAAGGGCTAAGTTACTCTAGGTCAAGATGGGAAGAGGAAATGAGAAAGTGGGAAGAACCCAATGAAAGTGAGCAACGAGGGCCTTGTGGAATCCCAACCAATTGATTCTTCACTATAATAGTTTGAATACCAAAGATTACATTCTATCAATCACTAAATCTCACATGGAAATGGAGGAGGTCAATGGTTTCATTGATGAAAAGCCAAGTCTTAGACCTGTCAGAATCGTGTGGGAACTACAAACAATACCTCACAAACTTTACGGGTGACATAGACATAAAAGGTTGACCTCTCCTCTCTCTGAATAACTCATCTTTTGGCCTAATTCAAGGATATCTGATTTTTTGATATGTTATAGTATTTGTTTACTATATAATTCCATATGTATATTCTGTATAGACAAAGCTACATTCTAGGAAAAAGATTGGCTTAGGAAAATTTTGATTCAAAATGGGCTTGTGGTTTGAAAAACCCTGGTTTTTCTTCTAAATTGTAATCTATTTTTATTGTTGTTTGGAAAATCTTGATTTCAATTCTAGATAGTGATCTATTTTTCGTAAGTTGAACTTGTTTAAAAAATGCTAAGAAACTAAAATAAAACCATTATCAAAGAGGGTAATAGTATTTGTTTACTATATAATTCCATATAGAAATCCTATTTTTTATTCAAAATGAACTTGCTATTTGAAAAAGGTTGATTTCTTTTTCTGAATTGTAATTTATTTTTATTGTTGTTTGAAAAAGGTTGAATTTTATTCTAGATTAAAAGTAGATTAAAAGTGTCTCTATCGGTGATGTTTCTACCTCAATGTGTTGCAAATCCCTCTAAAATTTGAGTTTATCATGCTCTAAATTAATTTATACCAGAAATTCACTTCTCAAAGAACATTAGGAGCTCAGAAGCAACACAAACATAATCCCCTTGTTTTCCTTATCGGGTCCTTAGAATATTATAAATTTATAATGAATGCTAAAAATTAATTTCATGAATGGCATGGAATATCCCACAAATAACAATCTTGTGTTTATCCCCAATTTTCGTTTTCGGATATTTCAGATATCGAAAACGGGAGACTCAGGTGTTTGTTGAAATAATTAGTTGGATTTCTAATTTCGGATATCATAAACCACAGACTCAGGTTTTTGTTGAAATAATTTGTTGGATTTTTTATTTTCGATATTTCGGATATTGAAAACCGGAGACTAAAGTTTTTGTTGAAATAATTTGTTGGCTTCCTGATATCTGATTCCTCATATTTCGGATATCGAAAATGGAAACATCATTTTTTTTTATAATGTTGATTCATTTCTCCGATTTCCGATATTTCGGATCCAGAATATTCGAAATATAGCTTTTTATTTTAATAATGTTCATTTGTCCGATTTCTAATTTTTTCTTTTCTATATTGAAAATTTGAGATTCCATGTGCTTTTTGACTCGATGATTGTTTCCCGATTTTCTATTCCCAATTTTCGGAAATTGAAAATCAGAAAGATCTATTTTAAAAAAAATATAAAATATATTGGAAATTCTTATTATTTGTTTATAAGATAAATTATTTGTACAATTTCCAGAAATCAACCTTATTTCCATGCTCGCAGTATGAATTCAATACAGAGGAAGAAAACGTATGAATTTGCATAATGAAATTTAGGGAAAAATCAAAATTAAATTTAGAGAAAATCAAGATGAATTTGAGAGCGGTGGAGTAAATAGTGTACAAACAACAGCCCCACGACCGAAAATTATTCAACACACAACAATCTGCAGAGGTAGAAGTTGGCTCATCTAAATTTACAGATCAAATTCAAGTCTGTCAGAGACTGAAATACTTTTACATGCAGCTCTCATTGTAGCTCTGAGGGCGATCAGGAACTTACCAAAAAAATTAAAAATTAAAAATACAAATCACATTTACTTAATAATGATAAAGAATTAATATACACGATAATTGTTCCTGGACACTTGCTCTTCCTCTTTGTGCAAAAATTTAGAAGGATTTCTATCATTTGGTTACTGAATTTCTTTGTAGTATTTTTACTGTTTTTTTCCCATGTTGTCTTTTTAATATTTATCCATGGCTGGTATCTTGTATTATCTTCATTTTTACCTATTTTATCAATATGTCTTTTTAATATTTATCCATGGCTCGTATCTTGTATTATCTTCATTTTTACCTATTTTATCAATATTTTCTTTTATTTACTTCTTCCATCACTTTTAGGCTATTGCACACCAAATGTCCGATTTACAAACAAACCTTGCACAAAAAGGTTTGTTCTCATCATTTATTTATTGTAGTTGTGCAAGTCCAAGAGACTAAAATTAGAAAGGGATACACAACCCATTCTACATATTCCAACACACATAGATACTGGCATGTTGGTTCTTTTATTCTCCTTTGTTGTTTGGGAGATTGCTAGAAGTTTCTACAATCATATTTCCAATAGTTCTAAAGATTATCATCCAAAATTGCAAGGGTAATTCCTTACACCTTAACCAGATTGAGGCAGAGGAGGGTGTCTCTTCTCACAGTTTAAAATCCTATTTACCCAATTTCATATATAGGCTTGCTTTTACCATAAAAGATAGCACCCCTAAAGTACTTTGTCTCCATAACTCTAATTCCAGAAGAAAAAAAAAAACATACTGAAGTAACTCCATCATGAGCACAACAAAGTAACACCATCATAAAGATGTCTTTACTAACATATTTAATATGTTTACATGGTGTAATCTCTAACAAGAATATGTAACAATTGAGAGGTCTTCTAAAAGCTGTATTAGAGTGTTGTTCTCAAACACCTGAAAAATTTCCTTCAAAAAGTTCAAAATTATAATTACTTACCAACTATTATTCTACCATAATTTCTCTAGGTAATTTTTTTTTCACCTTCACACCCACCACAACATTCTTTGGTTGTCCACATTTCTGGAAAATTTTGTGTAAACTATTCTATTTGTGACAAAAATAACACCTGATTTCTTCTTGCAGGCTTGCCAAATGATTTGGCAGAGTTATTCTTTTTTTGTGTTCCTTTCCTCAAATATGATACATCATTAAGGAGTGTTTCAAAAAGTTGGAAAAATATACTCATCACAATAATTTTATGCCACCAGAGCTCCATTTAAAATCAGTGAAACATTCATTTCATTTGTTGTACATGGTAACCGAGACCATATCTTTAATCTGAAGGAGAATTCATGGTTTTTCCTTCATCCTCTACCTTTGGATCGAGCAATTTCTTCTCCTAAATGGAACGTTGATCCTTATGAATGGTGAAATATTGAGATAGTTGTCTCTTTTGCATGGAACACTTTTTGTGATGGGAGATGACCAAGCAACAATTTATAATTTCCTTTCCTTATCCCCATCCCCTCCTCATCTGCAAGCTAAGGTCTAGAGTTTGATATTTTTGGACAGTATTATTATTAACCATATTTTCCCTTTGATTGATGTAAGCATGAGAATAATCTGTGCATGAATCATTTTTCTTTTATTAACCGAAGGTCCCTAAGTCACTGCCAAATTTAGAGGCATTATCAATGATCCACTGCAAAACTTTCTCCATCCCTGAACCTTGTTGTTCCCCTCCATAGGTGAGAAATTTTTGCTTCCTACAATAGCCTTCTTTTTCTGAATTATATTTTGATATACAAAATGAAATAAAAATAAAATGTATCATCCTCCTGTGAACATGTAGACTGGAAAAATAATTAACGTAAATTTGGTGATATCCCGTTGCACTATCAACATGATAGCTCCCGATTTCTCCACCCAAAAGTCGCTTATATTAGTCAAGTTAAAAAATAGGGCAAACAATGTTTACAGTTCAAACAAAATTCAACATATGTGACACTAATCTTGTACTGCTAAATTCCCAACTGTTGGACTAAGCATTTTCAACTATCATTGGCATTATGCAATAATGCACTCATGCCGCTTGTTCAAACTTCATATCCAAGGTTTAATTCACATATACTATGAATTGATCCTATAATTCATAATATAGAAATTTATTATTTCTCTTAAAACTAAGTCTGTTTAAAATTTGGGTTCTAAGTCAATTTATCAATTTATCTTTGTGCTTTTCTCTTTCTACTTTCCAATGCCAAAAGAAGAAAGGTAAATTGATAATCAATTTATCAATTTACCTTTCTGCTTTCCCCATTGAAAGCCAAACTGATAAGATCCACATGCCATTGTCCTTCAAACAATAAACAATAAACAATTTTTAAAATAACCAGAAACTAAAGGTCTATATGTATGTATTTTTTTTTAAAGGATGGCTATAATGTAGTGTCTTATTACCTGTAATATGTTTTGTATGCATATTGTTTGTTTTGGGTAAGATGTCTTATTCGCAAAAAAAATTTCAACTTTTGTGTATAATATTTATAATTTCATATATATTTATAATTTAACTCATTTTTTGTATAATAATTATAGGTTCATATATATTTATAATTTAACTCATTTCTCTATTGTCTTTACTTCTTAATTCGATTGTCTTTACTTTAAAACTTTTGTAGTAAGTTCAACTGATATCCTTTGTTGCCAAAACATCACTCAAAAGTTGTGCTTTAATTAATTAATCTACAATTTCTCAATAGTAATTTGGTCCAGATTTTTAACCACAACATAAATGTACAAGGCATATATATGTGGCTATCGTCACATCGCACTATAAATCATGTACATATCCTTGACACTCCAAGTTTCTGAATTTTGTTGGTTATGTAGACTTGGAATTTATTCCATCATTTTTCTTTTTCTTAAGGGGGGGATACCCTTGCTGCTATTAAATAATATATATTATGAGAATCAAGCACATCGACACCAGTATGAAATATAGAAATTCCCCTTTTATTTACAGATTGTCAAAATAATCAATATGATTCGACATCTTTCTCCACCGACTAGATGACATGGAAATGATCATTTCAATATAATGTCTATGATAGACTTCCGATGCAAATGGTAAAATCTCAAACAGTCTCCCTAATTTATTTTAACAATATTTGTTCAATGTTAAATAATCAAAATAAATCAAAAGAATTTATGAATACAAAGATTGTTTGAAAATATTTGAAAGATAGTTGAATACAATTCGTGTCATAATTTATTTTCTGTGAATAATTCAACTAAACAAAACTTGGTGGAAATATGTAGTTATGGGAAATAATATTCTCTGGCAATTACAACAAACTTAGATCTCGTGACATTGTATTCAATGAGACCACGACTGCATTCTGGTAAATTCAATATAATGAGACCACTTGCATGCTTTATTTAAAATTTGAATTTATACCTAGGTTTCGAGGTCGATTTGTGTTGAAATGTTTCAATTTTGTGATTTACTAATTGAGAATGAAAATATATACTTTTTAGGGAGTAATTTAATCAAACATTCTTTAATCAACCCAGAAATCAGAGAACTGAATCAAGATTATAAATAAAAAAACTGAGGTTTTCGATTTCCGATATTTGGGATATCGAAAACCGGAGACTCAGGTTTTTGTTGAAATAATTTGTTGACTTCCTAATTTTTGATTCCTGATATTTCGGATACTAGAAATAGGAAACATCGGTTTTTTATTTATAATGTTGATTCATTTCTTCGATTCTTGATATTTGGGATCCCCAATATCGGGAATATCCTTTTTTATTTTAATAACGTTTGTTTGTGTGAGTTCTGACTTTTTCTTTTCTATATCGGAAACTAGAGATCCCAAAAACTAAAGCAGAAAACATAAAGGCATTTGTCTCATATTTTTTTATCCTATTTCCCGATTTCCACTTTTGTATTGTGGAATGCCGAAATCGAAGCTTTGTTTTTTTCGCATTTTTTTTCATCCACTTTCTTAAATAAATTTGAATAATTACATTTGAACTAAAATACATTTTTAAATAAATTTATTAATTAAAATGTATTTTAATATTATTTGTTTAACTATCATGCATTTTTAAATTGATTTATTAAATACGCGTATATATTGAGTACAAATCGTGTATCAATAATCAACTAATTGAGTACAAATAATCAATTATCTAACTTACACCTTTGCAAAATTCCCTACTTCCTCCCTCCTTTATTATTAATTAATTCAATTATTTGATAATTTTCTACAACAATTCACTTAATAAACAATCAATTAAAGTAGAAGAGATTACCACACCTACCTAAGTAGAGAGCTCATTGCTTTGAATTGTTGTTTACAGACATTGGTGGTGCATTCAAACTCTATTATCTGAGACCGTTCTTACAGTATTAAAGAAACCAGGCCATATCTAGCTTTAACCATATCTATCATGAAAATATGGTTAAAGTTAATTAATCCCATCCATTATCCTAGTCCAACCAAGAATAAGTGTGTAGACATTTTGTGGTCTCTCATGGATGTATATAATTTGCACAAAATAATTGAAGAATATCATGCTATTACACTCTTCACGGTCTCACAGTTCGTAGTATTTTTTTTAGATTGACCTATTTACCGGACCATTTCCATTGATCGGATGACCAACAACGTCGGATGCGACCGCTCACGCGAGCCAGGTCGTCTGATCGGTGCAAATGGTCGGTTAAGTAGTTTACTCCATTTTTTTTTTCAGAGGAAAAAATACCAGACCTTGATATTCTATTAAAGAATCAAAGGACATCATTACAATCATCCAATCACTGGCACTTATCAAACATCTATAGATGCATATACATTTGGGGACCTCTTTGATAGCTGATAGGGAGGATTCCAATCATCCAAGAACAAGGGAGCAGAAAAACAGTTCGTACTATGATACAAGGCACAGTCCACGTTGATCTATCAGTTTACTATCTCATTATGACTAATTCTGTCACGGAAGTTTTAATTGCAGAAAGACACAATATTTTTTACCCTGTGAGAGTTTCTTAGAGTTTCTTTACACCTCTTTGTGAAAATTATAGTAATAATAATAATTGATCCAAAGCATAATCATAATAATAATAATAGATCCATACTGAACATGGCCCGACAATTAAAATCTCAAGATATAGCACATCCAGTGGTGGTGGTTTGGCGGCGCCTGGTGATTTGAAAAATATGAATGATATCTTCTACCTGCAATGCCAGCTAAGAGGTGCTGTCATATTTGGTACAGTAAGGGATTTGGCTGGTTGGCCGGCTGAGCGTTGAGAGTGGGAATTAAATACCGTGCCCTTCTGGAAGCCATTAATTCATTTATTTGAAGCACAGTTAGTCCAGCATGCTTGCCAACTTTCAAATAGCTGACCAAAAAAAGCATACCGTAGTCCTTTGTCTTTTCTTCAATGAAACAATTTTGTTTTTTCGTAACATTTTATGGATTTCTATATTAGCTATGGTGTAATATGATTGAGAGGTGTATTCAATATTTCAAATTTAAATGAAGAAGATCGTAATAGACAAAACAATAATATTGTAATGCTCCATTTATTTGGCTTGTTTTGTATATGATCTCGATGTTTATCTTTAGTAAGATTGATGAATTTTTCTATTTATGCATATCACCACCTAGATGTGTTTTATGTTTTGTTTTGGACATGGTATAAAGTGTCTATGTGCATTACTTTATATCATGTTGATATGAATGTTATGTGATAATTGATGAAATGTGGTTTTGGTACTTGGATTTTATGGGTTGAACATATTATGATGATGATGTAATGATGGTTAACATTCTTAACCAAGTGAGAGTTGTGGATATTTTGCCAAATAAGTAGGCCTTCTCAATGTAGATGTTTGGTGTTGACTTAAGCTAAAGGCCATGAGGCTTAATTTGATAATGGAGTAGGAAATCTTAATTATTTATGCATGAACATTTAAAGGTTTGTTGGCACTACAAAAATGCAAGAAAATATAAACAAAACTTGTTTGGAAAGAGGAATATTCTAGTCATAAAACAAGCAAAGACTGCAACAAAAGAAGCTATAACAAAGGAGGAGGAAAGCAAGTCGAAATGAGGAGTTCGACCTACTTTTGGTAAAATGTTAGTTAGACTAATAGTCTACTTTTGGGAATAAAGCATGATTGTAAATTGGGTCGAGTCTACTTAAATCTGAGGAAGAAGAAGAGGTACAATATCCAGATCAAGATTACGACATATTCGTGACCCCGTGTATATCTCCAAAGCCTGAGGTAAGATCTAGAAACACATAACCCGGTGGTTTTGTCGGTCATAATAACTATAATAGTGGAAATAACAATCAAGGAATTCCTACTAGTGGAACCTTTAATTCAACAATACCAAGAGTAAACATAATGGTTGTAAAAGATATAAAGTTGCTGATATTTAATGGAAATGGGTTAGAGGACCCTGAACAACACGGGTTGCTATGCGAAGCTATATGGACAATGTGGCAAGTCTAAGATGAGGTTGTAAAAAGATCCCATATGATCACAACCCTTAGAGGTCTTGCGCTTGACTGGTATATGAAATTCTCTATGGTTCCACTAGGGATTCCCTAGAAATCATTAGATCAAATTTGGATGGGACCGATATAAGATGAGTTTAAAAATCCTAAGTATGAGTTGCAATGCATTACAGAGTTAGAGACTAAGTATCTATTTGGGACTTCAACCAAATATTTAAAACTATGATGGCTAAAGTGAGTTTTCAGATGTCAAATGTACAACGTAAAGAATTTTTTATTGTGATGATGCTACTGCATATCAAGGTTCCTTTGATTCAACAAAATATTGTACCCTAGAGCAAAGATCTTGAGCTTGCTATGAAATTGGAGGCTTCATCGGTCGGAGAAACTGGTGCAGGAATGATGCAGATATAGTTGTATATTTCCAACCTCAGATTGCAACTACAAGTGTGAGAATTGATTCAAAGTAGGATCTAGGATCCAAGGATATTCTCACAATTCTATATTACACACAAATTATGCACAAAACAACAAAAAGAGTGAAAATAACATACACAAATGTAGTAAATAAAAGATTATTATGACTGTCCAACATGTAAATATATTTGGATCATGTTTATATTACATTAAGGAGAAATTGTTAGTCTTTGGAGGCATTCTATAAGCATACATGTGTCAGACTATGATTTGACCCTCAAACCCCCTAGGTTGACCAATCAGCTCACTAACCATCGCAAACGGTCATGAATTATAGTGTGAACATGGATGGAGCATGTTGGAACATAAATGAAGGAATTCTAGGCATGGGTGAGTAGGAGTGGCTCTAGGAGGCAATAAATGCTCAAGGAAGGCCAAAAACCACCACAAACATGCACTAACACCCAAGGTCAAACATATTACATGAATCTAGGGATGGGGGAGTGCACCAAGACTAATCTCTCAATAATGAGGATGCCTTTCAGTCCAAATGATCATCCTGGAGAACCTCAACTGTCAGAATGATCAAGGTGGAGTGCCTCAACTGTAGTAAATGATCAATAGCCTAAGTATAAACCATATGATATAGCATGACGGCTAATGAAATGTGTCCTAGTGGTACTAAGGTGGATTATTTCTCTAAAAAACACCTTAATCCTAACTTAATAAAAATTATACCAAAATTTTATTGGGGCCTTGGAAACTAAGGCTCAAGTCACCTCATACAACATAAATTTTATTAGTCCATGTAAAACAAGGTAAGGAGGAAAACCACATGGGAGAAAAACCTCCCCTAGAAAATGGACATGGAGTAAAATATGAAAGTGAATAGAAGCCATCACCATGTGTCTCCCACTCCAAGAAGATATCTTAGATAGGTGAATGTCCTCTCATGAAGCTCTTAGTGAACACGTTAGCAGTTTGCTCTAGAGATGGGAAATACTGCAAGGCTATCACATGTTCATGCACCAAGCTCTGGATGTAGTGCATGTGTATCTCAATGTGTTTGGTCCATTGTATCTGCATTGGATCAATGTAAATATTGATCACACTCTAATTGTCACACCAAATGAATGTGGGTGAATCAAATGCAAATCCAAGTTCCCGAAGAATACCTTGCAACCACACACATCATGTAGTTGTGTTCAATGCTCATCTATACTCGGCCTCATCAGAAGAGAGGGATATGGTTTACTATTTCTTTCTTAACCAACATATGGGACCATGTGCAAGCATGAAGACATAACCTGAAGTGAAATTTATATTAATGGGATCTCCAACCCAATCAGAATTAGTAAATCCAACTAGTTCTAGTGGAGAACTAGCAGCATAGTGTACCCCGAAGTGTCTGGTTCCTTGCACATAGTCCAGGATCCTCTTGGAATCCTTAAAATGGATCTCATGAGGCTTCTTAATATATCTAGCAACAACACCTACAACATATTCCAAATCAGTTCAATAGTGTGTAAGATACACTAGAATCCCAACTAGTTGTCTGTACAATGAGTGTCCCCTAATGGAGATGCACCAAATTCACCTAATTTTATTCCTGTAAGGAATGGGCACTTGGTTGCCTTACATTCAACCATATTAAACTTCAATAACAGTTATGAAACATACTTTGGTTTGTTTACCTTGATCCTTGCTTCAGGTTGATCAATTTCCAATCCAAGAAATTCCTTCAACAATCCAAGGCCAGTCATGGATAATTCACTGTGCAAAGAAGACTTAATTAATCAAATTTATTTATTGTAGCTACCTGTAATCAAAATATCATGAACATACAACACTATTACCTTCAATAAGTCACCAACATGCTGAAAATACACATTAGTATCATATTTACATATTTCAAAGCGAAGTGAGAGCAAAAAATTTCCCTTCTTGACAACCAAGCCATGGGGGCTTGCATGAGGCCGTAGAGAGACTTATTTAACATGCATACAAGTGAAGGATCCTCAAAAAAACCTTCAGGTTGCTACATATATATCTCCTCTTGAATATCACCATGAATAAATGAACTCTTCACATCCATGTGGTGAACCTCCCAGTGGTTAGATGCAACAATGACTAAAACTAGCATGATAGAGGACCATCTTTGCCACCGACGCAAATGTACCTGTATAGTCCACTCCTTGGACTTGAGAGAAGAATTTTGAAACCAAACTGGAATTTTACTTGATATATGAACCAACAACAACCACTTTGGTCCTATATACCTACTTGCATTGCACTAGTTTCCTCTTGGAGGGCAAGGGAACCAATTCCCAAGTCTGGTTGTCTTACAATGTTTTTTTCCATATTGGGTCAAGTGATGCTTCTTGATATGTTTGAGGATCATATTCAACCATCATAAATCATCTCTCATTAATATTCAATTCACAAGTAGAGAAATCTTTGTGAAATTGATATCTAGTCTTCCTAGAATCATGAGAATTACCAGCAATATCCCCAACTGCTTCAATAGTTTTCTCATCCCACTTTGGCTGAATGGGTGAGTCGTGAAATGAATGCATGTCATCATAATCAACAACAATATCAAAATCAGAAAAAATATAAAATGATTCATCACTTACATCATCATGGAGTGGAGGATGTGAGCATTCCCCGTGAGCTAGTTCGACCTCTTGCATGAGCTCCTTTTCGAGCTATACACTCCTTTATATGAATGTATTCTGAGATGAGGGATCAAATATATTGTATCCATATGCATATTCAACATATCCAACCATGATGTATTCCTTGATTTGATTTTGCAAGTCCTTTCTCTTCTCTAGAGGAATCCTATCCAAAGCCTTTGAGCCAAAGACCATGAAATGAGAAACACTTGGTTTGTGACCACTCCAAGCCTCATGTGGTGTTTTACCATCCAAATCTTTGTGAGGAGATATATTTTGGATGTATGCAACATATCTAATGGCTTCAATTGACATCTTAGGATTCAAAACCTTTGCTTCCAACATAGAGGTTTCCATCTCCTTGAGAGCCTTGTTCTTGCGCTCTACAACACCATTTTGTTATGGTGTGTAGGGAGCCAAATGTTGCATTGGGATGCCACATTCTTCTCAAAGATGATGTAAACTCTTGTTCAAATACTCCTTTCCATTTTGAGTCCTAAGGACCTTGATATTGTTCCCACATGCATTCTCAACCAGGGTTTTCCAAACTTTGAGAGTCTCAAAGACTTCATATTTTAGTTTGAGGAAATATACCCAGCAATGCCTTGAGAAGTCATTTATGAAAGTCAATACATAGCCTGATCCATTGCAAGAGGGTGTGGTAAGAGGCCCTATGAGGTCTGAATGAACCAAATATAGAAAACTTGGACAACTCTCCTTGCTTTCCATTTCTCATAGTTGCACTCTGAATGTTTTCCAACTACACATCCTTTGCATGTGCCATTTGAGAACTTGATAGAAGGAATCCCTTATAGCATGACTTCTTTTCTCAATTCTTGGAGGTAGATATAGTTGAGATGGTCATATCTCTAATGCCACAACTTTCTTGTCTCATTGGCATGTGACAAGATCACATTCCCTTGGAAGTATGGGAGGAAGTGAGAAAATTTGTACATTCTTGCATTATGATAAACAAACCCAAATGCCACAACTTTGTCTGTAGATATTTCTTCTATCTCCACTGCTTCTGGAGTAAATGTTACTCTCTTGGCTTCACCAATGTATTTCATTTAAATCACTAAGAGTAGGTTCACTGGTAGATCAAGTACAAACAACACATTGTTGAAGTACCCATCTTCAAGATCAATCTTACCATTCCCTTTGGCTTGGATTTCTAAATCATCACCCATGAGAATGGATGGACTACTATGAGGATACAGGGTGGAGAAGGAATCTTGCATGGAGTCCATATGCATGGCATCTCATGAATATATGATGAAGGAAGATGATATTGAAGAATCAATAACCGAAGCATGGCACCTCTCCTTGTTGTCTGATCTCGAACCACCATCCTTCTTCCTTGCGCCCTTAGGAAGTGGGATGTTTATCTTCTCAAGTAGTTACACCATCATGTCTATGGTATTAATCATATATGCACTCTCTATATGCCAACCCTTGAGAAATTAGGTGCATTTTGTATTCTCTTGCTTCCTTATGTCCTTGTCCTGGAAAGGATTCAAATCCCCATTTGAACATTTGGGTTTCTCATGCTTCTCTTGCTACTTTGAATATTTTGCTTTCTTCTTGCCTTTGGCTCGATTTGAAACTCCTGCTTCAAGGGCTTGATCCTTAATGGATTTGATGGTACCCATTTTCCTTATCTTGTCTTTGTCTTGAGTCAGTGACTCCATGAATTCAGCTAGTGAAGGAATTCACCAGTTTCAAGTTGTGAGCTTGCAAGAGTAGAATGTTGACACAAACACTGACTACTCTATCCCTAGATTCAAAAGTATGGACAATATGATTTTCTCCTCTTTCGTCTCTATGCCACACTATTTCATCTGAAGCACCAATGATTTTAACTTGGTGAATAAGTCTTGGATTGTCTCAAAATGATTTGGACTTAGTGAGATTACCTCATTTTCGAGCTGGTGACCTCTCATCTCATCAGTGTTCCCAACAAATGCCTCATTATTGAGCAACAATTCATGGAGACTTGTCACTCTGTCTACATGGAAGACAAATTCCATTGAAATGCCAAAACAAATCATTCCAAATGCTTCATCAATCATGTTGAAGTACTTTGATTTCTCCGCAACAAAGTTGGTTTCGACTTCAGTCCCCATGGTGACTTTGTATAGGCCTTTCGACCTCATATGTATCACCATTTTTTCCTTCCATTTGAAATAATTGAATGGGGTCAACAATACATGAGTGTGCTCCATTTATGCTTGCGCACTGGGTGACAAATTGTTGATTGTAGCTGCAATGCAAACACTTGAATCTCTCTGGAAAATCCCTCAAATAGAAACTCAAACACTCTGTATTTGATTTGAGATCCAAATATCTCTGATACCATGTGATAATTGATTCATAATAGGATCTATGAGCAAAGTATATTATCACAAATTATTCACAAAACATCAGAAAGAGTGAAAATAACATACACAAATGTAGCCAATAACATATATTATTATGACTATCCAACATGTAAATATGTATGGATCAGATTTATATTACATTAGGGACAAATCATTAGCCTTTGGAGTCCATCTAGAAGCATACACGTGTTAGACTATTATTTGACCCTTAGACCCCCCTAGGTGGACCAATAAGCTCACTAACCATCCAAAACGGTCACAAATGCTAGTGTGAACATGGATGGAGCATGTTGGAACATATATGAAGGCGTGATAGGTGTGGGTGAGCACATTGGTGAGTGGGAGTGTCTCTATGAGGAAATAAATTCTTAAGGAAGGCCAAAAACCACCACAAACATGCATTAACACCCAAGGTGAAACATATTCGCTGAATCTAGGGATGAGGGAGCACACCAAGACTCATATGTCATTAATGAGGGTTCTTGCCGATAAAAATTATCGAAATGGAGTGCCTCAACTATCAGAATGATCAAAGTGGAGCCCCTCAATTGCAGTAAATGATCAATAGCTTAAGTCTGGACCCACTAGTACAAGTGATCAATTTTGCCACGGCAAAATGTGGCAATATCCACGGAAAAGCGTTTTTTTTCCCGTGGCAGTCATTTCGTCGCAATAGTGACGACCCGTTAATTGCGTGGCAATAGCGACGGGAATACGTCGCAATTGCGACGGCCCTTCCTAGAATGTAAAAATCCCAATCCAAATACCTGCGACGGCGAGGCGTCACTATATCCATGGCGAGGCGTCGCTATATCCACGGCAAGGCGTCGCTATATCCACGGAGAGGCGTCGCTATATCCACGGGAACGCGTCGCTATATCCACGGTGAGGCGTCGCTATATCCATGGGAACGTGTCGCTTTATCCACGGCAAGGCGTCGCAAAGTTCCACAGCAAGCCGTCGATATAGAGACGCTACCTGTAGGTTTTTAAAAAAAAAATATAAAGACGTGGGCCTTATCAACGAATTATAGTACCAATACATAGCTCTGTTGTTTTCTTATTCCAATTTGCTCTTCAAGGTACAGTGCAGATTATGTATATTTTCCTTGTTAATATGGTTGGAAAGTCAAGGACATACTAATATAGGACATACATTGTTTTAGAAAAATCTCTAAACAGTTTATTGTCAAA
>LPNX010019896.1:10897-34836 GCA_001517045.1 Pseudotsuga menziesii | reverse complement strand
TCTAAACTACTGCAGGTTTATAATTGCCCCCACAATACGTAGTAGAATCAATTGGAATAAAAATAAGCAGTGATTAATTTGTATTTTAGTATCAATCAAGAATAGAGTGTATGCTCCTTTATAGAAAACTTAGAAATGAAAATATATTTGACAAGCACCAAATTGCCGAGGACGTAATATGACAGGCACCAAAAACTTGAAAACGTCACCAGACATACCTGGCCAGACATTTTCGATGCTCAAAAACCTCAACGCCTCAGATAAACCCTCAACGCCTGTAGCAGAGGGTTAGAGGGTTACACGTTACAATTTATAATTCTTGAGGAAAAGAAAACAACTTACTTGAGCTAACTGTTATGGTGGAAGCAAGATAGCTTAAAACACATCCCTGAAGAAGAATGAACCCTCGCCCCAGTAACAACCATACCTGCAAATGCCCAAATCAAACCAAACCCTACAATTATATCCAAGATAAAAAAAAACTCTTAAAAAAAACTAAAACAATAGAGTTTACCTCGAGTTGCCATGCCGAAATTACCAAGGTTGCCATGCAAAAAAAATTGAACCGCCCAACTATACAAAATCCACCATTCCACATTAACACCAAGGAACTGCAGCCAGTGAACGATGAATGCAACATTAAATTGGCATTGTAATTTGCCAGTAGAGATCGAAATTTCCAATCTGTGACCTGCCCATTCAAATCTGAATTCAAATCTATTCTCTCTGTATCCACCTTTGAACAGATTGAAATCAGTACTTTACTTTTAACTCCAGTTTAGGAATGGTCATAATGGAGAGCATGATCTTCATCATCGTTGAGACGCGGGAATGAGCAGAGTGTGAAGTGGGTAATGCGTAGTGGGTGAGAGGAATGAATGACCCTGAGATTGAAAATGTGGCCCGTGGGTACAACAGCCACACCGTGAAACCAAAACCACGACTCCCAGAGGACCAGCGGCCCAGGTCCACCGTGACCTGTCACCCATCCAAATCTTCCAAACTCCCACAGCCCATTGAAAACCCAGGAAGGGAAAAATTTTGGGGTTTCCCTTCCATTGTCAATGTACACAATTCTGCTTCATTTCATTTTCGACGGGCACTCCATGAAACCGAATTTTTTTTGTAGGGCAAATTCGGTCATGGCCTTCTATGACAGGTAAACAGGCCTTTGACGGGCACTGAAGCCTTCAAATTTGAATCCTTCCCGCGAGCCTGGTTTCATATATCTAAAATATTGACTTACGCGCCCTGGGTCAACTAAAAAGACATAGCTTGACATTGTCGTCGCTATAGCGACGTAGCTCCGTGGATACAGCGACGTTGAAGGAGGAAGTCGTCGATATAGCGACGGAGGAGATTACCAACGTCGATACAGCGATGAGTAAGCGTCGATACAGCGACGGCACGTTCATTTTGCTTCCGATTTCACACCAAAAAGTATGAAACGTGGAAAACCTCCGTGGAAAAACCCGCGCTTTTGTATTAGTGACCATAGGATATAGCATGAAGGCTAATGGAATGTGTCCTATGTGACTAATCATGGTACTAAGGTGGATTATTTCTCTAAAAAAAAGATATCAATAAATAAAAAGAAGTGCAAAAGGAACTCTGGTGTACACTATGCGGAACGAAAGGCTATCATAAATACTCATGCCCAACATTCATGAACTATCATTGCAACGGCACACCAAATCTGATAAATACACACGGGATGCCTTGATGTATATTTTTTCATTCCATAGGACACCGGTTGGAATAATTCTTATACTTACAGAATATAATAAGTGCACCAATTAGCCTATATTGTAATCTATGTCAATCAGTGGGACACGACAAGAAATATTGCAGGGCATATCACTTGTTGCGGGAGAAGAAAATCAACACATACCTTATGAAAATGATCAACATATGCAAGCCAAGCGATCTTAGGAACAATACACATAGGAAAAATACCCTCGGGAACAATACCCTCAAGAAAAATACCCTCAACCTAGGGGGTGTACATTTTAGAGGCCGAGGCCGAGGACGGCGATTTGGTCGCACAAGGGGCCAAGTCATTTTTTATAATTGTGGACAACTTGGACATTTTTTCAAAGATTACACTAATCCTATATCAACACGTTCATATTGAAAAGAATTGGATAACACTGTTGAAGAACATCCACATTTGATTGCTAAGTGGTAGTATAGAAGCATGGGAAACTAGAACTCACCACATAATGTTAATCCAAACATTCAGAAGATTTCTATTGAATTGAGGGATCCTAATATTGTTTTCATGACAATAGGAGGTTCTACGACTAGAGCAGATCAAGAAGAACCATATAGAAAACCAAGAGTCTGACTAATACAACAAAAGAAAATACATTTGATTTCCATAAACAAAAAGGAAGCATTCTTGGACGCTCAACATGAGTTTGTTGACAGAAATCAAGCATCGACTTCTGTTGCTATACCGAATGAAGGATCGATATTGGAAATGCCTCAAAGGTTCAAAGAGTTATTTCAAAAGAAACAAAGAGAGGATATTAGTAAGTTGAAATAATTATTTAAAAGTTATTTAGAAATAATAGAAGATAAATATGTTATAGCATAACTGTCAACTTTAGTCGAAGAACCTCAATTAGATGTGTGACCAGAAAAGGGAGTTAACCACATCGGGAAAATAATGAAAACTGGTCGCGAGATAAGGATGGATTCCTAGATAGGTGATTACGACATGGATTGTATAATTATGCATTTATGCTCAAATTTTAATATTATTACCAAACAAACATGAGAAACTATCGAAAGTCCGAGACTAGTATGGTCTCTTGTTCAGGTAAGAATAACCAATCAATCGAAGTTTTTTCCTATTGGTCGATTGACATAGGTTCCTGTCAATATGGAAGGACTTTAGACTTATGCATGTTTTGAGGTGATATATATTTTCAATGATACGATTATGTATCCCTCATTTCCAGGGATCGAATGGGCCATTGACAATCAAACTATTATCAATTTTAAAAAGAGGATATTAACGTTTGAGGATGCAAAGCTAAAGGTGGTCACCTATGGAACGACAGAGGTATGTCGAGCAAGTAAAATAGTGAAGGAAAAGATGGATATATGTACCATACCTACAATATTACTTCTATAATGGGAAAATATTTGAATCCGACAACCGATGGAAAAATCAGTTAGCAAAGTATTAGTTCTTGCTCATTGGATTCACGAGAAGATCTCAAAAAGTAAAAGAACCGACTACATGAAGTATCCATGAAGAAATGCGCAAGAATTACAAATTATATCCAATGGGAAGGTATTGAGGCATGTGATGTACCTACCTATGAAAGGTTTACCTAACCTGGAATCTTTTCTTACATAGATTGAAGAAAAAGTTTATGGACCTTAGCACTTGTTAGCCGTAGATTTTGCATTGAAGGATACATCTGTAAGATGGTGTTGTGCATAAGCATACCATTTCAGATTGGCCTCAATGCTGAATATTGATGGAAGTACGATTTGGATAAAAGGTGCTCTACACTAGTCAAAAATATATTGGGCTGACTAATCTTGTCAAGCATATTGAGCATTGTCCTACGACATGGGAGACATTGTCTTGACAGGAATAACTCCACCAATTCATACACACTTTAGACATGATGCCGAGAAAATGGTATACATCGGTTGAGATACGATGAGAAACAATTGAGTGGGAAGAGATAGCTACGAGTTTCACACATACGTTTGAATTTTCTGATGATTATCCTTTTAATTTATGTTGCTCTTCAAGTAGTCAAAACTAATATATTTGAAGATATTCCTATGTTGATGACAAGTTTTCATTAGAGAAACAAAAAAGTCTAGAATTGGATGTAGTGTTACAATATAAGAGGTGACCCTAATGATGATGATATATGCGACATAAACATTCCTCAATCTGAAGGTACTAGCATAGTGGAAGGGCCAGGTATATCAAGTGATAAGTTTCTGAATCCTTTCAAAATAAAGCAAGTAAATATTGGTTCTCTAGAGAATTTGAAATTTACCAATATAGGAGACTACTTGGATGATGAGAGCATAGAAAATATTATAGACTTATCACATGAGTTCCAGGATCTATTCCCCACTATTTTTTTAGAAATGACGGGAATTGTTGGAGATCTGAGAGAAATGAAGATTCCCTTGAATCCCGATGCAAAACCTATCAAACAACAACCATACAGACTCAATCCAAGATACAAAGAAAAATTTAAGATAGAGTTAGACAGAATTTTAGATGCGGGCATTATAGAACCTATTAAAGAATATAAATGGATTAGTCCTATGGTAGTGCAAGACAAGAAAACTGGTGAAATTTGTATCTGTGTCGACTTGAGAAAGTTGAATGATGCCTACCTGCATGATCCATTTCCGACCCCATTTACAGATGAAGTATTTGAGAGTGTCATAGGACAAGAAGTATATTCATTTACAGATGGGTTCTCTGATTACCATCATATAAGGATTTCAAAGGAATACCGACACAAAAAAACCTTTACAACATGATGGGGATGTTTCGAGAATATTGTAATGCCCCTTGGACTCAAGAATGCCCCTGCTATTTTTTCTAGAATAGTTGTATCTTGTTTTAAAGACTTCATCCATAAATTTAATGAAGTATACATTGATGTCTGGACGATATTTGGTCTAGTAAAAGATCACATTCAGATTCTTAGAATGATGCTCGACCGATGTCAACAATTCCACATGTCCCTTAATTTAAAGAAGTGCATTTTCTATGCCCCATTTGGGATCTTGCTAGGTCATGTGGTTTGTCAATTTGGAATATTTATGGATCCTTCTAAGATTGTGATTATTTTCAACCTAATACCACCCTCAATAGTGAAACAATTGAGAACTTCCTTGGGACATATGAGGTATTAAAAAAAGTTCATTTGAGGATATGCAGTTGTTACAACTGCTATGGAGAAATTGTTGAAGAGAGATATCAAGTTCCAATTGAATGAGCAATGTTAAGAGATTCTAGATGTTCTTAAGAATAAGATGGTTAAAACACCTATATTGGTCTTTCCAAGCTAGAAAAAATAATTTCACGTAAATGTTGATGTGTCATCTATGTGTTCGACGTTGTACTTGTGCAACAAGGAGAAATTTATATTGATCATCCCATCGCATTTCCTAGTAGAAAATTTTCAATGAAAGAACAACACTTTACCATGAAAGAAAGAGAAGGACTTGCTATGGTATATGCTCTTCAAAAATTTTGACATTATTTGTTGGGAGGACACTTTAAGATGTATACAAATCATTCTGCATTGAAACATTTGGTCAATATTTTAGTTTTGGGGGGAATATTCATCGATGGATTCTCATATTCAAACAGTTTGAATTTAAAATGATTGTCAATATGGGTCAACTAAATTCAGTACTGGACCATCTGTTGAGGCAAGAAAGTGGAGAAGAACCTGGTAATCTCGACAATAGTCTTCCTGACACACAACTATTTGTAGTCAATATGTTTGATGATTGCTACAAAGATATTATACATCTCTTAACTACAGGATATGCACCAGAAGGATTCAATACAAATTAGAAAAAATAATTAGTTGTAAAAGCTGCAAATTTCCTATTTATTATTGGACAACTGTACAAAATGGGAGTAGATGAAATCCTTCGTTGTTGTTTCTTAGAATGTGAGCTAACAATGGTATTGAATGAAGCTCATGCTAGTGTTGCAAGAGGCCATTATGCAAGAAAAGAAACATTGCACAAGATATTACAAGTAGGATTGTGGTGGCCTACTTTGCATGCAAATGATAGAGATTATTATTGTTGATGTGATATCTACTAAAGAACTAGAAAACCATTGTCATGAGATGAGATTCCTCTTGTACCACATGTGACTTTACATGAATTTGATAAATGGGTTGTTGATTTTGTGGGTCCTCTTAATCCACCAGGAAGAAGAAAAGGTGAACACTATATAATCACTGTGACATAGTACTTGAATAGAAGGGCTGAAGCAGCACCAGTAAAAGATTGTACTATTGCAACTGCTGCAATATTTTTGTTCGACCATGTAGTGACCTGAGTTAGATGATTGAGAAATTAACTAAGGAATTTCATATTCATCACCGAAGACAACACCATATCACCCAAAAGCAAATGGTGTTGTTGAAGCATTCAATAAGATTTTGAAGAATGCAATGATGAAAATATGTAATGTTCAAAGAGATGATTGGTATTAGAAAATACCTGTGATTTTAGGGGCTTATCGCACAACCCAAACTTAATTTTGGAAAGAATGCCATATATTAGTTGGTAAATCAAGACATATCAAAAGGTGTCCATGTGACGATGGACATTATTGCAAATTTGAAGAATATGGGGTTTATCGACCATCACTTGCTGATGTTTCCCAAACTTGAGATGATGCGGTACATGACCATTTTCCAAGAGACAGACGATGGACCTATTCATGTGGTTTCGATGGAGTGAGATAGAGGTTTGCATAAATCTAGATTGTTGTCACTGGTGCATATGCCACATTTTAGTTGCACAACATAGGTGAATACATGTGTAAATAAACAATTGGTATTCTTTGATGGATAATTCCTATGGCTCGACAAAAAAATATTAGTAGACGTCGAGCTCATAACATCCATCACTGGAATTCCTCTTGCAAGGGTCGACTCAATGCCCTTCTTCGCTGGAAAGGACCAGAATACTTCCATTACTAATAGGATGAAGGATAAATACAGTTTATTGAGGGATAAGATATGATTTTCCATCTTCTCTATCAATGACATTCTCATTCGGTTCACAACCATTTTTTTATCCAGAAAGCTGCTGCAGAAGATGTGATCAAACCAGTGCACCACCGAAACAATTTTTCTGGTAGACAAGTGTGCAGTGGGTGTCCAATTGAATTGTTCAACCTATTTAATGAATGAATTACTAGAAGATGTTATGGATGCACAGGAAAAGGGTAATCCCTTTAATTACTCATGTATTTTTATTTTAATTTCATTTTCTGTATAGGCATATCCACTAGACTAACAAGGTGTAGATGTCCTTGCACCATGCCAAGGAGAAAGATAACATAATATTTGGTATGTGTTTGTGCCAGAAATTGTTTCCAAGGCTATAAAGAAACAAGCCAACACAATCTCAAAAATTCAATCAAGTAAAACTAGGGTTTAGGGTTTTTTGAAAGGTTTTTTTTTTCTGGTTATAATGTTTGGTGACTAAAGGGAATAGATTCATAAGCCAAGCAGGAACTAAATCATAAATAAATAAGAACATAGATGCATAATATAATCACCATATACCAATCAGAATATAATTTTAAATTTCATTCATAACTGACAAGCATTACAAGCAAAGAAACCATAAACCAGCAATGAATATATCAGTCAAGTAGCTAAACAAGCCAAAGATGAAGCTAAAACACAATCTGAAGGACAATATAGATCATATATTTCATAATTCTACTCAACAAATACAGATGAGAGTTATGTACTTAGCTCATAAACAAGTCACAGACCTCCTTAAGCCAGCCAAAAAGTAGAACCCTTTACTCTCTTTCTCATCTATCTAAATATTGTTTCTCAAAAAAATCAGTTAGGATCTAAACCCTAACTGTCTTCAGCTAATTCATCGATGGGATAAAGTGAAATTATACTTTACAAAATAAAGTAATTCTTCAAAAACATAGCCAATAACTGACTAACTAAAGTATTTTTTAAAAGACATAACAAGTAACTGACTAACTAACAAACTTAAAGGTCTTTAGCAGCTTCAACAAGTAAGGCTATTCCATCCAAATCTTGGCCTTTCTTCCTGGCTCTCTTCTGCTCAGCTTCCATATCTTCTCACCTTCTTGTAAGTTCTTCATTCTGCTGCAGCAAGCTTCTAACAGTCTGCTTCAATTCAGCACATTGTAAATCTGTGCTTCTCTTCCTCTTCAAGGCCTCCTTGGAAACTGTAGTAAGCTCTTGATAATGCTCATTTACTTCTTTTAAATCTTCCCTTAGTATTTTATTTGCTAGGATCATACCATCATTAGTTTCCTACATGTAATCCATTTAATGCCTGTATTGTTTGATGGTTCTTTGCAGGTTCTCCATGTCTGAATCAAAATCCTTCCCTGTTGTGGTATCTTGTATCTCACTGGGTATCCATGGAATATATAGCTTTCTAAAAATGTCTTCCTATTCTGGAAACAACTCTGAAGACACACCATGAACCATAGGGATTTCCTGATTAGCTGCTTCAGTAGTTGTTGCTTCATCTATCAACTACTGGTTTTCAGAATGAGAGACTTCAACTTCCTTTTTCTATTGTTCTTTTAATATTTCACTTCTTAATTCCAAAAAGACAGCTGATAATTTAGTCTCGATGAGACTAGCCTCTTCTGCTGACTTCAATGGATTTTTCCCTTTTTTATGATGAGAAACTGAACTTTTTAGAACTGCTTCTTTCTCAATCTTTGGCTTTTCATCTAAAGAACCATCATCAAGCACAGTAATTTCTTTTGTATTTATCCTAAGGTTTAGTAACTTTTTCATACTCAACCTTAACTTGTTTATTGGCCTAGTTTTGGGTCTCCATGTTGAGGCAAGCTCTCCCATCATCTTCAAACTTTTACCTTGATGTTTAACTATAGAAAACTCCATAGCTTTAACCTTGATTTCCTTTTTCTTAGGTCTGACTATCTTATCTTCTAGACTGGAGAATTCCCTGCATGATTCAACCCTAGTTTCAACTTTGACCATGAATTCATCTTCTTCTAATAGATATCCTTCATCCTCTGATAGTACAGTGATTGGGCTTCTTTGCTGGACTAGAATGTTTTCTTCCTTTACAGCAATATTCTCTGTGACAACAATTTTCTCCTCCATAAAAGCTTCTGTTGGTGCCCTATCTTGTATAGACTGATATTCCTTTTTTGTAAACAACAAACCTTTTCCTTTACTTTCAGCTGAAATATTTTTAGGCTCATAGTCTCCCTGCAAGGGCTCTGTCACTTCTTCAAGTTTAATATCCTTTTTGTATTCAACTTTGATTTTCTGACCTAGTTTCCTAACTAGGGTTTTCCCTTTATATACATGTTTTTTGGTTTGCTGCTCTTCTTGCTTAATTTGAAAGCCAGACCAGAAGAGGAAATAATCCCATGTTTTTCCTTCACTTTGCAGGATAGTACTGATAATCAATTTGATCAGTCCATGATGGAAAATGGACTTTGTAGTGTGATCCTGATGCCCCTTGACTCTACTTGACATCTTCTGCAAACTTTTAAATAAAAAGAAAGGAAGACTCATTCTGGATTCACCAACCAGATGTTGTAAGAACCTAAAATGATATTTGAATACATAGGCATATCTTCCTTCACATGTGATATAGCTTTATATGACTTTAATGGGCTCCACCCACTCATCTCTAAAATTCTGAATTAATACTCCTTTGCTCCAGTCTGGAGTAATGCAAGGTAAAAGGTACCTCTGGGCATTAAAGGTGAAAAGAAACTTTTTGAACCACATTTCACCTTCATTTCTAACTCCTGTAGCTTTAGCAACTAGCTCCTCAATCATCTTAACTTTAAAGTATCAAATACTACCATGTCCTGATTATAGCATTGGGCAAATTTATAAGAGAGCTTAGTGTTATAGCCATCTATCTTCTTGAAGAAATACAACCAACCAGCATTCTGAAAAAGCTCTACATAACCAAGAAATTGGTCAATCCATTTCAACTCAGTGGGCTCAGCCCTATTTGTTTTACAACTCTTTCCCATCTGCTTTCAATGATTGAAACTTGTGTAATTTTAAAGCCCTCTGAATGACCTAACAGCTCCTTTTTTCTCCTCAAGCTTCTAGGGTTTTGATAGTTAGCTTTCTTCAATTATCCTTGACTGTTTTCTCTTGATTTTTTAACAATCTGTTTTTGTTTTCAATGCAGGACAAGATTTACATTAGGTTTGAGTAATTTAGGTCAACAGAGTGCCACAATTTTTTTCAATAAAACTTCTACTGAAATTAACTATCATCCAAGTTGTTCATTTTGATGCTAAGCCATCTCTAGAATGTATGAAAACATCTATGTGTTATGGCTCTGCTCAAATAGTACACTTGGCTCCTTTTAATGCCACTTATGAGCTATCTATTTGCAAAAAAGGACTTTGCATTAGTGCTCTCAAATGCCTGCTTCTTAAATCAACTTGTGAATGTTTAACTAGTGGATGGAAAGATATGAGGGCAATCTGATATCTGCTAACTTTCTACTTTAAATTACATTTAGCACAAACCAGTCAGCGTCTAGCACCTACTCAGACAAGGTTTGCATGTACTTGACATGCTCAGCTCACTTATTGCATTGGTTACAAGCAACTTGTAAATCTATGAAACCCTGGTCGCCACAAACTGAATAGAGCTTCACCTTGCCACATTTTCAAGTCTTGACAGGGTAATTGTTTAATGAAACTATTGTTTTTCAACTTATCACTTTCCAAAGCATTCCAAAACCCTTTTATATTTATATTTGATCATAGGGAGTTTGTTCAAAACATAAATTACAGCTTTCCTCAATCAATTTTATCATAACAAGCTTTAAAGAAGAAACCCCCAATTTAGTTGCCACTATCAGGTTAACGCGGAATACCTTATTTTCTGTCTTGTTGCAAACGTTTAAAATCAATCCTCGAGCTGTCTGATTGTCAAATTTAACTATACAAGTGTCTTCGGGTGTCCAATTTGCTTCCAGCTGGCACAACAAGAAAGCCCTAAATCTTCTCTGTAACTATGAAATCCCTAAATCTTCTTCGTAACTATGACTTCCAGATTTTAAGCAAATGTCCTCGCTCCACTTAGTCTCCAGTTTCATAATGCAAGTATGGAGCACCTCTTTCACCTCAATCTAGGCTCGTTTGTCTACCTGTCACAATTTGCCCAACTCTAACTAATGATTTGCCACAATCTCCTTCATGCTGTAAAACGCACCTGTTTGCATGATCATTACTGAAGAAACACTTATCAAAACCCTTTAAGCATGTGATTAGTCATCTAAAAACCAAAATCGTGGGAGAAATTTGCTTAAAAATTGGTGATTTCGGCGGCCACGATATTCTTGTAGCGCCGCTGTGTAAACTTTAGGCAGTTGCGCTACAAGAATAATTTAAAATCAATTTTGGCGCTTTTTAGTCATTATTTTCATTTTGAATGAGGTTTTAAAAGTTGAAATTTGATCATGGTGCTATTTATGAACCAATTACTCAACATAATGTCCTATAAAAACCCTTCAAGACCTAAGAAGAACAAGCTTAATAGAAAACTTAAAGCAAAACAACAAAATTTCACTTAAAACCAAAAATTTCCTGGAATAAGTAAAAGAGCAAACTTAAGCAAATGAGCAAACTTGAAATAAAAATCACAATCAAAATATAAAATTTAAGATAAAAATTTCATGACTTAACAGTATGAAAAGGAGAATCCATAATGAAAATGAGATAACAATGTTAAATTTGATTTGGCTGGATAATAACTTAGGTATTTTATTCGGAAAAGGGAAAGAATAATAGAAGAAACCGTTAAACGGTTTCGCAATATCATTAGATTTCGTTTGGGGCTCACCATATATTTTTATAGCCACAACCAGACCCACATAACTAGTGGATGGCTACACAATTTTAGCTTTCCACTGAAGAGATTGAAACTATTGTTCAATATTGACTTGAAGAATGGAGAAAACCTATTGCAGAGGATCAAATATCTACACAAATTGAGCCACAACATGATGACACATCGGAGAAGAAGAATGGAAATCAAGGAGAAGATCCACCAGTAGAAGAAATCCCAAGAATCTCTCCCTATGACAGTAAAAATGAATCAAGCGCGACCCCGATAGATCCAGAATTGGGGAATAAAAGAAAACGATCTAAAAAATATGAGAAGAGTCACAAGAAGAGGAAGGATGACAAGACAAATAGAATCATTGGTATTACTAATGATGACCACAACCTTAATCATATCGAATGGAAGAAATGCGAATTCAAAGCTATAAAAATATGGATGAACGACACAATGAGTTGGTAAGAAGCATTACAGATTAATTGTAGATTCTTTGTACTACAATAAAGGAAGTTCAAGTAGCAGTCGAGCGGGAGCCGTAAGAAGCACGCCCATCATAAGAGAGGCATGTCAAAGTACTGTCGACACCTACAAAATGAAAAATTCAAGTGATTGCTAAATCAATTGACTTAGTAACACCCAAATACAATTTCGTGATCAAGGATATTGATTGTGTGACTTTGAAATTTTTTGTAGTACCAATGTATCTACTAGATAAGATTCAACAAGATGCAATCGAGGAAATGAAAATAAGAGAGTGTGAGATATTTGGAAAACTTAAACATTCTAAGACTACCATTTCATCGTCAAAGAATAAAGTCATGGAGACAAAGCAAAAATAAAGAAAACGTGATAAGATGATAGCCATTGACTGGATGAAGATGTTACAGGCTTACTTGCAGTAATTTCGTTGATGAAGGGATTACACCTGAGATGTTTCTCAAGGGCAATTTTTTTCTACTTAGTGAGGTAGCTGACAACCTCCGAAAATGAGTCACAGAGCTGGAAATAAAAATCAATCCTAGTACACCTTTTGAGGTACTATAAGCTCAACGAAATGCAGTAAAGGATGTTGTGCATAAAATTCAGGAAGTCGAAGCACTTTTTTCCAAGGAATATGAACACGTTTCTCAATCATGGGAATCCTTGATAGATGATGCAGAATTGGACCAGGTCATAGAAAATATTCACACTGTTGAAGCATATTTTAACAAACTGAAGGTTGAATTGAAGAAATTTCCACTTGCGGAAAAAATGAGCAAGGCTACATATTTGAAAAGATTACAACAACAAGTATCTAGACTATGGACACAACAATAACATAGAATAGATAGTGTCATAGAACTACAAATAGAATAATATAATGATATAGGAACCATCAACCCAATTCATGAAAATGTGGGACAAGCATTGAGTGCGACGAAATTAGCAACTTTGGAACATATCACTTCTGAATTTGTCGAACAAATTTCAAAAAGTCGATGAAGAAGTGCGATAAGAAGTAGAAGCCGTAATGAAAATTTGTCAAGATTTTTAGAACAAGATCACACCAATAGAATATTTGGACTAATGTGGCTTGAGACAAGCCATAGGTGAGCGTTGGGGGCTTGCTGGACCTAGGAAAAGAAAATAAAAGGTAAACATAATATTTTTTGTAAAGATGAAGATTACAATCACAAGATGAGCAAAGACTACGACTGAAGAAGATGCGACAGAGGAGGAGAAAAGCAGGTCAAAACAAGGAATTTGACCTACTTCTGGTAAAGTGTTAGTTAGACTAATAGTCTACTTTTGGGAATAAAGCATGATTGTAAATTGCGGTAATTGTAAATGGGTTTCCACGTTAACCTCGGTGTCTTTGTTTCTTTGATAACTGTGTCTATGGTTGAATGACTATCTATCATGAATGAATATGTTAAGTATGTCAAAAATCTAATTGATATAAATGATATGGAATGTTAATGCATGTTTAATAATATAGACTAGATGTTGTGATGTATGTCGACGAATCAATATGTTATATTATTTGATGATGTATGTATGAAGACATAAGAATATTCCATGGTTTCATTTGAGTGACTATATGGTGATATGATCAAGAAATCCTGTGACATAACTGCAGAAACCTGGGTCTGGCAGTTCCCATAGATATCTCGGGTGAGACCTGATCTACATCACTCGATGGGGTCATACTATGTCAAGTCGATATCTCAGTATTTGCTGAAGAACAAGAGATATGGACTCAGGTTGATAGGAAAGCATGCCAACAATGTTATTAAAGAATAATCACATGATTGTATGAGACTTAGTCATGGATGATGTGGAATCATGATGGAGTTGCATAGATGTCATATGCTAATATTTTGCTTATAACACATTGATATATGCATGTATTGTGATATTATTTCACTAATCTTATTGATGTGGGAAATTCACTACTTAAATGATTAAATATACGTTCATGATTGTTTGGGAGTTAGATGGTAACTTTTAATATGAAGTAATTGATTTGGACTATGATTTTTTAAGTATGTGTGTGTTGTTGAGCTACGTGATATGCATGTGTTCATGCATGTGCTTGAAATAGGGAAAACACCTTTGCAACTAACCAACATTTGGGTGTGGGACATAAGCATGATACATTGTTTTGAAAAAGAGATGTATATGTATTGCATGATATGTATGATTCCAGTGAATCACATAGAGATAACATATGATATTTGACGATTATTACCATGGGTAGTAACTCTGTTCATGCTTATGATGCTCAGGGATTGCATAACAAGGGCATATATTATGTATTCTACAAGAGGTTATCATCTTCAAAAGTATCAGGGAAAGTTCAACACATAGCCATGCTCATATGACAAATTACCCAATTTTTTAAGGCAACTGGAAAGGGATACTATTTGATTTAGTTTTAGAAAAATAAAATAATGAAGAAAAAACTAAGGTGAAAATGATGTGTGTGTCTATGTTTTCAACCTCTTTGATATATGTGTGTTCATGCATGTGGAAGATGCAAGGTGAATCCTTTATAGAACACCTACATTTGGGTGTGAGACATGATCATGATACATTGATTTTGTTTCAAGGAAAAGACATATATTCTCTTGCAAGATATGTATCATCCAAGCGAATCATAGAGAACTAACATGCCTACCTAGAGTGTAATAGCTTAGTCTCGACCGTTTGAAATTATTGAACTTGATCTTGTTTCTATTGTAAATGATGTGCATGGATTTCATTACTATGATTTAATAATGACATGAGGGATATTTCCATGGTGATTTTCAAGGGGGATAAACATGATCAATTATAATTAAAAAAAAAATCTAGGGATAACTCAGGTAGAGAACTAAAGGGGCTATGTGTCCAAAATAGGAGAAATGTAATGGGGTCCAAGGAGATTGACCTATGTCTCTTAACATTTTCATATCATACACATAACCTTTTCCATGTAATTTGACCCATTTTCAGTTCATCCTAATGTTTATATTTATTAAATTCGGATCCCAATGAAATGATTTTGTTAAGTTTCATTATTGGGTAAATAAGAAAATAGGTTGAAACAAATCCAATTACAAGAAGAGGCACAAGAAAAAAGACAAGTTGAGTAGGTGTGAATGTTAAATGCTTCCCCGTTATCCAAATACACATATATATACAATGAAAAAGGAACCTCGGGTTAAAAATTCCCTAGGGATCTCTTGGACTTCTCCGTGACTTTTCATATTCACCTGAATCTTACTCTTCATTTCTCGTGAATATACCTAACCCGAAGGATTAGGTTCCCAAAAATCCCCCCCCCCGCTGCCCTTAATATAAAGCGATGTATAAGATTCCAAGAATAGAGAGTACTAAAATGATTGACAATTTGAGTATGCCAACCAAGTTAGCAGAAGAAGGATTCTCCTGCTAAGTACAAGTTCTCTCCGAAGTGGTGTTTTTGGTTGACCACCAACCAAAGGGGAATAACAAAATTTGAGGTATTCTACAGCGTGGGTGGTTTAAGCTGACCACAAACTTTCAATATCAACAACTAGAAAATGAACCATGAAGGTGGTTTAAGGCTAACCACGAACTCTCGAACTTGGATTGAAGGATCAAAGGTTCCTGTAATGTTCTGAAAGTCTAGAAAAAGTTGTTTGTCTTCCACTAAATGACTGGTTTTAAGATGACCACAAAATATAAAAATTGAATCAAATTCTTAAAGGTTTTTGGAACATTTTGAAATGCTAGTGGAATATGATGTAGGTTACTAAATGAATAGTCATGGCTCTCTCTCTGGCTAGAACTTTGAGTGTGGAAGGATCAAGGATCATGATCCAATGCATGATCACTTATTATTGCTCTCTTGTTCTTGATCGTTCTTTCTGACTATTCATAATTCCCCCTTGTCAAGAACGATGTCAGGATAAGGAAGGAAATATGTATCAAAGTGTCAAAACTAGAGATAATGTCTATCCGAAATCTCATTGTGGTTATGAGTGTCGAAACTAAACACTAAATACCAAAAACTCATGACTACTCTGGGGGATCTATATTTAGGCTACATCATTGAATATGGCATCCAAATTTGATGGTGGCTCAGTATTTCCAGTTCTTGCTCGCTTATTTCTGACCGTTCATCATCCCCCCATGTCAAAAACAATTTGAACCGAACAAGATCTCTGAACTGCAAGATGTGTCAATACTCGAATGAACTCTTTGGTATGGCATATATATCTTCTTGGATATTGACAACCATTTCCAAGAAGCGATCCACCCATAGTGAATCTTAATTCTGACACGTTTATTCACACTGAAGCATTTTTTGTTGAGTGTTTATTTTTTCCACAATGCTTGCAAGGGTGAAGATAAAAACAATGATCTTTCATGTGGCCATCTTCATCGTAGTGTTGGCATGTCAAACTTTGAACTAATGTGGATGAAGATGAATGTTTGAAAGATTTATCATTGATGTCAAAAGAGTTCGGTAATGCCAAAGGTATAAACGATGGCAGGGAAAGAGAAAGAATATGTGATAAGTATGGAAATACACATGAGAAGATCCAGTGATGGGATCAAGTCAGGAGAAGTACAATTGAGCTTGACTGATCAATTATCTGATCCATCAACACAGATTTGTGGAGTTGCAATCAACTTATTTAGCGGAGGTTTGACAACTAAGATCGTATCAATAAAATATATCGACGATAGGGAAAGAATCAACAAGGTAAATGTACATGGAAGATAACATTTCAGAGTGCTAAATTGAAGTTCCACAATTCATCAGATCTCAACGGCTAGAATGTTCCACAATATATTGACGGTTCTCAGGAGTCACGTAAATAGATTTACGGGAGGAAATTATGAAAGCTCGTTTTTCCAGAAAAATGTTAAGGCATATTTGCAATCCACAATCTGCATATAATATCAGATCGACGGTTAGAAAAAAAATATGCAAGAAATCGATGGCTCAAAGGAGTTGCAAGAGGAAAATTATGGAAGCCAATTTCTAGAAAAGTGTGGTTCTACAATTCGAAACCCGCAACCCAAATATCAACATTTAGGAAAGAACCCGCAAGAAATCAACAGTTTAGAATAATTGTGGTAAAGAATATGTGGGAGGAAAATTGCATAAGCCAATTTATTTAAAAGTGTGGTTACACAATCTGCAATCTACAACCTGAATATCAACAGTCAGGAAAGAACCCACAAGAAATCACCGTCTCGGAAAGTTCGTTGTGGAAAGATAATCATGGAAGCAATTTTCGAGAAAATTTGAAATGCTTACCTGCAATTCGCAATCCGCAATTGTGGAAAGAAGTTTTCGATTGCGGAAAGATAATTGTGGAAGAAATTTTTGAGAAAATTCGAAATGCTTACCCACAATCCGCAATCTGGAATTGTGGAAGGAAGATGTTTATGATTGTGGAAAGGACGTTGTGGAAGAAATTTTCGAGAAGAGTCAAAATACACATCCACAATCTGCAACCCGCATTTGCATAAGGAATGAGTTCCCGTAAATTACGGAAATGGAAATGTGGAAAGTACAATGTGGGAAGGTGTGTTGCAGAGAGATTGTTGTGGAAAATAAACTACGGAAGGTCATGACTAAGAAATTAAGCATAGTTAAAAACGATAAGCAGAGAAGTGATTTCGAATTAATTTATTTGTGTGTGAAGAGTCAAAAAGAAGATAGGTGACTGTTGAATGAAGAGATATATCAAGGGTATATAAAAAATGGTTTAAATATTCAGATAAGTGTCTCTGAACATTTAGTTGACATATCTATTGGTGTACAGTCAGAGATCAAATTATTAAATAAGGGAGATGGGGAGGTGCTAGGGAAAGAAACATGCTTGCAAGAGGGTCATAGTCTCCTTCCATTGGTAGCTAGTAAATAGGGTGTCATAGAATGCTTTCAGTAGCAGCTGATACAAAAGGGGGCCATAGCCTCCTTCTAGTAGTTGTTGGTAAATAGAGTGCAATACCATCATTGTCTGTAGTAGCAGGAATAAAATATTTGTAAATATAATTTTGCAGTAATAGGAAGTATTGGTGGTTTACCCAATTGGGATTCCAAAATGAATTTGTGTTTTGTGTGTTCTCATTGGTAATATTTGTTAACGAATAAATTAAAATTGGTTTAAATTGTTAAAAGTTATCAATACTTATTCATCCACCCCTCTCAGTATTGTCCAATATTCCAACAATTGGTATCAGAGTAGGATCCTTCACTATAATCTAAACCATTGGAAGGAAGATCCTAACTAAGAGCATAATGGATCAACAGGAAGGATTAGCTACCAACAGACCTCCATTGTTCATATGAATTAACTATGCATACCGGAGTGAAAGAACGAAGTTCCATCTAATGTATCTTGGATGGAAGGTTTGGAGAGTAGTTGAAAAAGAGTATAAAATTGAAGACAACCTACCTACAAATAGAGAAGAACTTGACCAATATGAGTCCAATGAAAAAGCCTTCAATGCAATATTGACTGGGTTAACAAACTCATTATTTGTGAAATCCATGCAATGCAAGACAACCAAAGATGACTGGGATAAGTTAAAAAAAATTATGAAGGAGCATCCAAAGCCAAACAATCCAAACTTTAGACATACAAAGGACAATTTGAAATCCTAAAGATGAAAGAGGAAGAAAACATTGCAGAGTATCTTCTAAGGGTAGATTAAATTGTCAATGCTATTAGAGGCCTTGGAGTAGTATTAAAGGAAAAAGAAGTAGTTGAGAAAGTACTAAGAACCATGCCAATAAAGTATGACTCAAAGGTATCCACTCTAGAGGAACGAGATGAACTTGAAAACATGGCAGTAGATGAACTACATGGGATCTTCACTGCCTATGAGATGAGAATAGGACAAAATGGATCATCAAAGAAGGAAGCTGCCTTTAAATCCATATCCAAGATCCAATCTGAGAACCTATACGATGAGGAAGCTCTCTTCATCAACAAACTTGAGAGAGGAATTTAAAAGTACAAAAGGAATATACCCTTGAAATGTTATAACTGTGGAAGGATTGGACATTTTTCCAGAAGGTGTCCTTACCCAAAACAAGATCATAGTGATGATGAACAACCTTGTTGTCATAAGAAAGTATATAAGAAGAAGTTTCAAAAAAATAAGAAAAGACTCTATTCCAAAGAAGACAGTGAATATGCTGAAATCCTATTCATGGGATTAGAAAACGAAATCCATGAAGAAGAAATAGAATATGTGATAGATCTTGAAGCAAAACCTATAAATTCTCTTGAAGAATTAGAGAAGTATAAAAGGATGTACAAAAAATAAAAAAACTCACATAATAGAATTTGAAGAGAAAAAAAATGATGTAGAAAGAATGATTGTTGACTTAAAAAATCAGATTCTAGAAGTAAAAAGGGATGAAAACAATCTAGAACAACATCTAAAAAAGAGAATACAAGAATCTACAAGGCTTGAAGAAGATATTATGCACCTTAGAAAGAAACTGTATGAAGAATCTATCAAATCAAAGTTTGAAAACAATTCAAGTATTTTAGATGAAATCCTAAGTGTCCAAATACCAACAAGCGATAAATATGGATTAGGATTTGTCAAAGAAAATAAGCCAGAACATTCCTCTCCCACAAACCAAGATGGAAACAAAATAAGCTATGTTGTTGCACTCAAGACCTCAATTAAAAGGGAAGAAAGTAAGAAACATGGTCCTCTCTTACAAAGAACATATATGATGTCGAGAAGACCAATGACAAGTAGAAATCAACAACTCTTTTCGGGAAATTGTTATACCTATAACAATTTTGGACATATAGTTAGAAATCGTAAACTAAAGGCTCCTATGGATAAAGGGATTACATCACATACTTATTCCTATAAGGAAAATATTACTAGAAACAATTTGAAAGGAAGAAACTACAATTCGTTTGCTCCTCTATAACAGAGTTATAGTACAAAATGCTACAAATGGGGCAATCACAGACACATTGCTAGACAGTGTAAACTAGTAATTCCTATGGATGATGCCTCAAAATCTCAAGGAAAAGAAGAAAGGATGGATTGGAAGAAGAAGGATGATGTGGAATGTTAATTAGATCTATGTGCTACAGAAAAACAAGATCTATGCCATATGGACAATGGATGCTCAAAACACATGACATGTGACCCAACCAAATTCCTAAGCCTAAAAAGGAAGCAAAAAGGAAAAGTCACCTTTGGAGATAATCTATCATATAAAATAATTGGAAAGGTTACATTGGCTATTAGAGACAAGATGAAAGATGAAAATGTTCTGCTTGTAAAGAACTTAAAACATAATCTTTTGAGTGTGAGCCGAATGTGTGATCAATGACACATATGCATATTTGATTCTGAGAATTGTGAAATGACAAGAGAGGATTCAGGAAAACGTGTTGGAACTACTGTGAGAACTCCAAACAATGTCTATATTCTTGAAAATGAAGACAAATGTCATGTGAGTCAAACTGATAATGGTATATTCCTTTTCTAAAAGGGTTTCTCATGACCTAGAAGAGAACCCTAAAATTAGCATTAGAAGGGATCATATACTTAGGCGAATATATGTTTACTAGGGGAGATGTCAAAAGATAACCTTTTTCATTGTTGTAAAAGGGGGAGAATGTTTAGATATTGCCATCAATGCCAAAGGGAGAGAAGGTTGGAAAGAATTGTCATTGATGTCAAAAGAGTTCGATAATGACAAAGGTATAAGCGATGGAAGAGAAATAGATGACATATGTGATAACGATGGAAAGACAAATGAGAATATCTAGTGAGGGGATCAATTCAGGTGAAGTCCGATTGAGCTTGGATAATAAATCCTCTTATTAATCAATGCAAAATTATGGAGTTACAGTCAACTTATTTAGCAAATATTGGACGGATAAGATTGTATCAAGAAAATTTATCAACAACAGGGAAATAATCAGCAAGGTAAATGTGTGTGGAAGATAAAATTCCAAAGTGCCAAAGTGAAGTCTCACAGTTCATCAGAGATCAATGGCTAGGAAGCGTTCCATAGGAGATCGACGGTTCTTAGGATTTGTGGAAATAGATCTGTGGCAGGAAATTTTAGAAGCCCATTTTCAAGAAAAATGTTAATGCATATCCGCAATCCGCATCTAATCTCAGATCGGCGGTTAAAAAAAATGCGCAAGAAATTGACGGCTCACAAGACTTGCAGAAAAAAAGTTGCGGGAGGAAAATTATGGAAGCCAATTTCTAGAAAAGTGTGGTTTCACAATCCACAATACGCAACCTGAAGATCAATGGTTAGGAAAGAACCCGCAATAAATCGATGGCTTAGAAGAGTTGCAAAAAACAATTTGCAGGAGGAAAATTGTGGAAGCCAATTTCTAGAAAAGTGTGGTTCCGCAATCTGCAATCTACAATGCTAAGATCAACAACCAGGAAAGAACCCGCAAGAAATTGACAGCTTAGAAAGGTCGTTCCAGAAAGATAATTGTGGAAGCAATTTTCAAGAAAATTTGAAATTCTCATTCACAATCCATCATCTGCAATTGCGGACAGAAGAAGTTTTCGATTGCGGAGAGGTCGTTGCGGAAGAAATTTTCGAGAAAAGTCGAAATACTTACCCACAATTTGTAATTGGCAATTACGAAAGGAAGAAGTTTATGTTTGTAGAAAGGAAGTTGCAGAAGAAAATTTTGAGAAGAGTCAAAATACACATCTACAACTTGCAACCTGCAATTGCGGAAGGAATGAGTTCCCGTAAATTATGGAAAGGGAAATGCAGAAAGGACAATGAGAAAGGTTGGTTGCAAAGAGATTGTTGTGGAAAGGATGTCATGGGAAAGAAAATGTGGAAGGTCATGACTGATAAATTAAACATATTTAAAAATGATAAATAAAGAAGTAATTTCAAATTAGTTTATCTGTCTATGAAGAGTCACAATGAATATAGGTTACTGCTGAATGAAGAGATATGTTTGAGGGTATATAAATAATGGTTTAAATATTGAAATAAGTGTCTCTGAACATTCATTTGACAGATCCATTGATGTACAGTTAGAGATCAAATTATCATATAATGGAGGTAGGGAGGTGCTAGGGTAGGAAATAGGCCTGCAAGGGGGTGGTATCCTCCTTCCATGAGTAGCTAGTAAATAGGGTGTTTGTAGCATCCTTTAAGTAGAATATGGTAAAACACGAGGTCGTAGCCTCCTTCTAGTATTTGCTGGTAAATAGGGTGTAATACCATCCTTGTTTGTAGTAGTAGGCATAAACTATTTGTAAATATAATTTTGCACTAATAAGAAGTATTGGTGGTTTATCCAATTGGGATTCCATGATAAACTTTTGTTTTGTGTGCTCTTGTTGATCATGTGTGTTAATGAATAAATTAAAAGAAGTTTAAATTGTTAAAAGTTATCAATACTGATTCACCCCCCCTCTGAGTATTGTCCAATATTCCAACAATGAACTCTCATTGAGGAATCTAGCACCTTGAAAATGGATAGGCTTTGAGAAATCAAAGCTGGGAACTGCCACTTCCTTTTCATATCCAAGACTAGTTTTTTGTTTGTTGTGGTTGATTTCTTCCCATGGTTTGATTATGGTCTTGGAAAGAACAAGTGGAACCTCTGCATGCATAACTTCATCTTCATTTTCTTTCACTTATGATCGGGTTTGATTGATTTCCTTATGTGCTTCTAAAGTGGTGTCATTATGTGTAGACTGCTTAATAGAATCATGAAGAGGATTTTTTTGAACATGAACAACTTCAGAACGTTGATTTTAATCATGTTGGAGCTGTAACTCAAGTTGCAGAAAATCAAGAGTGTTTTGTGAATCTTTTACACAATCTAAATTTTGAGTGAGAGTCACTACAACAAAAAATGGATTTAGCGTCGAATTTAGTGCTGGAGTTTAGTGTAATTTTTTCCCAAATGTGGTGAACAATCCAGCGCTAAACTTGGTGCTATTGTACATTTTTGTAAAATGCCATCTATTGCATATTTTTTTCCGTCATTTTTAACATCCATTTTTGCGCCCAATTTTTTACATCTTTTGTTACGCCTTTATTTGTGCCCAATGTTGTAACTTTTATTGCATCTTTTTTTGCATCATTTGTTACATCCTTGTTTGCACCCAGTTTTACGCTCAGTTTCACATACAATGTTGCATCTTATTTTGCTCCTAGTTTTTCATCGAGTCTTGCACCCAATTTTGCAGCATGTTTTGCATAAACTTATGTGTCCAATTCTGCATCTAGGTTTACATCAAATTTTTGACCCAATGTTGTGTCTAGTTTTGCATCCAATTTTACTTATAATGTTGCATCCCCATTTGCATCTAATTTTGTATCTTGTTTTATGTCTTTTTTTGTATCCATGTTTGTGCCTAATGTTTCATCTTGTTTTACGTCATATTTTTCATGTAGGTTTTCACCTAGTGTTGCATAAAAAAGACATAAAAAAAGCCATCAACTAGGATGCAACACTAGGTGAAAACCTACATGAAAATACGACGTAAAACAAGATGAAACATTAGGTACAATCATGGATACAAAAAAATACATAAAACAAGATACAAAATTAGATGCAAATGGGGATGCAACATTATAAGTAAAATTGGATGCAAAACTAAACGCAACATTGGGTCAAAAATTGGATGCAAGCCTAGATGCAGAATTGGACACATAAGTTTATGCAAAACATGGTGCAAAATTGGGTGAAAGACTCGATGAAAAACTAGGAGCAAAATAAGACGCAACATTGGATGTGAAACTGAGCGTAAAACTGGGTGCAAACAAGGATGTAAGAAATGGTGAAAACTAGGCACGACACTGGGTTC
>LPNX010019896.1:0-10616 GCA_001517045.1 Pseudotsuga menziesii | reverse complement strand
TAATTCCAGGATGTTCAAGTGATTCCAACCTCATTGAAATCAATATGAAGAAAGTAGAAATGCATATCCCATTTAGAATTCAGCAGACCTGATAAGGCCCACAAAATATCATATTGTTTACCATGTTAACAAAGAGCCAGGTTCATATCTACCTGTGCAAAATTTAGAAGAGTTTACAACTACCAAAACAAACTCTTAAATAGTACCATTGACCATTTCTCAATAATTAGGGGCCATTAATATAATTTATTTCTTTCTTTGGCATTTACTATTTGACATGTATAGCTAAGATTTTGCATCTGAACAGTGAATGGTTCTCTTGGAAACCCCCACTAAGGTCACAAATCATGATATCCAGATCTACCACATTCTGTCCAGATGCCTTTCTATTATAAAACCTTCCCTAGAAGCCACTTTTGAAAAGAAAATTTAGTTGGAAAAATATAATCATAAGCCTTTCAACTTATCACACATCGGCTTTAATACACCACAATCTGAAATAATAATATAGTTGTTGTTATTTAACACAATATGGTCTAAGATGTCATATCTCATTGAAATTTTGAAAGAATGTTGTTCACAATGAGAACATTACTATAGTTAAACATTATTTGACACAAATAAAGTATTGACCTTCGGCTTTTCTAAACCAACATAATGCCCCTTGTATTTTATTACTTTCATTGTGTTGTTATATGACAAAACTAATCATTTGTTTTGGCTAAATATTTTATGTAAGACAACACGAAATAAGAAACCTAAAATCTATTACTAAGTGACAAGTCTAAATTTGGTCTAAATTTGAGTCTTGGTTAGGCATTAATGATTACAAAGGTCAGGTTTTTTTCTATTCAAGTAGGTTTTTCCTCCTTTATATAGGAATATATGTACCTATGGGGTATAGACATTGATTGCATGTATCAAGATATTATATTGTCAAAATGAGTTTTTGATGATTGTAACACAATGGCCAAAACATCTTAATATCTCTATAATCATGTTTTTATCACCCTAGTTTTGCCAAAAAAATCTAATAAAGTTCATATGTCTTCAGACATTGGAGCTATCACTTATCTACTGATGATTATCAAGTCTTCGGTAGATGAAAATATATAAAAATTACTTGTATAGATGGATATTTGTCTAGATCCCTAGTTATAGTACTTGAAAACTCCTATAATCAATGGTCCTCATCCTTTTCATTTTATATAGTTAGTTTTTCTCCTGGTGAGGCACCTTTAGTATTTCATGAGATAGATCCCCATTCCTCAAATCTGATACTATGATAACTCTAAACCATTTCTGTAATTCCTACGCTCTTCTCATCTCCAAGAGAGTATGCAAATAGACTAGTAAATAGAGCCACTTTAGGTTCAAACTACATCTAGTTCCTATCTCCAAAAGAGTCCAAACAGAGATGCATAAATAAAGCCAGCTTGGTTCAAATTACACCCGATCATACATAACTAAGATATAATTTGTGTAATGCATCCTTTGTTAATCCTATATATAAGAAATCTGTTCAGACCAACAAAATTTCTAAGCCTTAGGAAACTCATTAAAAGGATAGATTCAATGTCCTTTGACAAGGAAAGAAGATTTAATCCAAAAAAAATGAGAGTGCAAGTGTAGATTTAGACGGCTCTGAAACCAGTGATCTAAGTATCTAACACAACATTCAAATAATGGTAAGTCATATCATTCTCTAGAACATCCAACTCTCTCTACTATGATCCTATAATTTATGGTGGAAAGAGTACTTCTCATCTTACTATTATTCCAAGATGAGTGAAAAGAAAGATCTACTAGCAATATTCAACAAGAGACATGTATTGTCTTCGATGTTGCAGTAAGAGTTAAATTGCTCTTTAGGTGCTTTCTATTCAAATTGCACTCTAGATCCACCAGTATATTACTTTTAATACAAAGATATCGCTTCTTTTTCTTGTTCATTCAAAGCAATATATGCTATGAAATGAAAACAATAGGAAGGAATGTTAAATCCTCACCTTTTCTATATAATAAGGCACAAAAAGAAATCCTAAACAAATTTGAAAGTGCAAGTGTAAATTCAGAGAGATTTGGAAACAATAGTCTAACAAAGAGCATTCAAACAATGCCAAATCAAATCATACCACAAAGAGCATGGAAAACAATAGCAAATCAAAACTTTCTCGAAAACATCCAACGAGTTGCTTAGCCAAAAAGAAACCAGTTTGAGCATTAGCCTCATCGTGATAAGTGGAAGCTAAGTTCCAAAAATACATTAAATGAATTTTTATTCCTAAATGTGAATAATGCAATTTAAAAGTTGAAAATATTAAATACATACATATTATATATGCCATTTCAACAACCTATGTTAAATATTAAAACTACGCAGAATATTACTAATTGTGGTTTGCTTATTACTTCCTAAATTTTATTTGAATATTTACATATAGTTAAAAACAATACAAATTACATATACATGAAATTTTTCCATTTTAAGGAATTTTGAAAATGTCACTGTTTTAGAAACCCATAATTTCTTTCTGGTTTAAGGGGAAAAGATCATAAGGTAGCTTAAAAGTGCTCTACATGTAAGCTTATTGTTTCAACTTTCACTATTCCTTTTGATCTCCTCCAAATAATTTGTACTCAAGTCTTGTAAGTAGTGTAGTTCCTAACTACTAGTCTTAATCTCTCTATAATCATGTTTATATCACCCTAGTTTTTCCAAAAAAATATCATAACGTTCATATTTTTATGGATATTAGAGCTATCACTTATCTGTTGATGATTATCAATTCTTCGAAAGATGAAAATATACAACATTTACTTGTGCAGATGGATATTTGTCTAGATTCCTAGTTATAGTACTTGAAAACTCCTATAATCAATGTTCCCCATCCTTTTCATTTTATAAAGTTAGTTTTTCACCTTGTGAGGCACCTTTAGTATTTCATGAGATAGATCCCCATTCCTCAAATCTGATACTCTGATAACTATAAACCAGTTTTGTAATTCCTACGCTCTTCTCATCTCTAAGAGAATATGCCAATAGACTAGTAAATAGAGCCACCTTAGGTTCAAAACTTCAAACTACATCCAATTCCTATCTCCAAAAGAGTATAAACAAATATGGGTAAATAAAGCTAGCTTGGTTCAAATTACACCCAATTATACATAACTAAGATAAAATTTGTGTTATGCATCCTTTGTTAATCATGTAGATAAGAAATTTGTTTAGACCAACATAATTTATTAACCCTAGGAAACTCATTAAAAGGAGAGAGATTCAATGTCCTTTGACAAGGAAATCGATTTAATCCGATAGAAATGAGAGTGCAAGTGTAGATTCAAACATCTCTGGAAATAGTGATCTATGCATCTAACACAGAGCATTCAAACAATGGCAAGTCATATCATTCTCTAGAACATCCAACTCTCTCTACTATGGATCCTATAATTTATGGTGAAAGAGTACTTCTTACTATTATTCAAAGATGACTCGAAAGAAATATCTGTTAGCAATATTCAACCAAAGACATGTATTGCCTTCAATGTTGCAGTAAGGGTTAAAGTGCTCTTTAGGAGCTTTCTAGTCAAATTGCACTCTAGATCCACCATGACATTACTTTTAATAGAAATATATGGCTTCTTTTCACTATTCATTCAAACCAATCTCTGCTATCAAAATGAATACAATAGGAAAAAATGTTACCCCCTCACCTTTTCTATATAATGAGGAAAATAAATAAATCCTAAACAAATTTCAGAGAGCTTTGGAAACAATAGTCTAACAAAGAGCATTCAAACAATTCCAAATCAAATCATGCCACAAAGAGAATTCAAACAATGGAAATTCAAAAAATTCTCAAAAACATCCAACGAGTTTCCCGGTGGAAAAATAGTGAAAACATTTTCTTGGGGCCTTGGAACCAAGACGAAAAAAATGAGGCATAATGGTTGGCGCTTTACCATGGTCTAGAACTGATTGATTGGGGATCCACCTCGAAATTACTTGCAAAAGAATGGAATTCGAGCAAGATCAAAATGAGATCTATCATCCAGAGGGATCCTACTTTGGCCTCTAAATCAATGTAAGTCATCATGTAGAATAGATGGAATATTTTCACCTAGATCCTCATGTTGTAGAGTGGTTCAGAAAAAACACATTATAGATATTAGAATGTGAGTGTAATCTTGTATCCTTTCGATATTTTGTTGTCCTCATTAAATCCAAGACACCCAATTCCATGGAGGATAGGTAAATACCATGGCCAACAAGAGACCATTGGGTAGTAGAGAATGGAAGGGGATACTGTGCATCTTGTTGAAGACACCAGTTTGGTATTTTGATATAGTATCCACATCCATATGTAAGAGGTTTCAAGTTATAACTAAAAAGACATTGAAAAATAAGTTAATGCAGGGAAAAATACCCAATGTATAGGATTCTCATAAGTCACTATGAATGCAGAAATGATCCACATGCAAGATATTCATTCTTCACTCTAATCCTTGACTATTTTCATCATTAATTTTCCAAAAGTTAAAAAACCACAGTAAGAAAAAATAAAATGAGCTACTTGTTTACCATACTATAACATAACAGATATCAAGCTTACCTCAACAACAAGGATATATTTTGCACAGTCATCAGCATGATGCGATGCTCTACCAATACTTTCCTTCGTCCTTGATAGCGTCTCTAGCATTCATTCAAAAGTCTCCCTGGCAATTGTTGCTTCTGTAACCCCACTGAGTGTCCCTCCAATAAATTTTCGCTCTGAGCTTATTTTACCTTCCTCACTTGATTCCAAATCCATTGTATTTGGCAAATCCCACTGCTGCACATTAACTCTAGGACTTCTTGATTCTGTATGGGAAATGGAATTCTTTGTATCCTCAGTTGCCTCAAAATCTAAGTGATGTTGGAGTGGTGAACTGTGATCTAAAATACTCCCTTATATTGGTGAAGGAATGGAAATAAATGAAATCGAATTCTCAATTTCTTCAACTAAAATAGAATGTGGCAGAGATCCATAACATGCTTGTTCTCTCTTAGCTTGTGTAGCTGCTATAAGATGCTTCATAGATGTAGATGGGGTAGCAATGTAAGAATCATTTGACATAGTTCTGAAGTTTACTTCTTTTGCAGCATTATACCTGTAACATAAGCCAAAATGATAAGAACAATAAAGGAATGACAATATAAACATTAATAAGTGGGCATCTAAATATAACAACAAAAGCCAGAAAACTGTAATTTGAAACAAAACTGGATGAATATAAGACTTACACTTGTCTAAGTTTGTTTGCTTTTTCTAAATGCAACTCTGTAGATAGTACACACCATCCAATTTCATTGCTACAATATTGTTTATCTTCACCTTAAATTTTGATGAACCTGTCACCTTTTATGATGAAGGTTCATTGTAAGATTTTATAGGGAAAAATTGCTCATGCTTGCGAACAGAAAATTGCTTAGCTAATTTCCATTGGTTAAACTTCTTTGAGCTAGACTGCCCATGATCTTTCTTAAGGCCTCTACTATTTTTCTTTGTTGTGGTTGCACAAGATTTCTTTACCCTGATTCCCTTTGACTTGTATTCATATTGCTTAGCCTCAACCTTTTTTGCAACATAAGCCTTGATAGGAGGTGTTATGATTGAATTGACTTTCCTTGAAGCTAAATTTGAAACATCTTACTTCTTTGGATAAGGCAGCATGTGCAGTCACGCTCTGTAGCTTTTGTTCTTCCATTTTTGGATCATTCAATGATTCAGTAGACATTTTAGCATCTTCACTCCTCTCATCCTTATCTCCAATATTTTATTTATCCATATGCTTAGAGGTCATTGAATCTTCAAACCATGGATCCATCTGCTTCTTCTCTACCTATTTAGCAGGTTCTAAAGAAATCCTTATAAAGGATTGATATTAATCTGAAGACACCACAAGTTTCTTACTACCTCCTATTTTTGTTGCTTCTTTTTGGATTAATGTGTCTACTTTGACACACTCCTCATTTCCCTTAACTAACTTCTTGCCATTATCAAAGCATTTAGTATAAGATTTTTCATCTGCAGAAATCTTGTATGCATCATTCTGTCCAGTCACACCAGTTGCCACTAGCTCCACTAAAGCATTTGCAACCTCCGCAACACATGCATACATAGCTTCCTGAGCCTGGTGACATCGTTTAGAGGGAGGTAGGGTAGCTTCATCACTCGGTAGGCTACTTCTCTAACATTATTTATCAGCAAGAAAGAATCTAATTTTAGTAACACTCTAATGCTTATGAGGATCGGTTATCAATTATTAATGTATTTCTACTCTAATAAACAACATGATCAATTTAGTTTTGAAATGAATTAATTTTAATCTGTGTTTGTTGTTCATATTTAAAAACATTTGCAGGTATATTTGGGAGAGTAGTGTGTTAACGATCACACTTTATTAGATGTTACCTTTTTAGTGGAAGGTTAGTGACGTTCTGCAGTAACACATTTAATAATTTTATTATAAATGGCATATCATTAGATCTTTGAAAGGGGATATCTACTCAAAGGAGGCTGAGTTGGTTTCTATGGAAAAGTTAAGATAAAGCTTTCCACAAATATTGAATGAGTTATTATAGAATGTTGTTTTTACTCTAACAAATGCAAACAATATGGTGCTTAAATGCAGGTAGGCGATTTTATTCCTATGGGATTGCACTTCTTGCATCTTCATATGCATTTCGTACTATGTTTGATGGTGGCTACTGGGTATGAGTGTCATTTTGTTTTTGCATGGGATACAAGTGGTTACCTTAAATATGGCTTGTCTCTCATTTTATGATTCCTATAAAATTCAAGTGATATAATTTGATGTTATTGTAGACTGCATTGTTTACCCTAGAATTTGATATTGTCAAACATGTTAAGTGCAATGTGGCTTCAAACAATAACTAGAAATTGTTTGGGGATAAATTTGTGAACCTTCAACAAGAAAAAGATGCAAAGGATATTGAAATGCCAAATATAAACGAGGCAGTCTTTGAACTAATGATGAGGTAATATTATGGTTTCTTTTGTGTTGCTTCTGGCAATAACGAAGGATTCATTCCTGTTATAAATAGTTCAAGCTAAATATGAAAGAAATTATGACAGGTTAGAACTCAAATATGTTTTATCCAAGAATGTTTGATGATTCTAATAGGGTACTAGTGTCAGATTTATATACACTGGTACAGTAGAGATGACAACATATATTGCACGAGATATTTTGAGAGATGTTGATCAATATCTTTTAGAATGCCTCAAACATTTGTGTGAATATTCTATTGCACATGTATTCTTTTATTTCATTGTGGTTTTTCCTTTTTGTTATGATATTGGCCAGCCGTAGCACTGAGATTTGTGTTTTCTGTTTAGGACCTTACTTTGAAGAATTTTGCAAGTATGTATGATCTTCCTGAGTCATATCATGCAATTTCTTTGGGTCATATGTGTGTTCTGTACTTTCTAGAGCACCATGAACATATATCTAGCATGTCTAGGTAAGGAAAAATTCTACATAACTGAACAGTTACAGTGAGAGCCACGCACTTTTCAAGATCTATCTTAATTTTTATAATCAATTTTCTGTGCAGCTACCCTTCCCTTGTAGAACGCTTACTACCAAAGATATGTGAATACTTGTTTATAATATTAAGGCCACAACCTTATATTCCATCATTGTAAATGAAGTCATGATCATTTTAATTGGCTTATGTGCATGGTCTCATCTTCCTGGAGAACTAGTGTAGAGAGAGGTATTTTGAAGTTGTTTCTCAACATTGCCAAGATTACTGCTAGTTATGTAGGATGCACTAATTTGTCAAGTGAAGTTGAAGTGAAATGATTGCAACACGTCAATTGACTGATACATTTTTCAGATCTTTTCAAAATGATCTAGAATTTTGAAGTCAAAGATGAGCCATCAATTGATATTTGATGGTTTCTCAATTTAGTTTTGTATCTCATCTAACACTCGTAATTTTTTTTCTTTATGTTAATAGATTTTTTGACATTTCTACTTTGTTGTATTTCAACAGTGGAATATCAATCTACTCATCAGGTTAAATTCCAAGTGCAAGTCCTGGGTGATTATGACATAAGAGTATCCAATCAGCCAAATGAAAACTAGTTGTAATTACTGATTCATATTTTCAAGGGCCATCGTATTGATAAAAATAGGAAGCTCAGCCAGACGAATTCAGGCCAATTGTAATCCTCTTGGAGTGTAGTGGGGGAGACACCTATTGGTCCCTGTCCCAATCTCTTCGATAGGGAAATTGATTGTATGGCCATTTTCCAAATAGCAATCCTTGCATTTTTAAGCTGTATGATACCCTCACTTGTGCTTCTGGTTTCGAAACTAGGGCCTTTACCTTTTAGACTGTCTATTAGATCTTCACCTCTACTTTTGGTGGTTCTGATTCAATAGGTTCAATTAGTAAGCTCTCACCTTTACAACCATATTCATTGCTTCTCCGAACAGACAACGATATTCATTCTTTCTAGTCTACCACTCAATTTAGTTTACCGCTTCATCTGCGCAGATAGCAAGATTCAATATTTCTGGCTGGCAAGCAAGCTTCGATCCGGGTGCACTAATACAAGTGGGATGGGCCAGATCATGGGTGCATTTGTAGCCGTGAGGGGCCAACTTTATCCCCAGCCAGCAGATGCATGCGTACTCACATAATAAATATAAGATAGAAACAATTTCCACCTTGCATCCATTTCTTGAGTTTAAACAAAAAAAAAAACACAAACTTGCATCCATCGCTTGGGTTTACACGCTAATATCTGATAGAGGGTTTGATTTCTTGTGCAGGGTTTCAGAGAATCCCCATGCAGCAACCACATTTTGCAATTCTAGGATTAAGAAGAAACTATCAGTACATATTGGGCAATCAAAAAATATGTCGATAGCCATTCCAATTGGCACAATGGAAATGAAACCCTATGAAAATATATAAACATTCACACAAACCCTTGGACGAAAATAATCGGGTATTAAAATAGGGCACAAGAAGTATATAATTTGATGTGGAAAATGCAAATAACAGCAACGACATACATCACAGGGAAAACAAATGGGGATGAAAAATATACTGGCATACCTTAGCGGGCCATGCCCAAAATCCCTTGACCTTGGCGAGCACAAGATCTCCGATCCTCCATTGTCTGCAAGCAGCTATTTTGCCTCCTCATCTTTTAGATGGTGCCATGTCATAAAACCCTCATGGTAATGACAAATGTAACCCTTACGATTATTCATGTCTGGCATACCCTAAACAAGAATTATACCCTCCCAATCCTCCTCTTACACAATTTCCATAACACCATTAATCTTCCCGTGCCCCTGACGCCACAATAGTGTCAATGCCTCATAACAATTGGGTTACGGGTACCTATTAAATTATCGATTAATATTTTATAGTGGCAATATGATTTTAAGATTTAAAAACTATTAATAAAATTATAATTAGAAATTGAAAAATTAAATGTAAAGTGAATTATAAAATTAATATTTTAAATGTAAAGTAAAATATAAATTTGTTTTTTAACTTAAATTAAAATATGAATTCCAAATTAAATTGTAAAATTAATATTTTAAGCTTAAAATAAAATATAAAATTGTTTTCAAACTTAATTAAAAGATAAAAAAAGTTTAATATTTAAAATAAGTTTGGTTTCATTTTTAAATTGAAACATCTATTTACAATGAAAATATCCATTACTACTTGGACAATAAAATGAAAGATTTAAATTTAAAATGATAATCATTTTATACATGTTAGTAATATCAAATATGTTTTAATTTTCCACGTTTTAAAATACAAGTAAAAAACACTTTTAAATTAAAATAATTGTAATTTAATTTTTATTTATTTAATTTAATAATTATAATAATTTTATAAAATAAAAATTTTATAAAGTTTAGTTCATTTTTAATTAATTTAATTTAAGAACATTTTTTTTTTAATTATTTAGTTAATGATAAAATAAAAATTTAGATATATTTGCATTTATTTTTCTGAAATAAAACCAATTGAAGCCATTGCACTGTGAACAAATTTTGCAATGCATCTTAACTTACCATGAAGACTTTGGCCCCCGAATTAAGAGCATTAATGACCATATTTCTCTCCACAGGGCCACTGATTTCAACTCTCCGATCAGCCACCACCTTAGGAGTAGCAGCGCAAGTCCAATCTCCTTCCCGGATGACTTTGGTCGAGGGATCGAATCCAGGGAGCTCACCTTTATTGTATCTGGCTTGCTGCTCCTTCCTGCAAGCCATGTTATAACTCACACGGTCTCCAAACTTTCTCTGCAGATCCGCCACGAATTGCAGAGCCTCTTTCGTGAGGATTTTCTCATACCCGTCTTCAATGCGCCCCCTTATTCTCACGCCCACGGGGAATTCATGGGTGGTTTTGGTAGGCTTCTTGTGTGTATAATCCATCAGCGATTTTGTTGAATCTTTTGGATTCTCTGGTTTGTTTGTTTCTCCGAAACTGAGAATTGAATACATTTGTGGGATGGTTGATCAAATATATAAGTAGAGGGGCAATACAGGATTGGGATCAA
>LPNX010019891.1:6793-25478 GCA_001517045.1 Pseudotsuga menziesii | reverse complement strand
TCCATGACAGATTTGGGATCAGCTTTTTACACCTATGGGGGATTTGCTTATTTTGAGTAAGCCTGCTTTATGCTAGTTTTGGATGCCTCCTTATGCATTAGATCTCTTGATGTATTCTATATATTCAGCAACCTATGTTATTACAGGTTTCTCTATTGTACACTCAGTTAATATAATTTTGTGTTACAGCTCCATATTCAGTCTCCATTGTTAGCAATTTTGCATGATCAATTGATAATTGTTGTGGGTAAAATTAATCTACTGCTGGCCTAAATTTCTACACTCTTATCAATTCAAAATAAAAGAGAGTGATCCTTTCTCGTATTATTCTGCATGGTCCGAGAAAGAGATAACCTACCACCAATGCGGATGCCCGTTCACATATTCTTAACGAGCTTGAACGGACGAGATAACTCGGGAGTCAAGTCTGTTTTTAAAGGAGTCATACCTGGGCCTAAAGAAACTCCATAAGGTTGGGGATTCCTATAAAGGGATAGCTTGTAAAAATAGATTCAAAAGAAGCTCTATTTGGAGTGAAAAATAGCTATGAGGAAACCCCTGGGCCTGAAACAGTGACGGCATGAGTACCAAAGGATGACAAGGGCATAAAAAGATGATACTCATGAAATAAGGACCCTAGCCACTGAAGAAAAATGGTAGAGACAAGGGACTAATGGCTTATAATACCATAGTCCGTGGCAAAAAGTTGAATACTAAGGTTAATGTGGAGCAATAAGATGCCAACATGTGTTGGAGATAGCAAAACCACCCTATAGAAGCATCAACACTTTGTAAAAGTTGGTAAACCTGTTCCAAGGCACAAAGAGGGTGATATTAGTCGATTGACATTTCAAACTATATAAAAAGACCCACTTTACGAAGTATTATTTCTATAAATAGCTTGAAAATTAAAACATTTCTCACCATTTTGAACTTTTTGAACCAAAAAGGAAAGTTTACCCTCTACCTTTGATCGATCACCGTGGACAATTGGACCGTCAGAATTGGAATCCGTCAGCTTCAGGTAATTCTACACCCTGAACTCGTCAAGTTGATCCGAACAAATATTAAATTTAATGTTCAATTCAGTAGTTTGCATCATCCTAAATAGTGGCAATGCGCATTCGTGGGTTGCTAAGCGTAAGAGTCGCGAATACGCGTTTCACTCACGAGTTGTTGAACAGGAGAGTCGTGAATGACTCGCGACTTGTCTAAGTAGACAGTCGTGAATGTTGTGCTATAGGGAAAAATTCAAAATTTATGCAAAAATTTTAAATTTTTATGATGAAATACTGAACCAAAATATGTCTATTTGCCAGGAAAAATATGGTGCTAGAGTGGAGGGAAAGAGAGCATGAAATGATGGATCATGCGGCGCTCCAAAGCGGCCCACAATACAAGCTTTGAGAACTTGTGGGCTATTGAAGTTCTTTTGTACATCACCCATGCGGGCAAATGTCCGCTTACTGGAATTCATGGTCAATTAATGGGATCATGATATGGGGATGTACAATATTCAAGGTGAGACCTTAGAGCTTACCGTGGAAGATATATATTTCATAACCGGGTTGTCACAATGGGGGGCACCGGTGAACTTGGAGGGCACTGGCAGGGGCGGAGACCCCTTGAGTGTCCAAAACTATGTTGACATGTTCTGTACACCGGGTATGCAAAAGAAGGGCAGCAGTGTTATTATTGCAGACATCCAGGATTTCACACTCCAGGTACTAGCTAGTACTATTGTGAGACTTTCAGGATCATCAAGGTTACATATGGCCACCAAGAATCAAATGAGGGTGGTAGTTGATTGCTTTAGAGGTGCTCTCTATGATTGGTTCTCGGGAGTGCTCCCCATCATGAAGAGGCAACTATCCGACTGCAGGAGAGGAAGACGCAAGAATTTTGGCTATCCCAGCATACTAGTAGCGTTCTTCTTCGAGAGAGTACCAGCTATGAGCCCTGCGATACCACTACAGGTCAGACATCCCCGTCAGCCGAGGCTGAGCTGGTGGGGAGACATCTCCCTCCGTCAAGGAGGAGGAGACATAGTACATAGCGTCTACGATGATGACTTTTATATATGGTGGGAACGACAGCTGCCGGCGTTGGAGCAATTTCCATACGCTGGGATGGATTTTCGAGGTGACCCCGACCTTGTCCTCCCTGCAGGAGGAATATGGGGCGAGATGAGTAAGTGATTTTTTTTTAATTTTTTATCATTTTCAAATTTTTATGAATTTTCAAATGACAGAATATATACATATGTACAAGTCTTAATCCTATTCATGCTTCAAAATGCAGATATTGGACCAGTCCGCCCTAAAGGGCACCCGCGTATGTTCGTGCGACTGGTTGTAGGAGGAGACCCAAGATTAGTTTGGGTACTAGAGGGGAAGCTGGCCAGGCTGACCCAGCGAGTACCTACGATATAGATTGAGCATATACCTACAGCCATGCAAGAGTTTGTAGTAGGAGTTCCACCGGTTTGGCTATGTCTGTTCAGGCTAGTAGCTAGAGCAGTACTTGTATATAGAGATGCGATGGAGGCTGCCGAGGCCGAGGAGGCTGAGGAATCCAGGGTGCCTAGAGATCATGGGGACCAAGGAGGTCCCAGTGGCCAGGGTGGCCAGGCTTAGTTCTAGGGCATTTTGATGGATGATGATCCACATTTTCGTATATTTTGTATATGACGGGATCTACGGATCAGACTCGATCTATCTACAGACAGATATTTTACATATATATATATATATATATATTTATTTATTTTGGTTGTCGGCTTATTTACAAGTGTTCTTTACATGTTTGCTGTATATTTTATGAAATGTGTGTGAGATGCCAATCCAAAATATAATTAGCATATGCATCAGTCAATGAATTTTGGTTACGTGGAATATGATTGAAATTAATAACTTCAAAATGTCTTTCCAGTAAACGAATTTACATAAACTGACGTAACAAGATAGGATTTCGTACCTGATAAGCTCTATTGAGCTGGGAAACTACCAACTGAGAGTCCAAACGGACTTCAAACTGGGTAATGCCACATGACAAAGCATCCCATAGGAGCTCAATTACCACCCTATACTCAGCAAAATTATTAGAAGCAGGACCAAGACAAGCACCACCCACGGCAACAAGCTGTCCTGTGGGAGAATAGATAACCCATGCTGCTGAAGCCAGGTTACAAGTGTGACGGTTGGCACCATCAGTGAAACCTACATAAATTTTGGAATACATCTGCAACAACCAGCAGATAATATAAAAAACAAAACTGACAACCTATTGTACATAAAATACATACAATAAAAATACAAGAAAAAGTGCTAAGCCTAAGCATAGTACTTCTTCAGGTAGAGCCCATTTCTAGGCTCAGGCAGCTTATTCCCATCATAATACATTAATTCATATGCGCCTTTACTCAAGACTTTCGGCACAACATAGGGTCCTAACCACATAGACTTGAATTTTCCTGCCCCCAAGGGTTCTTTATCTTGGTCCCAAAGCAAGACAAGTTCCCCTTTAGAGAAAACCCTAGGTTTGACGGTTTTATCATATTGAGATTTAACCCTATTTTTATGAGCCTGATTGGCATTCAACGCATCTCTACATTGCTCATCAAGGTGTTCTAGATGTACTAGATGTTCTTCAAGCTTAGTCGTATCAGGTAACACATGATTGGCTATCTTCAAGGACAGGATTTCGCATTCAATTGGAGTAACTGCTTCCACCCCGTGAACGAGTTGGAAAGGTGAATAACCCATGGCAGTCTTAACATTAGTTCTGTAAGCCCAAAGACCAGGATATAACATGATGTGCCAATTAGAATGGGCTGCATCAATTGTCCGTTTGAGGATAGTTTTCAAAGTCTTGTTTACAGCCTCAACCTGACCATTTGCTTGCGGATAGTATGGAGAAGAGTGTTCTTGTCTAAATCCGAGCATTGTAGTCAGTTCCGTCATCATGTTATTTTGAAAATGACTACCATGGTCAGTGACAATCACTTTGGGAATACCAAACCTTGCAATAATTTGATTGAAAACAAAGAAAGTTGTTGTTTCCCCGTTGTCTTTGAAAGTAGGCATTGCCTCTGCCCATTTCATAAAATAGTCAACATCGACAATAATGTATTTATGCCCCCCATCCGAGACTAGGTTGCATGTCATGTAGTCAATCTCCCATTTCATGAAGGGTCCTACCGAGACAACAGGAAATAATGGAGCGGGATGCGACCGCATTTTTCTGGTGTAGAGCTGACATGGATGACAGCGCTTCACGGCTTCCACACAATCCTTAAATATCGTGGGCCAAAAATAACCAGCACGCAATATCTTCTGGGCCGTTGCTAACCCAGATAAATGACCCCCACATGCTCCGCTATGGGAGTCATTTAGGACAATCTCCGCTTCCTCATGAGTAAGGCAGCGACGCAAGAGGGAATCTACCCCTCGTCGATATAATGTATCTCCTAAAATGAGTTATTTCTTGGCATGAAGGCGTAACTTACATCGTTCCTCCCTAGAGTAAGCGGCAGGATACTTCAAAGTCTGGATATATATAAGAATATCCCCGTACCAAGGATCAGAGGTGGATATGAGGAAGATGTGCTCATCTGGGAATGAGTCATCCTCCACCGCTACATTTTCTTCAGTGGGAAATTATGCTATTAGCTCAGCAAAAACTAAGGACTTTTTAGACTTAGCAGATTGAAAATCCAAGTCAAACTCCTGAAGAATGACTATCCATTTGTTGAATTTTCCCCCAACAATTCGTCGGGATAAAACATATTGGAATAGATTTACATCCGCCACTACTGTGGTGGTCCTCAGTAAAATGTAGTGGCGCAACCTCTGCACAGCATAAACAGTTGCCAAGGATAACTTCTCGATGTGGGAGTATCTAAGCTCAGGTCCAGCCAAAGCACGGCTAAGATAATAAATGACATGCTCAATGAGCTTATCGTCCTCCTGGACTAGCACTACCCCAATGGTCGACTCCGATGCAGCCAGATATAATATAAAATCCCTAGAATAATCTGGTGGGCGTAATAAAGGAGCCGACAGCAAAGCTTTTTTCAATGCCTCGAACGCAAGTTGTGCGGTTTCATCCCATACAAAAGGAGTGTCTTGTTTGAGCAAGCGCATGAAACCTTGAGTGATCTTGGCATAATTAATGATAAAACGTCGAAGAAAGTTAGACTTTCCTTGCAGGCTTTGAAGTTTCCTGAGAGAACGAGGAGGAGGCAAATTTACAATGGCCTCAACTTTCAATGGATCCACCTGGATGCCTCTACTAGATACGATGAATCCGAGTAATCTTCCTGACTCGACACAGAAAACACACTTGTGGGGATTCAAGCGAAATTTATAGTATCTGCATCTTTCAAAAATTAACCTCAAATGATCTTGATGTTGGACCCTCTTGCGAGAATGTGCAGGAAAATCATCAAGGTATGGTTCAACAATGGCTTTTATGTCGTGAAAAGAAAAGTTCATGGCTCGTTGAAAGGTAGCCCCGGTATTTTTCAATCCAAAGGGAATTTTTCTATACGCAAATGTACCCCAAGGGCAAATGAAAGCAGTTTTATGTTGGTCTTCCGGTTTGATTTGGATTTGATTGTAGCCGGAGAAACCATCCATAAACGAAAACACCTCACTCCCCGCACATGCATCTATGATCTGGTCAATGAATGGTGTGGGGTAATTGTCCTTAGGACGGGCTTTATTGAGGTCTCTAAAGTCTGTACAAATGCGAATAGTCCCTTGATTTTTATCAACAGGAACAGGGTTGGATACCCATTCATTCAAAGCTATGGGATATATAAAACCAGCTTTCAAGAGTTTTTCAACTTCTGCCTTCACAGCCGCCGCTTTACGTGGGTTCACGGGTCTTAATTTCTGTCGAACCGGCTTAGCATCAGGATAGGTTCGGATTTCATGTTGGAAAATAGATGGATCAATGCCTGGCATCTCCTCATATGACCAGGCAAAGATATCATGGAATTCCTTGAAAAGGGCAGTGTAGATGGCAATCTCCTCCGGAGAGCAGTTTGCACCTATATAGATGTTTTCCATGACATCTGGGTTTACAGAGATATTGATAGGTATAGTGGCGGAAATGTTTGCCATATTCCCCTCAGCAAACACCCCTTCCCTTGGAAAAGGGTTGATAGGCACCTCAATATCATCTGACAGTCTCACTTTAAACTCTTGGTTTTCTATCTTGCTCAGATCTGGAAGGAAATAGGATCGATGATGAAGATCCTCACAAATATTATCACGTCCACTCATAGCTTCCAGAATAGCTTCATCAGAAGGTAAAACGGTATCTAAGCAATCTATGGAATGTAAAGAGTTTTCTTCCCATGCGGGAAAATAGACTTCTTCCAAATCATCTGAGACTAATAGAGGATCTGAAATGGGATCAGCAGCAGCTTCAATGATGGCTTGATAAGCTACCTCTACTGTCGATAAGGGCACTTCTGGTTCATGGGGAGTTGGGAGGAACCAAGGATCAGTCCTATCGACAACCGTAGAGATGGACTTCCCAACAGTAGTAGAACCAATGTAGTTCACCGGGGCTGGAAGATCGAATGTGCCCATTAATGATGCGTACATTCCAGCTCCCAAGCTCTGTGCAGCAGGTTTGGCCTGATCAACCAATGGCACAGTGGATTCCTTAGACTCTAAATGGCCTTTTCGGGTAAAATCAAGTTGGTCAACAGTAACCAACTTGCCCTCGTGTGGAAAAACCACGACACAAAGAACAGTCGATGCAACAGCAGACATTGCATAAGTCCAATTCCTTCCTAGAAGCAAATTATAGTCCAAGGGAGCATCAATCACTTCAAATTCAACAGACACTGCTTTGCCTGCTAACTTAATCTCAAAAGCTGGCAGGATACCATGAGGACGGAAGGATATTCCATCAAAAGAAGTAATTAAAGTGTTTGATGGGACCAGATCTGGGGATCCAAGAGCTTTCCAACAGGCCAGGGACATAACACATGTAGAGGCTCCCTCATCAACAACTTCCCTTCCAATGGTCTTACCACCATGGATGACATCTATTGATAGGGCTACATGGTAAGGCAGGCAAATTTTGACATCAGACAGATTGAATTTCGCCATGAGACTCGAAGAATCCATACTGCCTAAAGCTGCTAAGAGATCATCCCGCTGGGCAGGACAACTCTGTAACACCTCTAAAGCTGACATTGCACACGGGGTTTGAGCTAAATCTTCAACCACTGAGTAGTTTGAAGCAGCCCTAGCATTGGGGTTATGCAAGGTCTTCTTGAAAACACCTTTCGGTATCTTCGGCATAGTTTCGGCAGGTTTCTCTATTGTGAGAGGGTTGGAAGTTTCAACTACAGCTTTACCCTTCTCAGAAGTCTCAGTTTCATATTTTTTGTTCCTGGTTTGCAACAAAGTCGAAGATCGAACCATGTTGATATAATTAGGGTCAGGGGCAGTTTGAGTGCCCCCTGCTACATTAGAAGCTGACGCAGAGTTCTGTCCTTGGGGAAACGGGTCCTTCAGGACAGCCGGTTGTTGAGCTTTGAGCAGCTTCTAGGCTTGATCCATAAGGGGACAAAGGTGAGTAAGGTGGTCCTCTTGGAATAACTTACAAGGGAACTTGACCTTCTTCTTTTCTTTTTTGCCCCCATCAGCATTGTTCGCGGGATTTGGCTTGTTTTGGTTTCCCTCTCCCTTCTTACCTTTCTTTTTCTTCCCGTCGGGCTACTGATTGCCCTTCTGAGAGGTTTGAGCAAATACATTTGCATTCTGGGGAGAGGGGGCAGCCTTTGCTACCTCCGCCGTAGACTGTTTGACAAACAACTGGTGAAGTTGCTTAGTTAAAGACTCTACGGTGGGAGAGTTGACAGACCCAACCATGCCATCGGCATGGGGTCCCGGCTTAGGCTTCTCCGCATCATGCGAAGGCCTCGGTGCCTCAGGGATGATCTCATACAAGATCCCAGACTGTGAATAAATCAAGTCTAACTTCTGGGCCCTGAGTATGGCTTCTTCTTCATTCGTTACTCCTGATGTGGAAACATCCTTAGATATGTATGGCAACAGTGATTTAAGGAACCATTCTAATAGAAACTCAAGAGGAATGGTGGCTTTGATAAGGCTCTTTCACCTCCTCCACTCTTGGATATGATCCTAGATGTGGGTAGCCTTGTTTTGTCTAAAAGTAGACAACAAGTCCCTTCCGAAATCGTATCGAACCGAAAGCTAAAAGTGGCTAAGGAAAGCACTAGCCAAATCCCAGAAACTACTAAAGGCAGCAGAAGGCAATTCAATATACCATTTTTCCACCGTACCCGTCAAGGTCCTCTGGAATAGCCTCAATCTAATTGAGTCCTCATTCAACGAATTGGAAGAACACCATAAGTTAAAAGTGGTGGCATGTGCCCCAGGATCTTCACCAGTTTTGCCTTTGAACTTAGGGATGTCCGGTGGTAACTTGGTGGGAACAGGTGGCCACAAGGGGTCATGCCTCACCGGGTCATTCATCAATTTTGACAAGTCTGGAAAGTTTAAATTTGCCAAGAAAGGAAGTTTGGGCCTAACCGGGGTAGTAAATGTGCCAACCTGGGGATTTGAGGGACCTGCTCCCGAATTCCCATGGGTAAAAGTGGGGTTGCCCCCAGCCATCGGTTGTGAAGTGGGAAGGTTGCTTTGAAACAGATTCCATCCGTAAGCCACAGGATTTTGTGTGGGAGGTGCAGTGTAAGTGGTTCGGGCCGTCCCCATAGAAGCAGGGGTCTGAAAGACTGGAGCAGGTATCCCTCTGCTAAACAACGAAAAGGGAGAGCTCGTATATGGGACCGAAATAGGGGTTTGGAAGCTCTACCCATAAGAGGTGTTGCTGCCAAAATGCACTCCTACATATGAAGGAGATGGACCTACGTATGGACTGGATGGGGGAATGTGCCCCCCATTCCAAGGAAATCCTTAGACATAAGCCGAGGATCCTACCGGACCACTCTGAGTAGGGTAAGGGAAGGAAGAAGGAATGGTAGGTATATTGGGGATCCCAGCAACTGTCTTACCAGAAGTACCTCCTATGTTGGAGTGAACCGGTGGTTGAACCACCCAGCTCGCTGGAGTCAAAGGTGTAGAAGGCAAACTAGATCTAGGGGCACTTACCAAGGGAGGTAGTACCCCTTCAACCGGAAGGGTTGAGGTAAACACAAAATAAATTTCTTCCACAGAAGACATGACTCTACTCACAGGGACACCTAGCACTGGTGAATCAAATGGTCTACCTAGACGATCACAGGATCGTTTAAATCAGTCAAGGGGGAGCTAAAATTTCTTGCAAACTCGTCAGTCTGCAATTCTTCTATATCAATTGTGTCAAGATTGAAACGGTTAGCAATGAGTTCTGGTTCACCAAGAGTCTCACTTATTCCTACAGGTTCAAATGAACCCTCTGTGTCTAATCTCCGCCTTTGAGGTAAAGGTGGAGGCTCCAATGCAGTGATAGGAGGAAGGTTTCTCAACCTTCTTGACCTTCTAATAGGTTGGTCCTCCAGAATTAAAAATTTGACAAATCACACCATAAGGCCAACTAAACACAGGCAAAACCACAGAGCATACACTAAAAAGTTCCTAAAGTCTCAAGCAATCAAACCAGGGTAAAAGATATACTTTCCCGAAGAAAGCTGATGAACGATTACTTGGCGTCCTTGAGGTGGTTCTTAGGCACAAGTGGAGGAATCACCCACTGCCCTCCTACACTTTCCACAAGGGTTACCTTCCAAGCCCGTTCAAGGTGAACCAGAAATAACCTTCCGGTTTACCTAGGTATGCACCCTAAAAGACAAGAGACTAAAGGCTACCTTGGAAATACCAGCTGTCTGGGGGGACAGTCGTCAGCCGAACTCATACACATGGGCAGGGTAGCTGAGCCCGAAAATATGTCTAGGATAGAATCCCTAGATGCGTAAAAGTCCTGGGTTACATTTTGACAAGGATTCGGAGGGTTATCTCCTCTGTCCAAGCCTCCACGCGGCCTAGTGCTTAACTCCCGTTTGAGAGGAGATTCCCAGATACAATGATAGATTCAAGGATTTCCCTAAAGAAAGGTCCACTACGTCTGAGTTTATAACTTGTGGGAAGTTTACACTTCCTAGCCCACAAGTCTAGCCTAAGCTAGTAGGTGAAAGGCCCCTAAAAAAAAAACTTACTAGTAAATTTTAATTTATGCATTTATTTTAAAGGGTTGTTCTTTACTCAAGAGGAAATGGAATGGTATACTGTATGATGTTTTGACTCAAACAAGAAATAAATGAAAGTAAAGGTGTATTCAAAGAAAAATTGCCATTATAAAAACAAACTTCTTTTTTAATTTTTGCAAATATGTATTGATGAATTGAAAGCAACGATGAAAAAAACTAAGCCTATGTTTTTGTAGTTTTTGATATAATATTTTTAAATTGAAATAAACACTACTTATGCAAAAATCACAATGCAAAAGTTTTAAATATGTTTTCTTTTCACTTTTAAAAATAATCAAAACTCTACTATGCATCTACAATGCACTATGCTTGAGCAAACTTGACGCTTATAAACTGTATAAAAGTAACAAACTGAAGCAAATAGGCTGACAGGACTCAAAAGACCACCAACAAAGGGAGGCTAGGAACCCTAGCTTGGGTGCTACCAATGACAAAAAATCACTACAGACTTACAAAGGCAAGTGACAACCAGCCACTGTCAGAAGACAGACTGGAAAAACAGAGCCCAAGACCCTGATCACTGATCTGGACTATGACACTTTAACCCACAACCCAAACAGGCCAAAACACTTTAGTATGCAAGCAGTAAATAAACCAAGCAAAAAGACTCAAGAGCTTCCAAAAAAGCAAAGAAATGTGATCACCTACAGTATTCAGACCCACTACACAGCATTCTTAAAGAAAGACCACTCAGAAACAGGGACCAAACAAAGAAAAGAACAAGCAAAAACGTATCTTAAAAATCCCCACTTCCAGGAGTATTCGCGACTGTCACTAAGAGCAACTCGCGAGTGACTCGCGACTGTCTAGTATTACAACCCGCAAATGCAGACCAGTATTCGTGACTGTCTAGAAAGACAACCCGCGAATGGGTATAAAATTTTTCTCAAAAAATCAAGAAAAAACCCAAGAATTTCAAATGCTAAAGCAAGTATTGAAACAGGATAACAAATCACAAATAGACTCACAAGCAAAACTGGTCAAGAGGACAGAAAACAACCTACAGCAGTCTGGGCTCCCCAGTGAAGTCGCCAGTTCTGTTGTACAGGATTATGCGCCTAATAACCTAAGGTCTGGGGTTACCAACATACTCAATTACTTGCAGACAATTGACTTCTAAAGTACAGAATAAGAAATAGGAAGATTAAAAGGACTTACTTGTTAAACAAAGGTTGATCCTTGCTAATCTTCTTCTTCTCTGTTCCACTTCCAAAGTCTTCAAGATTGCTCCTCTTTCACCTGTCAAGAAACACTTTTCCAGATACAAGATGATTCATATATGCATAAGCAGTTTAGATAGATCACATATAAGATGCATAAGCATAAACATTTATCAAACCAATACACATGAAACACATATGGAAGAAGTAATCTCTTTATTATCAATAATGGAAAGAGTTCAGATACAACCCAATGCCTAAGACAAGGACTCCTCTGCTACCAAAGGATTATGAGTTCCACTGCTCCAAAGACTTCTTTATAAACTCCACCAGCATAACTTTTCTCCAAAAGTGTAAGTAACCAACACCCTCCCCAAGGCCTGTATTTATATGTGTGAAATAAGGCAATTCTCGAAGGTTAGGGAAGTTGTAGCAGTTAAGGAAATTAAGTTAAATGGATTAACTAATCACCCATTAGCGCGTGTTTTTATGTTTTAATGTGAAGAAACACATTTGCGGGTCTGTAGTAGAGCAACCCGAGAATGATTCGCGACTATGTATAAGCGCAACCCGCGAATACATGGATTCGCGACTTGCTACAAAGGATACTCGCGAGCAATGCGCGAGTTGTATATAAAAAGAGTCGTGAATACATCTCAACATGGCAAAAATGGAAAAGGGGCTAGCTGGATGAAGGAAGCATGTATTTCAAGACAAACCAAGCTATAGTATTTTGGGCAAACCTCTATCCATAAGTGTCCTTTTGTGTGCCAACATGAGGGATATCGGCACTCGGACGGAGAGGTTCCATTCGGGTGTGTAACAAATATGAAAGGTCAAAAGACAGAAAAAGATAGATAAACTTGTGAGGAAAATGGTATCTGAAGCGTTGTTTCCCTATTATTCCACATGAGTATATTGTTATCTGCCCCAGTTTATATTTCTCCAGTAGTTTTGTAATTTGATTCTTAATCTCATATCGTGTTCAAATTTAATGGTTGATTGTGCAGAGGTAAACCTATGTTTATATTCGTGCTTAGCCCTATAGGTTGTGAGTTGGGCATGGTACACATTGGTATTTTCAGTTTCCATTGTAACTTTTCTCCCCAACATCATTGTGCACTTTATTACTCGTAATTGCTAATTTGTTACAAAGTCTTCTTTGTGCAAATCTTTTATTAGGCATTTATATCTTTCTGTATTGCTTCCAATTTATCACCGATTTTAAAGTGGTCACTTAGAGCAAACATCTCAACTCTGGAATACAAAAGAAGAATGATTGCATTGATAATTATGGTAGCAAAGTATTGAGATCTGCTTGAAAAAATAAAGATATATTTGCTACTTTATTTCTGGAAGGCATTGTTCGAATGGTTAAGCTATAAAAACTGTTTATTTTTGTTGTTTTCGGGCAATCTTCCAGAGGTATACACGGCATGAAAAAGAGTATCAGTCATTTTCACTGATTTACAATGATAGATCACTAGATTTGGTATGACACCTTTTCACTAAAGGCAACATTTTCACATTTGTTGGAAACAGTTTCGAGGTTCTTTCCTAAGGAAAATATGTTTTTATTGAAGAAATCCCATTTGCAGCCATGACTTTTGGTGGTGTTGATCCTAATCACTTCAAGGGTAAAAATCAATATGCTGATGTTACTCGAAACGGTTACTGGAAGGTATGTAATAGAATCATGTTAGTTTTCCAGGTTTAAGATTGATTGTATTTAAGGATAAACACATGCATACCATGTTCTTTGTATGAGTCAATATAGTTACTAGTAGGTATGTCATGGGATTAATATACTCTAATAAATCGATTTTTCTATTTCCTTTAGTTTGACATGGGAGACTTCCTCATTGATGATCAATCAACAGGTCAGCATACAGTCCACCTTATTCAATTGGGCACATGATTGCTTATTAACGAATCTTACGAAAATCTTGATGGAATTTTATGAACATTTTGTTGTAGGTTTCTATGCTGGAGGTTGTGTTTCTATTGCAGATTCTGGAACTTCTTTGCTAGCTGGTCCATCGGTAAAGCATGCATACCTTTGATCTTTTGTAAATTTCTTGTATAAGTTAGTGGTGTTTTCTAGGTCTGTGCATGATATGCTATTGTTGTAAAGCATAAGTGTTTCATAGCCACACCAAGGATATAGGGCAGAAAAATCTATTTCAGAATCATAACCAACAGAGCATTATCATTTAAACCACTTTTCTTTGAAATCAATATTAGTAGACAATTTTATCAGCTAGCAAGTGTAAGTATTAACAACCATCGTGTATCATCACATAGGCATTATTATCATCATTTAGATTAACTGTAAATACTATTGTATATCAACATGAATTACCAGCTGAGTTAACCATCCTTTTAAGGGTTTATACAAGTACTCCTTAGCTTGAAAAGAATGCTTTTGGAAGGCAAAATTCAATTATATTGTTGAGATTTCCCCATAACTCAAATATGACCCTAACTTGGTTGATTTTGCAGGTCTATTTGATAGGTTTTAGGGCTAGAAACGATAGTAACACTGATCAGTAAGGAAAGAATCCCTAAATTTCCCTACTAAACAATTAAATGGGGTCGTTGTAAGGCAGAAAGTAACCTTTTATCAAGGCCAAATTATCCCAACCCCTGAAACATGTCAAATATGAAACCCTAACTCTGACTTTTGACTAGTTTTTTTAGGTTGCTTCTCAAGTTCGTGGATGTATACAAGAAGTTAGGTGATGCACTGGAGAATCTAGGGCTAAATAGGCAGGCCAAAATTTGAGGGTGGCTTAGAATTTGAAAATTTTTGTTATTTTTGGATTATTGAATTTTATAAATTTCTAAGGTTTTCTAGTTTATAAAAACACAGATCTAATCTAACACTACACTAATCATGCAAATGCATCTATTTACACATGAAATACTACATTTTGATGAAAATGACAAATCTTAGGGTTTTTGTGAAATTTACTTTAAACCCAAGGCCATGAGGGATGGTGATCAGCCTCCCTCTTGGAATATTTCCCTAAGCCTCACCAACTAGGACTTACTCATAATTGATAATTTGTTACAAAGTCTTCTTTGTGCAAATCTTTTATTAGGCATTTATATCTTTCTGTATTGCTTCCAATTTATCACTGAGTTCAAAGTGGTCACTTAGAGCAAACATCTCAACTCTGGAATACAAAAGAAGAATGACTAGATTGATAATTATGGTAACAAAGTATTGAGATCTGCTTGAAAAAATAAAGATCTATTTGCTACTTTATTTCTGGAAGGCATTGTTTGAATGGTTAAGTTATAAAAACTATTTATTTTTGTTGTTTTCAGGCAATCTTCCAGAGGTATCCATGGCCTGAAAAAGAGTATCAGTCATTTTCACTGATTTACAATGATAGATCACTAGTTTTGGTATGACATCTTTTCGCTAAAGGAAACATTTTCATGTTTGTTGGAAACAGTTTCGAGGTTCTTTCCCAAGGAAAATATGTTTTTATTGAAGAAAGTGCATTTGCAGCCATGACTTTTGGTGGTGTTGATCCTAATCACTTCAAGGGTAAAAATCAATATGCTCCTGTTACTCAAAATAGTTACTAGAAGGTGTGTAATAGAATCATGTTAGTTTTGATTGTATTTAAGGATAAACACATGCATACCATGTTCTTTGTATGAGTCAATATAGTTACTAGTAGGTATGTCTTGGGATTAATATACTCTAATAAATTGATTTTGCTATTTCCTTCAGTTTGACATGGGAGACTTCCTCATTGATGATCAATCAACAGGTCAGCATACAATCCATCTTATTCAATTAGGCACATGATTGCTTCTTAAGGAATCTTATGAAAATATTGATGGCATTTTATGAACATTTTGTTGCAGGTTTTTGTGCTGGAGGTTGTGTTTCTATTACAGATTCTGGAACTTCTTTGCTAGTTGGTCCATTGGTAAAGCATGCATACCTTTGATCTTTTGTAAATTTCTTATATAAGTTAGTGGTGTTTTCTAGGTCTGTGCATGATATGCTATTGTTGTAAAGCATAAGTGTTTCACAGCCACACCAAGGATATAGGGCAGAAAAAGCTATTTCAGAATTATAACCAACAGAGTATTATCATTTAAACCACTTTTCTTTGAAATCAACATTAGTAGACAATTTTATCAGCTAGCAAGTGTAAGTACTAACAACCATCATGTATCATCACATAGGCATTATTATCATCATTTAGATTAACTGTAAATACTATTGTATATCAACATGAATTACCAACTGAGTTAACCATCCTTTTAAGGGTTATACAAGTACTCCTTAGCCTGAAAAGAATGTTTTTGGAAGGAAAATTTCAATTATATTGTTGAGATTTCCCCATAACTCAAATATGACCCTAACTTGGTTGATTCTGCAAGTCTTTTTGATAGGTTTTAGGGTTAGAAACGATAGTAACATTGATCAGTAAGGAAAGAGTCCCTAAATTTCCCTACTAAACAATTAAATGGGGTCGTTGCAAGGCAAAAAGTAACCTTTTATCATGGCCAAATTATCCCAACCGCTGAAACATGTCAAATATGAAACCCTAACTCTAACTTTTGACTGGTTTTTTTAGGTTGCTTCTCAAGTTCGTGGATGTAGACAAGAAGATAGGTGACGCACTGGAGGATCTAGGGCTGAATAGGTAGGCCAAAATTTGAGGGTGGCTTAGAATTTGAAATTGTTGTTATTTTTGGATTATTGAATTTTATAAATTTCTAAGGTTTTCTAGTTTATAAAAATAGAGATCTAATCTAACACTACACTAATCACACAAATGCGTCTATTTACACATGAAATACTACATTTTGATCAAAATGACAAATCTTAGGGTTTTTGTGAAATTTACTTCAAACCCAAGGCCATGAGGGATGGTGATCAGCCTCCCTCTTGGAATACTTCCCTAAGCCTCACCAACTAGGACTTCCAAAAACAACCTCTAAGGTTTGTTGGAGGATCCTAATTAGGGAAAAATTCATAGATCTAAGGAAAAACAAGAGAAAAAACCTTCAAAAGGATGTTTTATAACATGTAAAAGTTGACAAAAGTTGTTAGAAATCCCTAATTCAGATAAAATGCAGTGTTACAACCACCATTCAATCCATAGAACCATAATTTCACCAAACTTTACCAATGGAGCAACCAAGAAAACCCTAGATCCTCCTTGTGTTTGTGTTCTTCCAACAATGCTAGCATCAATATTGCATGTGTATGAAACCCTAGAATTCACCCATCATTTTACCATAAATCGAAAGAAGAAATAGTAATAGATTTGATAAGTTTCCCCTGTGAATCCATACTATATCAGAGCATCTTCTTCGCATGAAATATTTTTCTAGATCCATTGATTTGCAGATAATGGTGCTTCCACATGATTCAGTATTGTAATTGCAAGAGGAACTTCACAAACATTTATAGATTCTCAACCAGTCGTAAAAGGACAAGCAAGCATACATTTACCAGAATCCCAACAACTATTTAAAGGATCAAAGACAATCACCTGTCTATTCTATTGAACAATAATAGAGTGAAATTATGTTGCATATAACTTGATTTTAGCATTGTTACTAGATCCACCACCCTAGTGTGTAGGATATGCTAACAATTGCAACAAGTTGATCTACCTTAGCTACCAAACTAGGCATATGTGTTGTTTTGGTGGAAGGACTATTAATGTTCAAAGGTGTTACTGAATTTGTAATACTTCCAGTTGATGAAACTCTTCTTGCAATGGGGACCATAAGAAGAGAGTTTGATCTTATCTTGGCCAAATGAAATTCAAGGTTGGACCTGTTCATTCTGAAAACCAAGATCACTTGAATTGATTCCAGTCACTAAGGTATAAAGAGTTGCCATACCTAGTTGTTTCTCCCTCTGTTTCCTGACTACTGCAAAGGATTTCATGTTATATGATGGTCCAAGAAAAGTAGTAGACATAGATACAAATGTGAGAGGTTGTGATAGTTCCACTGATTTTGACAACGGTGTTGACTGCAAAGCACCTCTAACCTCTGCTTTTTGGAATTCCCTGGAACTTTTGACCGATTTTATATTTTGGACAAGGTCATGCCTTATTTTACCCTTTTGACCTAGTTGGCCTTTTCTTCCTTAAGGTTCTATATGCTATTGCATGATATGATATAGCATATCAGACACTTTTTCTACAGTTTATGAAGTTCTCTATCCTTTATATTGTCTTGAGTTCTTCTCAAGTGATTTATATCTCCATTGGGAACCCCTAAACTACTTATATTTTACATTTTAGTCCTTCGGTTGACTTGGACTTGAGCATGCATTTTATTTATATGTTTGACAAAATGATTCTATATCATCACTCATTTGGACATGTTGAGTGAAAATCTATCATATCTAAAACACTAATTAGATTATTTTGATGCATAAAATTCAATGATCACTGGCAGAGTGTGTGCTCTAGAATGAAAAGGATATATAGAATCATACCATACTGATATGCTAGAGTAGGATTTTTAAGCAAAAACTTTGAAAAAACATACAATTTATTTTTGTGATCAACTTTTCTAAGTGAAATCTTTCAAAAAAAAATTTGTTAAATCTACCAACAGGCGTCGCTTTTTCGACGGTCTTCTGACGCTTTGGCGAAACCTTCCGACGACAGTGTCATGACTTCGACACTTCAGATCGTCGAATGACCGACGCTTCAAGTGTCGGGCGGAGTTGAAAATCTGACGCTTTCTGGATAAATCACCGACGGCATCGCCATGCCTCCGACACTTCTGCCCATCGGAAGGCCGACTCTTCTAGTGTCGAAGGGAATCGAACACCCGACGCTTTCTAGATAAAAACACTAGTACAAGTGATCAATTTTGCCACGGCCAAAACGTGGAAATATCCACAGAGAAGCGTGGATATTGCCACGTCTAAGTGTTTTTTTTCCCATGGAAACTATTTCGTCGCAATAGCGACGAACCGTTAATTGCGTGGAAAGAGCGACGATGTTCTATTTTGCTGTGTGTATATTTCCATGGGTAGGCCGTCTCTATAGCGACGGGAAGACGTCGCAATTGCGACGGAAATTCCTAAAATGAAAATGACAAACCCCAAAACCTGCGACGGTAAGACCTCTCTATATCGATGGAGAGACGTCGCTATATCGACGGTAAGACGTCGCTATATCGACGGTAAGATGTCGCAAGGTTCCACGGAAAGCCGTCGCTATAGCGACGCTCTCTGTAGTTTTTAAAAAAATATATATATGGC
>LPNX010019880.1:178572-228529 GCA_001517045.1 Pseudotsuga menziesii | reverse complement strand
GACTTAAGCGCCCTGGGTCAACTAAAAAGACATAGCTTGACATTTCCGTCTCTATAGCGACGTAGCTCCGTGGATACAGCGACCTTGAAGGAGGAAGGCGTCGATATAGCGACGGCAGAGATTACCAACGTCGATACAGCGACGAGCAAGCGTCGATACAGCGACGGCAAGTTCATTTTGCTTCCGATTTCACACCAAAAAGTATGAAACGTGGAAAACCTCCGTGGAAAAACCCGCGCTTTTGTATTAGTGTAAAGAACCTTGAATGATTCATCTTGGCTCTTCACATGAAAATCCTTTGGTTAGCACTTAATGGTGATGGTATCTAGTCACAAATAGTTAAGCATAAATACCTCAAAAACAAGACTGTAGATGTGTGGCTCCATCAACACTCTTTCACGGTACAAGGTACTTCTTATATGTGGAATGGTTTCATTAGGTCTATCTCTTGGATCACCAGATGTCTGGGATGGAAAACCAGTAATGGAAAAGCTATAAAAATAGGTATTGACCCTATTGTTGGACTCTCCTCGGATTACATCCTACTTGAGGACCTTAGGCTTTACCTAGAGGATTATGGCATTTTATATCTCTCGAATGCTCACAACTGGGGCTCTGGCTCACATGACTACTGGCTCTCGGCAACTGATCTAGATCTGGGAGGTCAATGGAAGGACTTATGGACTCAATATATTTTTGAGCTACAACATGGAGGCATTCAAAGTGGTGATAGACCTGATACCTTGGTTTGGATTTACAACAAAAGGAATGGTATGGTTAAGGAAAATTTGGCATATGAATTGATCGCTAATATGTCAGTAGATTCTCGACCTTTCCAAGCTCTCATCTGGATATGGAAATATAATATACCACTGAAAGTTGTATGTTTTAACTAGTTATGCTTATCCAATCACATACAGACATGGGATAATTTGAACAAAAAAGATTGGATTGGCCCACACTAGTGTTGTTTATGCAGAACAGCTCCTGAGTCGGTAGATCATATTTTTGTTCACTGTTGTTTTACCCTACAGGTATTACTTTATCTCAACTCCAAACTCAATGTCCCCATTATCTGGAAGGAGAAAACATACCTGCAGAATGTAGAATCCTGGTTCAGGACGGAAAAAAAGCTAACATATCTCCCTCCTTTGATGGCCTAGAAAATTTGTTTGACCGGAAACAAATGTATTTTTTATCATAGAAAGTGAGATATAATCTTCATTGTACACACTATATTAGAACAGATACAAATTCATCCAGTACATCCTCAGCTGAAACTCAAAAGAAGAAATATAGGGTTGGCTCCTATTTTTTACTTTCGAGACGGTTTTTTTTATGGTGCTTCAGTGAACTTGATGGGAGTTATTGGTATACATCTCCTCATCAGTCAGGACCATTACTTCTATATGCAAATGGGTGTGGGTCAGAGCACCAACACTACATCTAAACTACTAGCATTGTGGACTTTACTCATCTCTGGCAAATTATTTAGTCTGCCTTATCTTCACATTCATGGAGACTCCTCAGTAATTATCAACTGGTTGAATAGGAGATCATTCCTCTCTTCTCTCTCACTAGATGTCTGATGTCAAAACATCAAAGATATGGAATCATACTTCATCTAGCTTGATGATGTTCACATTTACAGAGAGTACAATGTCATGGCTGATGGCTTATCCAAAGAATCATTATCTAAGGCTTCAGGCCTTCTACAGTACTCTGAATTCACTGAAGGTGAATGTACTAAGTGTGGTACACTTCATCTATTTTAGTTTCAGAACATTCCATTATGATCAGCAATTTGGATGCCTTTTGAGTTTGGCAGTTATAAACATGGTCTTAAAACCATTTGCAAGGCCCTCCTAAACCATGTACAATAAAACCATGGGTTGTTTAGGAGGCCTTGCACATGGTTTTAAAACCATTTGCAAGGCCCTCCTAAACCATGTACAATAAAACCATGTGCAAGGCCAACATTTTATTTGCGGATAATTCAATTTTTTTATTTTTTATTATTTTGTTAGGTAGGAAGATTACAATATCTCCCCCATATTGTGTTGTTTTTCTGCCCGACATTTCTTTTCTTGCTAATAATTAAATTCTTAATATTTTATTGTTTTATTAGGTAGGAACATTACAACATATCCCCCATATTAGGTTGTTTTTGTGGCCGACATTTATTTTGGCGGAAAATTAAATTTTTTATTTTTTATTTTTATTTTTGCGCAATATTATTTATAGCCGACATTTACAAGAGGAATGTTACAAGAGGAAAGTTACAAGATCTCCTCCATACTGAGTTGTAGAGCACCTCTCGGCGCAAATTATATATATTAAATATTCTCATTTTAAATTAATTAAATTGCATATATTAAATATTAATATATGTTTAAATAAATTATAATGTATGGTAATTATTATATTTAGTATAATGAAAAACTCTCAATATGTAACACTTTTGACGTAGATTTACCATCCTCCATCTTCCATCTAATTTTGAGTAAGACACTAACACCTATAAGCATTTTCTATCAACCACCATAGTTTGGATGTGCCATTACACAAATATTCTAATATTATCTTGCAATGGTCGTCTTATTTATTCATAACACCACGACGAGCAATATTTTTCACGAGGAAAAGGACAACCTTATATTATATAAAGCTGTGTAAAAAAAGTGATTACATCAGCAAAAAGTTTTTGCAAATAGAACAAGAGAGAACAATATCGTTTATAGGATTGTTGAAAACACAAGTCATTGCTTAATCTATCAACTCAATTCTTCCCAGTACAAGAAAGTTCACCATTACCAGCCATATAAACATATTAAGGATACCAAAATAGAGAGCGAATCATTCTCTCTTATCCTGTCCAAACAATAATAGCCATAAAATAAAAAAACTGAGGACTGTCATAAACATAAAACATCATGTAGTAAGATCTTAATAACAGCTCAAGACCCCTCTTTTATCAAAGAACCATTGGAGTAATCTTTCCAAAAGGTTAACCGAGATCGCAACCGAATTGCTTGTCTAAATAAAATGTACACCCAAGTGTTGAATTCATGGTACACATGAACAAACAAGATAGGGGGACGGGTATCCAACAACCCTCGAACCCTCCAAATCCAATGGTGGAGATCAATAGAAGGTATAGTGGTGTAGAGCCCAGTGTATAATGACTTTACAATCCCCATAATACGACACCAATTCCACAACGTTTGACAAAATAAATAAATACAAACAATATTCATCATTCATCGCATAAAACTGTAATCTTGCCATTTCTATGATTATTGGTGGTAATAGTATGAGAATGTCATTTCTTTAAAGCGACGACGACTAATATATCATGCATCGCATGAGACAGCTCTCGCATTATATTTCTCGTAGATGCACCTTTCGTGTCTTTATCAACAAAACTTAGCCCTACATTTATTTCCGCGACTATTCAGGAGCTTCAAAATTATTATCTTCATATCAAGAATGACATACTTTTCCACAATTGTGGACCTATAAAGTCAAGTCACGATTAAGGATCAATATTTATAGTTATTAATCCGTCTTGCAACGGAGACTATAGGTTTCATGTTTGTAACTAATATTGATGTTATAGTTTTGTTTTCTTCTTTTAAAGATGAATCAAATTTAAGTTATTGTTTGTATTTAACCTTTTTGAGAAATCGTGTCTCATTTGTATGGGATGAAAGGTATTGAATTGATCATTTTTATTATTACCAAGTATTAAAAAATTTAAGAAAAAAAATTTCTTACATTTTCCTTAACTTTATTTACTGAACTTGCCAATTTGTTAATCATTATTACTAAACTTGCTAGCCATTATTGTTGCTTGACATGCAAACAACCTTCTAACTGGTATCATCTCAAACCCTTAGAATTCTGTCCTCTGTGAATTTTGAGATATGTTATTTTGTTATGTGTAACTACAAGATGCTCATGAGAAATTGGAGAAGGTGGGATAAAGAACCTATGGGGCGGTGTACAAGGCCAATGATAAGAACATGGGGCAATTAGTCACCCTTAAGAAAATGAGGCTAGAGTGTGACGAAGAGGGTATTCCTCCCTTGCTCCCACTGCTCTTCTTGAGCTTTACGTTCTGTAAATGCTTTCTTAGGATAACCACATTGCCATGTATTAGAGCTGTAGCGGACTATGCACATTCTCTATATCTTTATGTATTTTTTAAGACATTTGTATATAAATTTGTGAATCGTAAACCCAAAAATGTATATCATTCCCACCTTGTTTTACTTTGAGACTCATTTCTTCCAAGGAATGTAAGAATACGTAAGGAATGTTAATGTTTTGTTTCTTCTAACGAGTGAGATTCCTTAATAGGTTTAAATATCTAAAATTCTAAGTGTAAATATGTGCTTAGTCTTCCTCCAAATGCTATGTACTTAAGAATAAAATAATGAAACTTCATCCAAGGTACTCGACAGAGTGTACTTTATTTCCCATTCTTATCTTCTTCATATGTTTCATAGGATTTGAAGAAATTTCTCTTTGCTTGGTTTGCTAGCGCTCTGTCATCCTTATTCTAGGGTCTTCCTCCTAGGATTCATACGTTGTTTATACATATGGATTCATTTAGTAAATTAAAATGCCCATTTCTTTTGTAACAAATTCATCATCTTGTAGCCATTGGAGGCTCCCACCAAATTCCAAAGCAACATCATTATCAAACCCATCTAGTTTGGTGAAGAAGGTTTACCACCCAACCTACTGAAAGTTCTCAACCAATTCTAGGTTTCCATATATTTTGGAATGGTTTATAGGTTCCCTTCTCTTAAACTTTGATGTCATTTTTATCAATCCTTCCATTTCCTTATATTTTATCCTAGGATTTTAAAGTTTTTTTCGAATAAATGTTCAAGGAAGGGACCCTACTTAATTCATGTACAAAGCAGCTTCATGGATATGATAGGTCCATATATACCCCTTTTTATGTACCATCATTCCAAGATATTTCTTTAATACCATGATAGAAATTGAGAAGCACACTAAATCGTAATTTTTTTCAAATTTCAAGAAGTGAAACTTTCAGAAATGCTTGAAGAACAAGATTACTCACATGCTGTTGAATGCCTCATTCTTTTGGTATCCTGTGATCTTCATGGTTGTGTATTCCTATAGCCACTCTTGTTTTACTATATCACAACAAATAGCATGTAAGCTAATGGATTTCAACTATATAAGAGTTTAATAAATGCCTCGACATTTTGAGCAGGCATTTCATCCATCACTAGTGGAACCAATAAAAGCATTTGATTGTGATAAAAGAGATTAGAAGAAACTAGTTGCTAAGAAATTTTAATTGGCTCCCTTGATGATGGGTGGTGTCCACTCAAAACATCGAGACATTTATTAAACTCACTCAATTTAAATCCAAAATCTTGTTCACTATTATGGCTATATATGGAAACCTCCATGCTCATATATATCACACCATTCAATGAAATGAATTCCCTTCATAAATTCGCACATGGTGTGTGCAAATTTCCACTACTCTTGTCCCTATTATGCTTCACAATGCTCAAATTACCTTCCACAATAAATTGGAGGTTGAGATTTGAAAGAACTTCATATTTCATTCAAGTCTCTTGTGGTTGGAATTAAGTTTATTCATTGTTCCATCATTATTCTAATTGTTTGATCACTTGGATTGGAGTTCATATGATGCAAATTCCATCATTTTTCTCACTACTCCCTGATTTGTGATGTCTCTACATTCAACTAATGCACACCATGAAGTTAAATAATTGTATCACTCCCACCAACTTAATTGTTGATGCCCACATTGAATTAGGAATTTTAGTTTGGGTATAAATTATAAGCCTTTTTATGTATATTTAATGAACAAATTGACAAAAGGTAGTGGTTACCTCATACTTTAGGCTATAAACCTTGAATTCCACCTGTGATTGATCACAGATTATGTGGACTATTTTTTCTACAATTGTTGGAAATAATAGTTCATGTTGTTATGTTATAGTATGCAAATTATAGTGTGATTATTTGTAATAGCAGTAGGGTGTGTTGATGGGAGGTGAAGGTTGGGTACTATGAAGAGAATGATTTGTAAAACTAGAGTATGGTAATTATTTTGTAAATGATGAGGTAGCATGGGTTGCATAGTGTCTGCTAATGCATTGCTTTGATTTCTAAAAGAATCAGTATTGTCTATTAGAACTCATAGGGAGTTAATAAAAAGTTTATTATAACTATAACTACATGTAGAGTGTAGAATAAAGTTGTGAACTCAAGCAAAAGAGTCGTTGAAGAGGTTAGATGAATCATTGGTCTATAAGAGCCTACAAGAATTAATGTTCAATACTTGGGTGGGGATGATTTGAAAGAGACATTATCTAGGAAAGTTTGAGTCAAATCCATCAAGAGAGATCATTGGAAAATATAAAAAATGATTAAAAAATATGATATTGTATACAATGGATGGACCCATACATGGGGAACTTAGAACTTCTCATTGGAGATGGCAAGCCACAGAAGTACTTGAAACCAGATAATCTAGATCTAGAAAAAAGTGCATGTGCTTGATTGGAGAAATAGTGTTGGGTGGGAGGATAGGAATATTCTAGATCCATGAGGATCCTAAACTTTGAACAAAGAGATATTAAGAGAGGATTTTTTTTCCTTGGTCAAGAGAGAAACCAAGATATACCAATAAAAGCATAGAAAATATAAGAGATATGGGTGGGAGAGTAGGCCCAAATTCATTTCTCTAATACTAAATGATGTAAATTTGAACCCTGGATGAGGCTTAATGGGATTCATCCCATAGAAACCATGAACAAGATAAGAACCACTATAAAATAGACAAAATAAGAAAAAGTAAGAAAAAATAAGATAAGACATGGAAAACCCATAATGAATTGATTTCTTCTATTCATTTAACCAATGACATTATTCATCCATCCAATGGCTCAAGATCCACATACCCCAATCAATGAGAAAGAAATAATAAAGAATACATGCAGAAAACTTGAACACTAGAAAGGTATCCCTAGATTATAAACATCAATAAAAACTAACAAATTGTGGAAATTTATCCCAAGCTTAGAACAATTGAACTCACAAAATTGCTTGAAAATATGAAAGAAACACTCAAGAAGGAGACTGAATATGTGATAATACACAAATTGTTGATGATATTAATTTACACTAGCCATCATTAAACATATGTAGGTTTCTCATATAGTAGATACTCCAATGATTCAAAAGAATTAGGTTTCTATTCGAATCAGTACAAAAGAAGGCTTACTAAACTAGTCAAAATCCCCTATAGGTGCATAAAGCACTTTCCAAATCAGTCAAGATGCTCATGAATTTGTTGAATGAGTATGTACAAATAATAAGTGATGGAAATTTTAATTTATCATTATTTTAGATGAGGAAAAGAAGGGATGTGAGTTGGTGCAAAAAAAAGGCAGTCTACCTTAAAACTAGCTTTAGCTTTTGCCTTAAAACTGTAGAAAAAATTAGAAACTCTGGACAAGGTAGTAATGCACAGTTTCTATTCTATAAATTATGTGGGTTGCAAGAATATTATCCATGATGTTTCTAACTCGCTCCATGAGGAATTTTTGGCAAGTTTGACCTCAAAAATGGAATTGGGTGCAAACTAGTTAGTGCAGGACCTAGGAATTAATAAAAAAGATTAATTATTTTATCCCTAGTCTTGGGATGGGTTTTGATTATTCCAACACACCCTCTTAAGCCTAAATTTAAGTACAATATCATAAAAAATATCATAGGTATAGGGCCTAGAAACAAGGCTTAGTCACCCTTTGCATACTCTTGTCCATACAAAACAAGGAAAGAGGCAAAACCACAAGTGGGAAAATACTCCCTCAAACATGGACATGAAAAAAACCATATGAAATATGGTTTCAATATGTTTTCACCACATGATCATCTATCCCGATTAAAGACTTAATATTGTTGAAAGTACTCTCCAAAAATACTTTGGTGAAGATGTATGCAACTTGCTCAGATGATGCACAATATTGCAGATCAATGGCCCCATCATGCACAAGTCCTCTAATGTAGTGCATATGGATATCAATGTGTTTAGCTTTCTGCCTCATTACTGGATCGGTTGAGATTCGAATGGTACTTTGGTTGTTACAATAGATGACTTTAGAATTCTCTGAATCGATCCCAAACTCTCCAAGTATTCCCTGCAACCACAAACATTGAGTAGTTGCATTCATAGCTCCTCTATGCTTTGCCTTTGTAGATGAAAGTGCAATTGCACTTTGTTTCTTACTTGAAAAATTGATTGTTTCATATGCAAGCATAAACACATATCCATAATTTTATTTCCTATCAATGTTATCACCTTCCCAATCAAAGTCAGTAAAACCAACTAACTCTAGGATAGATTGTGCAACATAGTGAATCCCATGAGTTTTTCTTCTTTGTACAAAGTTTAGGTTTTTTTTGCTTCCTTCCAATGGATGTCATGAGGTTGATCCATGTTTTTGAAATCCACACTCACTGCATAATATATAGCAGGTCGAGTATGAGTCAAATAAAGAAGACAACCAACCAGTTTCCTATACAGGTGTTGTTTTCCAATGGATTTGACTGCGCTTCTTCAAGCTTAACTCCTGAAAGAAAAGGAGTCTTGACTGGCTTGCAATCCTTGATTCTAAACTTCTTAAGAAGATCTGAAGCATACTTGGACTGATGTACCTTGATTCCAAGATCTAATTGAGAAATATCAATCCCCAAAATTTGGCTTAACAATCCCAAATCAGTCATAGATAAGGCATGGTTCATTGCACTCTTCAAAGAGGCAATTTCTTCTTTGGAACTTCCTCTAATCAGAATGTCATCCACATATAATACAATGATGATTAAGGAAACATGAATCAGCTTAAAATAGACATGTGTATTAGACTTTCATCTACAATAGTTCAGTGATAGCAAAAAGCCATCAATCTTGGCATATCAAGCTGTAGGAGCTTGTTTTATCCAGGGATGATTTTAGGGGTGAATCTTAGCGCATAGGCGAATTTAGAGGGGTTTGAAAAATTCAATGGGCGAATTTTTATATGGTTAAATTTTTCTAAATTTTAAAACATTAGCCCACTATTTATTTAAAAAATAATATTTAATATAAAATTAGCCTTTCAATTTATACGAGGAGAACGTCGGAGAAGCATTGTTCGCCTTCAGAAATTCCCCTAAATTTCTTTAATCGCTCCTGAGTTCTAGCCATGAAGGTCACTGATAGAAATTTTGCCCATTTTTTTGCTTGTTAATCTAAATTCCAGTGTAAATCGCCCCTGGATTTTCCTTATGGAGATTTTTTTGTATAGAAGTTCATCCATAAATCCAGACATAGGGGTAGAATGGGACCAATTTCATCCCTGTCTGCATTTCCTCTGGTGCATTACTTGTTATGAGTGTCACCTCTGACGTATCAACTTACTTCCTATCTACTCTTAGTGTTGGGGTTTCAAGTTTTCTCTCTGGATATTGAAGGATACAAATAAGCATATTGTTATCTCCTTGTGTGTGTTGGTCTCTGTCATCTCAACTTGCGTATTACCTAGTTCCTTACCTTATTCTTATTATCCTCATCAATTCCCACCATCTTTGCTAAGTTTTTTATAAATGTATTTATTTTTCCTCACGAATGGGCTGATGGTCTAAGGGTCGGGTAATTCCATAGCTAATATAATTCTTTTTACTTGACGAAACGCACATTCTCAAAGCTTAATAGGGTTTCACTTTTGAAGAATTGGGTTTCAAAGGTTATTATGAGTTGCAAAGCTCTTGCTAAGGTTCTTTGCAGGTTGTCAGGCTCTAGAATTTCGACTCTTGCAATCACATACAAACTCCAATCTGCAGGTATGTTTATACTTCATTATTTTGTTGGGTTTGGTTTCCTGCCGTTAAAGTATTCCTACCAGAAATTTTGATTGGTGTTTTAAGCTTTAAAGATCTATGCTTTTTAGGTTAGTTTTTAGAGTACATAATTTGTTCACCGTGGTCTGATTTTTGGCTCTGGAGTAAAAGATTCCCAAGAAGTCTTTTCAGATTTTTGTGAAAATATTAATTACCACATGATTTATCATGCTAAGAAGATCTCATAGGTCAAGCTTGGCTCTTTGGTTAGATTCCAAGAGGGCCGAGTGTGCATTTTAGCATCACTGCCTATTTTTGGTGCATGAAAATTGCATTTTCCAAGCTTGGAGGACATTTGGAGGTAGAAAAGCATCATGTCATTTTAAAATATTTGCAGGGTGTTACCTCCCTCATTTGCATGGGTGTTCACTTGGATGTTTTCTAGTCTGCTCTGAGGGGTTTGTCAGGATTTATGGGCCTTTTCACCTACTAGAAGCATCAACATTCAATTCTGGGCATGTTTAGCCATAAACCAGTGATGGGGATACACCATAAATGTGTTATGGAGTAAATAAGACAAGTTTCAGCAGCATGGGGGCATAAAATTGTTGAATCTTCAATACACGCGAGGCTTCTTGAGTTTACAGTCAGCGGAGATAAAGTGTTATACATGAAAGGAATGTGGCACATTGAAGCTTTGTTCTTGGAATTATGAAAGTTCCTCATCTGATGCAGCTTTGTGAGACCTGTGCAAAGTAAAATGGGAAGTGTAGACACAGATTCTAAGATTAATGATTTTTCATAAATAGTGACCCAGGTTGTGACAACATAACTGATAGAAGTCATTTTCATCTTTTGTGTCTTAGCTCCACTATATAAAAGGAGGGACCATATAAGAGGTAATCGGCTGATGGTCCTGTTGTTCTGAGTACATCTATGCATGACCTTCTACTCTGAAGTAGGGTGCAATATTTTAATTTTCTTGTTAGTCACCTATAGTTTTAGGTGATGTCCATAATTAATGATTCACAAGCTGTTTCTTTTGTAGGAATTGGATATAATGGGTTTCCTAGAGGTTGTTCTAATGACTCACTTTCTTGGGCTAAGGTTGGTCTCGGACTCTAGTTTCAACTTTCCCCATTTCCATCATCAATTCACTAATAAATTTTGGAAATAATTTAAATATTAACTTCTCCTTGTTCTAGAAATCTATCAGTGGAGATCCATTATTGACAAAGTATCCATGAGTGAAGTTCCTAACTTTACTATTAAATTAGCATTTAGGTAGAATGCATGGATTGCTTTCTATATTGCCATGTTCTACTTAATTTTATTTTGCATGCAGGTGAATTGTAGAATCCATTTTGGCCTCTATGGTTTGCTCCCTGAATATATAAGCTTTTTGAATTAGTTTTGGTTAGTTTGGTTAGCCCATAAAATTGCATTGCATGGGTCAATTTCTTAAGGTCTTAAAGAAAAGTTTGGCAAAATTTGGATTTGGAGTAAAATATTCCCAAGAAGTCTTTTCAGATTTTTGTGAAAATATTACTTACCACATGATTTATCATGCCAATAAGATCTCGTAGGTCAAGCTTGGCTCTTTGGTTAGCTTCCAAGAGGGCTGAGTGTGCATTTTAGCATCACTGCCCTATTTTTGGTGCATGAAAATTGCATTTTCCAAGCTTGGAGGACATTTGCAGGAAGAAAAGCATCATCTCATTTTAAAATATTTGCAGGGTGTTACCTCCCTCATTTGCATGGGTGTTCACTTAAAGGTTTTCTGGTCTACTCTGAGGGGTTTGTCAGCATTTCTGGGCCTTTTCACCTACTAGAAGCATCAACATCCAATTCTGGGCATGTTTAGCCATAAACCAGTGATGGGGATACACCATAAATGTGTTATGGAGTAAATAAGACATGTTTTAGTAGCATGGGGGCATAAAATTGTTGAATCTTCAATACACACGAGGCTTCTTGAGTTTACAGTCAGCAGAGATAAAGATTTTATACATGAAAGGAATGTGGCACATTGAAGCTTTTTTCTTGGAATTATGAAAGTTACTCATTTGACGCAGCTTTGTGAGACCTGCGCAAAGTAAAATGGGAAGTGTAGCCACATTTTCTGAGATTAATGAGTTTTCATAAATAGTGACCCAGGTTGTGACAAAATAACTGATAGAAGTCATTTTCATCTTCTGTATCTTAGCTCCACTATATAAATGGAGGGACCATATAAGATGTAATGGGCTGATGGTCCTTTTGTTTTGAGTACATCTATGCACAACCTTCTACTCTGAAGTAGGGTGCAATATTTTAATTTTCTTGTTAGTTGCCTATAGTTTTAGGTGATATCCATAATTAATGATTCACAAGCTGTTACTTTTGTAGGAATTGGATATAATGGGTTTCCTAGAGGTTGTTCTAATGACTCACTTCCTTGGGCTAAGGTTGGTGTCGGAATCTAGTTTCATCTTTCCTCATTTCCATCCTCAATTCACTAATAAATTTTGGAAATAAATTAAATATTAACTTCTCCTTGTTTTAGAAATCTATCAGTGGAGATCCATTATTGACAAAGTATCCGTGAGTGAAGTTCCTAACTTTACTATTAAATTAGCATTTAGGTAGAATGCATGCATTGCTTTCTATATTGCCATGTTCTACTTAATTTTATTTTGCATGCAGATGAATTGTAGCATCCATTTTGGCCTCTATGGTTTGCTTGCTGAATATATAAGATTTTTGAATTAGTTTTAGTTAGTTTCGTTAGCCCATAAAATTGCATTGCATGGGTCAATTTATTAAGGTCTTAAAGAAAAGTTTGGCAAAATTTGGCCTTGGAGTAAAAGATTCCCAAGAAGTCTTTTCAGATTTTTGTGAAAATACTACTTACCACATGATTTATCATGCTAAGAATATCTCGTAGGTCAAGCTTGGCTCTTTGGTTAGCTTCCAAGAGGGCTGAGTGTGCATTTTAGCATCACTGCCCTATTTTTGGTGCATGAAAATTGCATTTTCCAAGCCTGGAGGACATTTGGAGGCAGAAAAGCATCATGTCATTTTAAAATATTTGCAGGGTGTTACCTCCCTCATTTGCATGGGTGTTCACTTAGAGGTTTTCTGGTCTGATCTAAGAGTTTTGTTAGCATTTATGGGCCTTTTCACCTACTAGAAGCATCAACATTCAGTTCTGGGCATGTTTAGCCATAAACCAGTGATGGGGATACAACAAAAATGTGTTATTGAGTAAATAAGACAGGTTTCAATAGCATGGGGGCATAAAATTGCTGAATCTTCAATACACACGAGGCTTCTTGCATTTACAGTCAGCAGAGATAAAGTGTTATACATGAAAGGAATGTGGCACATTGAAGCTTTTTTCTTGGAATTATGAAAGTTCCTCATCTGACGCAGCTTTGTGAGACCTGTGAAAAGTAAAATGGGCAGTGTAGCCACAAATTATGAGATTAATGACTTTTCATAAATAGTGACCCAGTTTGTGACAACATAACTGATAGAAGTCATTTTCATCTTCTGTATCTTAGCTCCACTATATAAAAGGAGGGACCATATAAGAGGTAATGGGTTGATGGTCCTGTTGTTCTGAGTACGTCTATGCACGACCTTCTACTCTGAAGTAGGGTGCAATATTTTAATTTTCTTGTTAGTTTCCTATAGATTTAGGTGATGTCCATAATTAATGATTCACAAGCTGTTACTTTTGTAGGAATTGGATATAATGGGTTTCCTAAAGGTTGTTCCGATGACTCACTTCCTTGGGCTAAGGTTGGTCTCGGACTCTAGTTTCTTCTTTCCCCATTTCCATCCTCAATTCACTAATAAAATTTGGAAATAATTTTAAATACTAACTTCTCCTTGTTCTAGAAATCTATCAGTGGAGATCCATTATTGACAAGGTATCCGTGAGTGAAGTTCCTAACTTTACTATTAAATTAGCATTTAGGTAGAATGCATGCATTGCTTTCTATATTGCCATGTTCTACTTAATTTTATTTTGCATGCAGGTGAATTGTAGAATCCATTTTTGCCTCTATGGTTTGCTCGCTAAATATATAAGCTTTTTGAATTAGTTTTGGTTAGTTTGGTTAGCCCATACAATTTCATTGTATGGGTCAATTTCTTAAGGTCTTAAAGAAACGTTTGGAAAAATTTGGCTTTGGAGTAAAAGATTCCCAAGAAGTCTTTTCATATTTTTGTGAAAATATTACTTACCATCTAGGCATGTTTAGCCATAAACCAGTGATGGGGATACATCAGAAATGTGTTATGGAGTAAATAAGACAGGTTTCAATAGCATGGGGGTATAAAATTGTTGAATATTCAATACACATGAGGCTTCTTGAGTTTACAGTCAGCAGAGATAAAGTGTTATACATGAAAGGAATGTGGCACATTGAAGTTTTTTTCTTGGAATTATGAAAGTTCCTCATCTGAAGCAGCTTTGTGAGACCTATGCAAAGTAAAATGGGCAATGTAGCCATAGATTCTGAGATGAATGAGTTTTCATAAATAGTGACCCGGGTTGTGACAACATAACTGATAGAAGTCATTTTCATCTTCTGTATCTTAGCTCCACTATATAAAAGGAGGGACCATATAAGAGGTAATGGGCTGATGGTCCTGTTTTTCTGAGTACATCTATGCATGACCTTCTACTCTGAAGTAGGGTGCAATATTTTAATTTTCTTGTTAGTTGCTTATAGTTTCAGGTGATGTCCATAATTAATGATTCACAAGCTGTTTCTTTTATAGGACTTGGATATAATGGGTTTTCTTATAGGTAGTTCTGATGACTCACTTCCTTGGGCTAAGGTTGGTCTTGGACTCTAGTTTCATCTTTCCCCATTTCCATCATCAATTCACTAATAAATTTTGGAAATAATTTAAATATTAACTTCTCCTTGTTCTAGAAATCTATCAGTGGAGATCCGTTATTGACAAAGTATCCATGAGTGAAGTTCCTAACTTTACTATTAAATTAGCATTTAGGTACAATGCATGCATTGCTTTCTATATTTCCATGTTCTACTTAATTTATTTTGCATGCAGGTGAATTGTAGAATCCATTTTGGCCTCTATGGTTTTCTCGTTGAATATATAATCTTTTTGAATTAGTTTTGGTTAGTTTGGTTAGCCCATTAAATTGCATTGCATGGGTCAATTTCTTAAGGTCTTAAAGAAAAGTTTGGCAAAATTTGGCTTTGGAGTAAAAGATTCCCAAGAAGTCTTTTCAGATTTTTGTGAAAATATTACTTACCACATGATTTATCATGCTAAGAAGATCTTGTAGGTCAAGCTTAGCTCTTTGGTTAGCTTCCAAGAGAGCTAAGTGTGCATTTTAGCATCACTGCCCTATTTTTGGTGCATGAAAATTGCATTTTCCAAGCTTGGAGGACATTTGGAGGCAGAAAAGCATCATGTCATTTTAGAATATTTGCAGGGTGTTACCTCCCTCATTTGAATGGGTGTTCACTTGGAGGTTTTCTGGTCTGCTCTAAGGGGTTTTTCAGCATTTATGGGCCTTTTCACCTACTAGAAGCATCAACATTTAGTTTTGGGCATGTTTAGCCATAAACCAGTGATGGGGATACACCAAAAATGTGTTATAGAGTAAATAAGACAGGTTTCAGTAGCATGGGGGCATAAAATTGTTGAATCTTCAATACACGCTAGGATTCTTGAGTTTATAGTCAGCAGAGATAAAGTGTTATACATGAAAGGAATGTGTCACATTGAAGCTTTTTTCTTGGAATTATGAAAGTTCCTCATCTAAAGCAGCTTTATGAGACCTATGCAAAGTAAAATGGGCAGTGTAGCCATAGATTCTGAGATTAATGAGTTTTCATAAATAGTGACCCAGGTTGTGACAACAAAATTGATAGAAGTCATTTTCATTTTCTGTAACTTAGATCCACTATATAAAAGGAGGGACCATATAAGAGGTAATGGGCTGATGGTCCTGTTGTTCTGAGTTATTTTCCCATGCCCTTGGTGAAGATGGCTTCCCTATGGCGTTTATCAGAAGAGCAGTTTGGATTGTATGAGGTCATTCAAAAGGTCGATTCTCCATTCCTGGGCATCCTAAAGCACATGAGTAGCCACATTTGAAAGGAAGTGTTTTTATCTTCAGGATTGTTCAAAACTTCAAACAAATAATCCTATATCAACGGAAAAGATTGGTTTGGGACTTCTTTAATCTCCATCTGTCATTATTTTGAGGCTGGTAATTCATCCAGTGCATACCTATACAGTGAGAACAAGTTTGAATGTTTGCACAGGATACAAGGAAAATGCTTATCATGATGAGTAGACTAAGGACAAATTGCAAAGTACACATATGGTCCTGTAAAAGACTATTTCTAGCACCATCAAATTTTGTCAGAGAAAGGTAGTTAGATTCTTCAAATGGTAATATAAATCTAAAGTTGAGGGCCAGTCAACAAATGACAGGGTAGTGAATCATTTCCAGATATGTTACCAGGGATTACTGAGAGCTAAGTGAGGCAATCACTGCAGCTCTATATTATAAAAAATTGTTTATGTACAACCTAGTAGTCTAAGGATTGGCAAGGTAATCGACTGCTAAACTAGCACAACTATGGATTCCCTACCCAACGTGTCACTAGGAGAAGGAAATCCTCTTTTAGGTTTCCTAGGTTCAATAGTCAGTGAACCTAGACTAACCAAGGGAAAGACCCTAGCCCAGCATTTTCTAAGCCTAACTAGGATGATGACCTAACTAACCCTAAATATAGGCCTAGCTCTATATTTTTATGATGATGTCTCAAATTAGGATATTCAATCAAATAAATAAGAAACAATTCAATTTTTAGTAAAATATAGTTATACTATGAGCAAATAAAATATATGATACAATGAAATAACAACATTCACATTTAAAAAATAGACAATTTGAGCTTCTTGAAGAAAATGACCCCAAAACAAAGGCATGAAAATCACAGGGATTGTCAAGCTACTATAGCCTTTCAATTCACCCACGAGATCCAATGATGATGCTCGGCCCAATATTTCAGAGCACTAACCAAGGAGGCTCAATTGTGCCCTTTGTCACACCACCCAATCTTTCAGATGCATGAAGAGTAACATTTCTGAATTTTGTGTTTGGTGCACTATAGTAACATGATGGCCAATAGGTTGGTTTTGGGATGCTTATGGGTTCCCCAATATACACAAGGTATGCGGTTTCCAAGTTTGTGCTCAGTGCTATGATCTATCTAATATGGTACTACTTGAAGAGGGGTACTAGACTGGAGTCAAAGGGGATGTCCACCATATTGCACTTAACGAGGATGCAAGGAGACGTGTCCGAAAGATGATCACTGTCTATTATGGTTCCCATAAACCGTTGTTCTATGCACTGAATGGTAGCTTCTGAAAATCTTTAAAGATGCTGGCACATATCTTCTACCCAAGAAATCCTAGATGTCATTAAGCTGAATATAGTATGTACGCATAACAATGTATCATTTGCATTCAACTATAACTCGTAGCATTAATCAAATCAGCATTAACAAGATCTGAAAGTAATAATTACTTAAAATGGTAATCTAGTAAATCAACTTGAACAATGAGTAAACCACTTAAGATGTCCTTAGAAAACCAACATATGTCAATTGCTCAAGTTCATAGCCATCAAGTTAACAAGGTATTCGTATCACTATTATAGCAAACTTTTCACTAATGTAGAACAAGCGTTAAGTTACCAAATTCATGTGAAGGATAGATCCAATATCATGAATTAGTCATAAGTTAATTATGACCAAACCATTATGGCATTAATGAAAAATTATGATTACGACTTTCACTTGCAATTCACTTTCTAGTCATGAAATAATAACCCAATATTAGATTTTAATGTCACATTCAATGTTAGGATAGGATGAGTATACCATTAAGCGATTATGCTAAGTTCCTAGATTTTTAGATCATTAAGGCTTCAAAACTTATAAAGCAACAACATCAAATGCTAATCAAAACTAAATTTGCTAATTGCTAGCGGTGTCTTGAGTTGAGATTTGAACACTTGCATAAAACCAAACTTGTCATTGAAAGAGTGAGTTGTTTAGAGTTAGACTGTTTATGGCATCACTTTTATAGGTTAATTGACTGTCCTCTATAGATCATGAAAAATTCTCAATGATAGCAAAGTATTAGCAACATTATGACAGAGATATGGAAACCACTACCAACCATCAAGTGCTCCTCAAAGTTATCATATATGGAGTATCTTATCTACAGTTATGAAGAGGCAAGTAACCACCAACCAAACTCATAATAAATGTACTAAACTTTGATTTGGAACTGCAGATTGAAATGTGATATTGATCTACAGTATGATCCTTTATATTACTTCGAGGTTTGATTGCAATATGAAGTTGTGTTCTGATATATTTGGTTTCGTGAGATGACAGTATATATATGGTGATGACAATAGTGATCAACAAGTACTCTAAGTATGCTAAATTGATCAGTGACCAAGTGGCAAGTAATAAGATGGACATACTTAGATTTTTCTCAGGAAGTATATATATCATAATGATTAGATTTTCATCAATAGGGTCACAGTATACTTGCAATATCTCAGATTGGTAGTTTGCCAACAACCTTGCAAGATAAAACAATGCAGAAATGTTGCAAGAGTGCAATAATCAAAGCAGTATGACCCCCTTTTAGAATATACTTATTCAAATGTTATTGCACTTCTATCCGAGGTATGGCAGTGACTATGGTTATATTTCCAAGGTACCAAAGGACAAAGATGATACTCTAGTCAAACAACAACTAGAAGAGAGTGTAAACATTATATGTTTTACCTATAGCTCTTTATTATTGTTAGGGCATTAGGAAAAACTATTTATTCAATTTGGAAACTTTTCCCAGTTGAAATTTCAAATCTTTATTGCCAAAATGAATTGCATGTTTCTATCAGAGGGGTGCTATATCACCATATGCTTGTTTATTTTTGCAACAAGGCACAATAATCAGATTTTACATTTATTTAGGAATGCTTGTTTTCATTTCCCATTATGATCTTTTTGGACCTAAAATTTTGTCATCCATCTGTAGCTGTTGCTCAATAATTTTTGTGTTTACAAATTTACAAGTTTACACCCATTGAATTTTCAGCCTGAAATATTCACATTCCAATAACATCTCCAACGCATCTGCAGACATGACTAATATCATATTAGCTCTAAATTTTGTACAAGAAAGATGGCATCCTTGTGTATCCCTAGTCCTAATGTAGAAAACTTGCTATTAAATCTAGGTTTTCAAACATTTAGGCTATATGCCCTCTTATGACACACAATGATGGGCCTCATATTAAACATGTAAATTATTTGCAATCAAGAGCATGAATGGCCCCTTTCATTACAGATAAATCTTCCCTTGTAAAAGCAAGTAACTTATTATTCTATCTTGGCTTTCCTTTTCTAAAATTTCCAATCTTAAAATTCTATTAGGGTCATATGCCATGATATCCGAGTTCCCTAGCTTATTGTTCTTACTATTTAGTATTTATTCACCAAAATATTGGTGTTTACCATATGCGTATTTCTCATAAGGTTTCACGATTCTTGGAACATTCTGAAGTAAAACTTTAGGGAATCTTCCTTTCAAACTTTTTAGGATCGTGTAGTGTCTAAAAGGTCTCGAATCCTATCACCGTTCTCAATATCTAATTGTTGGTCTCACTTTCAAACAGGTTCTTTCTCTCCTTGTACCTAATTTATAAAAACATATTTTGAAATGTAGGATACTCTGGGAAACAAGGACTAGCTTCTGCTTTTATTGAACATGTCAGTGCATTCTGATCCTTTATGAAGTTTGCCATGTTAATCGTTCTGCTTAACCATCCCCATGTTTAGCAGATTCTTGCAAATCTTTGCTTCTAGGAGGAGCTGATTGTAGTCTTGTAAACCGGAAAGGCGAAACAACATTGTTGCTTACCAGGGGAAATAGTTTATCAAAAATTACAGTGGGTGTTATATTGGACCATCTTGCAAGGAAGTTGGTTCTTGTTGGTGATCAACTCTGCAAACATACAACGCAGGGTACAGGTGCTCCACATATGAAGATGGTCTGGATGCTTAAATCTGGTGTGCTAACATGGGGGAAGTCACGGAGAATAAATGTTTACATTAATGAAGCCGTGTTGGGACCGATTCCTACATTCCAGAGAAATCGTGGGAAACATGATGCCAATATACCAGGGAAATTTAGAATTGTCACGATGAATAAAAGAGAAGTTCACTTTGAAGCAAGAAATGATGCCAATCCAGAACTCTAGGTTCATGGAATTAACCCGATTACAAAAGAAGCTACCATGTCAAGTGGTCCTGCAGTTGCAAATAAAATTTCTTTTATAGCTGAAAACAAACCTAGTGTCTTTGCACTGAGATGTATTTCTTTTGTGCGGATTTGAATTGGTATCAAACATCATCCAAACAAAAGAAAACATTTGTAGGTAGTTAAAGGATCAATTTTGGTTGTTGTTTTGTGGCATTATGAGATTAGGTAATGAGATTTCCTCGAGTTCAGTCAGTCGAACTTACAAGCAGGAAAAAATTCAAAATTTAGTAGCTAGTATTTCTAAGAAGAAAAATGCATGTACAGTATTTGCATAGGACGATGGGATTTTGTGAGATTCAATGTGTTGAATGCATCCAACTTTATACTAGTAGAGATTTCCATCATATTGGTTAATTTATTTACTTGTGTTTAAGAAAGAAGGGAAGGTGGCAAAGTCGCTATTGTTTTGGGAAACTTATAAAGAAACTTGTGTAAGAGATCCAAGATTTGAGTCAATTTTAAGTGAATGAATCAAATTTAGTTGTATTTGAATGTTTAAATATTTCTTTAAAGTCGACTTCCCAACCTCCATCTTTAGCTATTTACACTAGGTTTTGATGTAAGCTGTATGGAAACAAATTCTATCAGTGTGGAAAGTTGTTGCAGTATTGCAGAGTTTCACTGGGGCAATCAACATTCCCAGAGCGTAATCCTTCAACATGGTCGAAACTTATGATATGACATGTCATTCCTTCTAACATAAACATTTATATCCTCTCTGTTCAGTGCTTTTGTAAAAAAAACTGAATATATAGTTAGACTTAGCTTAGGAATTCCATAACACCTAGAGGACCTTTAGTTGTTTGTAGCGAACCCGAAACCTTAATTTGTTTGGCATCATTATCCCATGCATGTACACCTGCAAGATAATGGTTGGCTCCAATGTTGCTCCCATTAAGTGAGATTTTGTTAAAGTAGTTCTGATTTGTTGGGGAACATTATTATTTACTATACTACAGACCTTTGGAGAGTTTCACATTATGCCTAGATTTTGCTATTCTGTAGGTTTTACTAACTTCTTGTTTTTCAGGTCCTTTCATTAAATTGAGAAGTAGAATGGTGCCTTTATTTCTGTATTTTGTAAATTCAATTTGCTTACAGGGGTCTCATCATCATTGATTTAGAGTCACCAGTTTTCCTCAATGTAGTTGGCAAGAATTTTGTAAAGTCATTTCAAATGGTGAAAATCAAATTTAGAGATAGGTGTAGACTACATTCAAGAGTCGATCTTCTTAAAACATCCTCTGTTTAGAATCCTAATATTGTGATCCTAATATTGTAAAAAATCCTCTGTTTAGAATCCTAATATTGTGATCCTAACATTTTGAATCAACTTCATGGTTTTGTCATGCTCTGATTTTTATATAACCAACCATAGGTGGGTTCTGATTTGACACTTGTTATTTTTGTTGTTGTGTACATGCAACTGATTCTATCTGGGGATTTCGAGTGTAGGTTAGTGTCTCGAATAGTAGCGAGTAGAGACAATCTCCTAATGTTGCTCTTCTTGTTACTTCAGTGCTTACACTAAATGTGCCGACTCCATTTCCTAATAATTAGTAGAGAATTCATTTTGATTGTACAAGTAACACCAAGACTTTAGGAATGAAATTTAGAGCTTGCTTGAATTTTTTACTTGAAACAGACCATTGTGCATCTAAAGTTTGTTTAAAGTTTTATCCAAATAGCTTATTGTGACATCCCAGTGTTAGCCTTTATTTGAAAGTTTGGTATCTTGATTTTCTTTCTAAATTATACAAGTTTGATCATTTTGTTAAATCAATTTCAAGCAAAACCAACATATATCTATCTAAACTCCAAATCTATCAAGCGCTAAAAGGGATCAAATCCTTTGTACTCTAAAAAATGCTTGTACCTCAAGGGATTTGATCACTTTGAAGGCTTGGTAGATATGAAGTTAAGATGAATCTATGCTAGTTTATTTTATTAGCCATCCCCTTCTTTAAGTGTTAGTTTTCAAAAAGATCAAATCAAGAACAGAGTTTTACTCTTGGTGTTCATGTGGCCTACTTGTCACATCATAATGCTTGAAATTATCAAGAGTAGATGGGGTAGTAAAGGCACTATAATCATCATGATTAGATTCATCACTAGTAATATTAGATTCACTGTTGTGACCATTGCCGAGATCATCATAATTTTCTTCTATGGTTGGAACGTGCTTGGACCATGGAGAAGATGAATTCGTTGAATCTCTGGCCATGCTGCTTAAATCCAAGTGCAAATTACTACGAGCATAAACAAGATCTCTGAAATATCCAAAGAATAACATGTTTCTTTTATTGGACAGTAAAATGGTTAAAGCTTCCCCAATTCCTTTCACATGCGGAAGCACTTGATCCTTGGCTCAAGATATGAATGGAAAAATGTTTCAATTTTGGGGGATCTACACAACAAAAATCCTACCAATTATATGCAGTAGTATTGGTCATGTCTTCTTTGGATAAAGCACTCCCAAATATCCCTTCTTCTAACTTGTAAGCTCTAAGATGGTCTATAACCTTATGTGTTAAACTTTAACTTGTAAGCTCTACGATGGGCTATAACCTTATGTGTTAAACTTTTGGGTTACTTTGAAAGTGTTTACACCATGTTTGGGGGTGCTCCATGAGATTTGGGGTACATAGTGTAGGACTGACCCTTGGATAGTCCAAGATATATTGTAAGCATGAGAGATGGCCTGTGATGGATATGCACAGTTGAGATCAATGTTGCAAACATCGTTGATAAATTATTGATGTTCCGATAAATCTCGCTATTTTTAGATCGATGATTTTTTTGTGAAAAAAAAGCCGATCTTTTCACTCGTTTTTTTCTCGATTTATCTCGAGATATTGTAGATTTTCCCCATTTTTTTAAAGGAGATCTTGACTTCATGGAGGGTGGAGTATGCTTGTTTTTTTGCCGTTGTTTATAAAATATAGACCGAGTTGGAGGGTTAAAAGACAATTTTGGGCATGAAAAACCTTATGAAAAGTGAACAATGGCAAAAAACAGGCTTGGAGGAATGTCGGGTTGAATTTGAGGGTTAAAATGGCATTAAGAAACAATTATAGGCATGCATATGGACACAAATTGGGCACTTCAACATCCTCAAAGGCTCAAACCTTCATTTTGGGCACAAATAATGGTTATTCTAACCTCCCAATCAACAATTTACAACGTTATTATGAATTCTAGGCTCTTTTTCTCCACAAAAGGGGTCCAAACAAACCTAAAAAAATAGACCTGAGTTAATTTCAAACCCTATAAACCAATTCTGAGTGTGATTTAGGTGATTTTGGGCAGTCTCTTGATGGAGACCAGTAGCAAATAATATTCCTAGGTGGTTGTCCTTACAACAGTAGCCGCAAAACGACCCTAAAAATTTCCTAGGATCATTGTTTAAGGCTGTTAGGAGGCTGGGTCATACCCATAATTTCCCACGAGGCTTATTCAACCCAGAGGAACTTCCCAAATTTGCACTTTTTGCCTCTGTTTATACTGTTGGATGACTTTTGTCACTATCATGGCTTCCAAAACTAAACCAGAATTGCTTTCTAGGGTTTGAAGTTGACCTAATGTTGCCAGAAGTGAAGATCTGACCCTTTTCCATTTCCAAAAGATCTAAGAATCAATTATCAACATGGCATTCCTCTGAAAACATAAGGTGAACAACCTATGCAAATAAGGGGGTAATAACATCAAACCCTATGTTTAGGAGGCGGAATTTCTCAAGTAGAGTAAGAAAGTGGAGGGGAAGGTGGCATGGGGATTTGATAACAAATTCCCTTGTATGATTGAAAAGGTTTTTTTGTGCCAAAACAATGGCAGTATCAAACCCAAGCATAGAGCTCACAAGAAAAAGGGAAGAAAACAAAAAAGCCATCTCCAAGTGCCAAGTCAGTTTGATGTAGGGGCATATACTGTTTGAGTAAAGTCATTTATGACTTTTCTAGGTCAAGGGAACTTAAGAATACCTAGGATCTCACATGTTTCTAATTTACTTTATTTTGTTGAGAGGCTGAATAAAGAGGATAAGCATACTACATCCTTTTCCCAATGTGATTGATAGGGTTAGTTGAGCATTTAGTTAGTGATTTGTCAAGTGAGTCACAAGTTAGTTGAGTTAATCATGGATTATGTTCCTTCTTTATACGATTATCCTTCTTTATAGGATCAAAGAAGCAGAATTCGAGTTGTATTTAGTTTAGCTGATGACCTTTAAGTTAATTAGATTTTTGGTAGCTCAATAGAGCCATGGTTAGCTCGCAAAAGTTGAAGATAGAGATTCAAGTGGAAGAGGGCTCGAAATGATCAATTCCTTGGAGAAAAACAGAGACAATTTATTTCGGTAAAATCGATCTCTACATTGTATGACAGGCTTAGAAAATTAAATAAGAAACATAGTGATTTTCTATATGAAGTCTTTGAGTTGAATAACAATGGAAATATAATCTATTAGCTTGTTTTAATCTGATGGAAGAGTAAGTCATCTTTGTAAATATTTATTTTATATGGAATTGAATTTGAGTTTAGCAATCGCAATCCAGATAATCAATGGGAATCTATAAACATGTGAATTGTATACACAGATGTTGAAGGGATTAACATTGTTGTAAGAGGATTAACATGGGATAATCAATGAGATACTTTTTTTGTTGAAACATTGATGATTTGAGCTACATTACCTTCATGCAACTTATTTTAATAATGATGTTTTGATATTTATCTCTTACATTGTCTCTTTCTTGTATGTGACAGGAAATGACGTTGGAATTTGAGAAAGCTAGGTCTAGGAGCTATCTCTTCACATAGATAGTGGCCTAAAATTAAAGGATAAATAACTAATTTGACAACACTTTCGCTAAGTAAGAATGGGCTCATTCAAGTACATGAAACCATGTTGGTGTTTAACAGGAATATCTTGACAAATATTTATGGTTTGTTTATTGCTTTCGATTTTTTAAGTTTGTGTGTATTTTGGTTAATTATTGTGTTAGTCCCTTGAATGCTTCTAGTTCTCATTTGATGCTTGATTTAACCATTTGTTGTAGCTTGAATCAAGATTGGTTTTAGTCAATTTCCATTGATTCAGGGTTTGAGAAAATATAATTTTATTACCTTTTAGTTGCATGAATTAATTGTCTTCACTTTTTCGAATCTCAATTCTTTTATGTTGATTGCATATTTTCTTTGTAAATACTTATCATTATTCAAAAATAAATGAGCTCTACATAGCTAAGCGAAGAGAAAAATGGTCTATGCACTAGGTTTCTATGCATTGATCATAGGATACCTATTGGCACAAAACCAACATTCATATAATGCAATAATCAATTGGCATAACTGTAATGCATAATTGTATTAGACTCCACGACTAGAATTGGCTAATGGAGGCCAAGATCGAGCATAATTTATGTTTCTATTAGTTTATGAGTTTGTCAAGATTCAGGTCCCCACATGTCTGCTGTACCATTAAGGGACAAGATAACAAGTGGAGTCCCCACTTGCCTTGAATCTAGTCAGTGCAGTTGTGTTTCACTAACACCTTCCAGTTGTGAATCATGAGTCTACATGTTCTGTTGTTGATGATGTGATTCATGTTATTTGACTAATGTTGTTGTTCCCCTATTTTTACAATATTTTATAAATCAATGAAAGATTCGCCAGTTTTTACAATTTTTTATAATGAAGTTAAATATTCACCAAGATTTTACAATATCTTATGACTTAGTGAAAGATTCGCCAAGATTTTACAATATCTTATATATTAGTAAAAGATTCGCCAAGATTTTACAACATTATATAATAAAATCAAAGATTCGCCAATTTTTATATATATACATGTTATATTATTGATAAAATCACCTTCAAATTTTCCTATATATCGGAGAGATTTGCCCATTTTTTATAGATATAAATTTAGGGGGGGTTCTTAAAATCATCCCTGGTTTTAGCCCATACAATGATTTCTTCAACCTGCACATAAGAAATGGATTAGTCACAAAAAAATTTGTCTACTTAATATATATTTATTCTTTCAAATCACCATGTACTAAAGCACTCTTTACATCCATGTGATGTACTTCCCATTGCTTGGAAGTTGCAATGGCCAAAACTAGTATTATGGAGTTCATCTTTGCAACTAGTGCAAAGATCTCATTGTATTCATTGCATTGGAATTGAGAGAATAACTTGGCCACTAAAATTTCCTTATATTTTAGAGGAGAACCATCAGCAGCAAATTTATTTTTGAAAACCCACTTACACTTGACTAGCTTTCTCCCTGGGGGAGAATGACTGGATCCCATGTGTCATTCTTTTGGAGCGAATGAAATTCCTCCTTCATGGATGTTTTCCATATTTGATATTCACATGGATATTAATATGTCCATGGATAATATTCAACCATTAGAAAAAACTTATCAGCAAAGAAATGTTCCTTGACAGAAAGGACACTCTCGAATTGAGATCTAGTCCTCCTAGAATCTCTAGGATTCCCATCTAGTTCCCCAGCTGCTTGGATGGCCTTTGCTTTCCAATTTGGCCTTGTGGGGTTGTTTGGATCTACAATTAAATCATCATTATCAGACATATTAGAATCATAAAGTTCATTAGTTCCTTCACTTGCAACCAAAGGTGGAGGAGGTGAGGAGGATTCTCCAATTTCTGTTGCTACCGTAGGCTCTTATTCGAATTGAATACTCCTTTCAATGAAGGAATTTTGAGTGCTCATGTTTATCAGCTTTTACCCTTTGGAATCTTCAAAAAACCCAACAAATAGGCACTCTTGGCTTTGGAGTTCCAAATCCCTCCTTTTGTCTAATGGAATTCTATCCCATTCTCTTGAGTCAAAAATCCTGAAATGAGGCACATCTAGTTTGTTCCCACTACAATCTTTGAAAGGAGTAACTCCATCAAGTTTCTTGTGAGGAAACCTATTCTAGATTTAGGATACACAATTTATAGCTTCAACCCAAAAATTTGGTGGCAAATTCTTAGACTCCAACATACAAGTATCCATCACATTCAGGCTTCTATTCTTCCTCTCAGCCACACCATTCTGTTGAGGTGTGTAGGTAATAGAATGCTGCATATGGATACCTGCATATTCACAATAATTAATGAACTCAGAATTGGCATATTCACCACCATTATCAGATCTGAGGATCTTGAGTTTCCTTCCATACTAGATCTCAACCAAGGCCTTAAAAACCTTGAAGTAGTAAAAAACTTCAGACTTGAGTTTAAGGAAGTAAACCCAACAGTACCTAGAAAAGTCATCTATGAAGGAAAGGAAATATTTGGATTGACTCGTGGACATATGAGGGAAGGGACCAGAAATTTCACTGTGGATGAGCTCAATAGGTGTTGAGTTTCAGTCATGACTCACTCTCTCATACTTATCCTATGGATGTTTTCCTAGAATGCAACCCTGACAGACTCCTTTGGAAAATTTTATCTTTGGAAACCCCGAAACCATATCTTTTTCACACAAATATGAAAGGTATTTATAGCTTAGATGACCAAAACTCTCATGCCAAAGTTTTATTTCTTCATTGGCATGGGTGAGGAGATAAGAGGGGTTAGAGAAAGGCATGAAGTGTGAGAACCTATAGACTTTTGACCCATGATCCACGAGACCTTTAGAAATGACTCTACCATTAGAAATATCATAGATTTCAAATTCATTGGGATAGAAAACAACCTTCATAGGAGACCTAGTGTGGGTCATTTAGTAGACTGATAAGGGATTAACAGCAAGAGCTAAGAAATAGAAAACATTATTGAAGGAACCATGGTCAAAATCAATGCTACCTTTACCCTTACTTGCAGTTTCTGAGTTATCTTCCAACAAAATCTTAGGACCCTTTGAATCATCAAGAGATGAGAATTATTCCTTTGTTGAAACCTTGTGCCTAGAATCTCCAAAATCAATGATAATGGAAGGAGATCTTACATGGCTTGCAACCAGGGCATGTACTCTCTCTTGGTCTTCAAAACTGGATCCTCTTGCACCACCAAGGAGGGATATGTTGTTCTTTTCGAAGATTTGAGTCAGCATATCTATCTTCTTATTCATGCAAGATCTGTCAAGATGAAATCCCTTACCACAATATGCGCACTTCCTACCTTCACCTTTACCTTTTCGTTTCTAAAAGTTATTATTCTTGGAGTTTGAGAACTCCTCTTGATACATGGCCTCGTTTCCTTTTTAATATGGAGGCTTCTTATCTTTCTTCTTATCTTTGGAATTCACCTTGAAATCTCTAGAAACCAAAGCTTGATGTTTGGAAGGTTTGATGGTGCCCATCAAGACCAGTTTGTCTTTCTCCAGAGTCAAGGATTCCATGATATATGCCAGTGAAGGCATCTTCCAATTTCGATCTATCAACTTGGAGGCATGGAAGGTTGAAACAAATACTAAGTAATCAAGGCCAAGCTTCGAAAGGATGTCCAATATCAGTTGTTCATCTTCTTTGTCAATGCCACACTGTTTTAGCTGCAAAACAAGTGATTTGAATTTTGAGTAGACTTGCAAGGATTCGAAGTTGCTTGGACTCAATGCCATCAACTCATTCTCCAGTTGGTAACCTCTCATCTTATTTTTCTTCCTAACATTAGAGGAAATTTTAACTCAAAATGGGCCTCCTAAGGAAAATTAATAAAATAATAGTTAAAATAATAAAATAATATTTATTAATTTTGGAGGGAGAAAAGAAAAACTACTTTTTTGTTCGTATTTTTGACATATCTCCCTTTGTTTTTACTCAAATTTCGATCGGGAGAGCTCGTTGGATGTGGAATTAAATTCCGCAACCAACGAGTACCCACTTGACATACTTTTGATGGGCCCCGCTACCCCAAAAACAAGAAATAACTGAAAAAACGTGATGATGATAACTGAAAAAATGTGATGATGATGTCATCATCACATTTTTTCAGGTATTTCTTGTTTTGGGGTAACGAGGCCTATCAAAAGTATGCCGAATGGGTACTCGTTGGATGCGGAATTTAATCCCTCATCCAGAGAGCTCTCTCGATCAAAATTTGAGTAAAAACATAGGGAGATATGTCGAAAATACAAACAAAAAACTAGTTTTTTTATGATACCTATCCCCAAATTTATATTAAAAAATGTTTAAGAGGTGCTCCCTTTTTTAATTTTAAAGCATTTTGATTGGCTAATACATGATGACATGGAATTTGTATTATTTTTGGAAGGCCCATTTTAAATTGAAATTTCCTCTAATGACAAATATTGAAGTTCCTCCCATACTACATTTGGTGATGTAAGACTATCAAGATGAAATAGAAGGTCTGTGGAAATGCTAAGACATAAGAGACCATATGCCTTATCTCTCCTATTATTCCATTTAATCTTCTCTGCTGTTGCATTAGGCTCAGCTTCAGTTTCCATGGTCACTTTGAAGATTCCTTTACTTCTCATCAAAATCTCCATCATTTCCTTCTATTTGAAGTAATTGAATGGAGTCAAGATGATTGGATGAAATAGCTCCATTCTTCAACAACTGCGCCCTTGACCAGAAAGTCTGCGCTCCCAATGAGTGATGTCGACCCTGCAAAATCAAATGGATGAGGAGAAAAATCAAGCTACTAAGGCTCTGATACCATGTGGAAATTTAGCCCAAGATTAGAACAATTGAACTCACAAAATTTCTTGAAAATATGCAAGAAATACTCAAGAAGGAGACTGAATATGTGATAATCCACAAATTGTTGATGATATTAATTTACACCAGACATCATTAAATAGATGTAGGCTACTCATAAATTAGATAGTGTAAGGATTAAAAAGAATTAGGTTTCTATTCGAATCAGTAAAAAAGCAGGCTTACTAAACTAGTCAAAATCCCCCATAGGTGCATAAAGCACTTTCCAAATCAGTCAAGATGCTCATGAATTCGCCGAATGAGTATGTACATCTCATAAGTGATAGAAATTTGAATTTAGCATTATTTTATATGAGGAAAAGAAGGGAGGTGAGTTGGTGCAAAAAACAAGGTTGTCTACCTTAAAACTAGCTTTAGCTTTTCCCTTAAAACTGCATAAAAAGTTGGAAACTCTAGATAAGGTAGTAATGTGCAGTTTCTATTCTGGGAAGTCTTTGGGTTGGAATAAACTTAGCCATGATCTTTCTAACTCGCTCCATGAGGAATTTTTGTCAAGTTTGGCCTGAAAAATGGAATTGGGTGCAAACTAGCTAGTGCAGGACCTTGGAATTAATCAAAAAGTTTAATTATTTTATCCTAGGTCTTGGGATGGGTTTTGATTATTCTAACACAAATTTAAGTAAATAAGAGGTTAATGCTTTTAAATGTTGGGAATTGTTGTTTTGAGGGGTGCATCCTCCTCGGGGAGGGTTCCCTATTGATCTACAACATGCTAGGAAAGGAAATGTCTGTGTTGATTGTTGGAGCCTAACAAGGTGATCTAATGAGGATTTTGTTACAGTTCAGGAGTTCAAGGAATTGATTTTAATGATTGTTTATTTATAACAACATTTATATTCTTTCATAGGGTCAAAGATGATCAATGCATGCGATATATATTTAAACAAGAGATGAAATCTTGTAAGGGGTTGGAATCTTGGGGTTTCTTTCCCCCATGTAAGGGAACCACTGTGTACGTTATTGGATGCTAATGGAATGATATGTTGTGACTCCATATTTTTCTCTCTTTTTTGTATGTTGATTCTCTTTTCCAATGTATCAACATAATTACTTAATTGAATTAATCTACTTCATGTATTACAATGGATTATCTTCCCTTTGATTGTATCTAAGTATTTGTGGACTAAAAGTTGTAATTGTATTCTCTTCATATGGATATTGTACTAGAGGCGAGTTGAAATTAAGCTATAATTGATCAAACTATGTTAAATCTATAGGAACTAGTTGATGCAATTTTAGTTTTCCCAATACTTTATTTAAGTTATTTGAATATAGTAGTAAGGTTGTGTAGAGATCATTCCTCTTATCTTAAGATTATTTACCCAACAATGATATGAACATCAACATGCATAATCTAAAGTGGCGTATCCAATTGGATTTCTTCACTACTACTACAAACCTTTCTTGTAACTCATTTTTGCTCCTTAATTTACTCCATGGTCCGAATGGTAAATACTAGTTATAACCAATTCAACCAATGTATACTATATTTCCATAGTCCAAATGGTAGGTACTAGTCATATGAAATTCAACCAAATGGTAGGTACTAGTCATATGTAATTCAACCATTGTATACTATATTTTGTTCTTTTGTGAAAGCATCTTGAATATTTGATATATGCCTCATTAAAATTATGTTAGGGAACCTCTCTTGAGTGAATAAGAAGTGAAAAGAGATTTTGTTCTTTTATGTAAGCATGTTGAATATTTGATCTATGCCTCATTAAAATAAGATTATATTATTAAGAAGTGAAAAGAGATTATGTTCATTTATGAAAAGCATGTTGAAGATTTGATCTGTGCCTCATTAAGATTATATTAGGGAACCTCCCTTGAGTAAATAAGAAGTGAAAAGAGTAACTATTGTGGCAAGAGTAGGTAGTGCTCTTTCGTATCACCAAAGTTTACTTGATCACTAGCACCAAAGTTTACTTGACTCGCATGAGGGACTTAGCGTTTTTCGGTTATAAAATGATATTCTTTCATAACTCCATTTGGTATGGTTCTAGGTGGCGAACTTGTCATGAAGTGATATTCTATACGTTCACGTAAATAGCTCGCCATAGTTATAATGGCTTATGTTTCAATGTGATTCTGGTATGGAAATTTTTTTAATAATTATTATATTTATATAATTTGTTGTTGGATCACTTCAATAGAAATTAAATGGTTGAGAGAGAGTTATGGGATGAGAAATATTTTTTTAGTCGCATGTTATCATCGACATACTTCTTGTTATTTATTTATCAAGTATCAATGATTTTTTATATTCTTTTTCTTTTTTATTTCACATTCTTCTTGTTATCTGCTATGAATTGTTGGTTATCCATTCATCAACTATGAGTTATCCATGCATTATTACCACTTATTCATTCATCAGTTATGTACCAGTTATTTTTTATATTCATTTTTTTATAATTGTTTATTTTGAATTTTGAGTGACTGCCATATAATCAATCTCGACAGTACACTTGTTTCATCTTCCTTGGTAGATGAAAAAGCATAAGCTGTATTCCACCCCAAATTTCAAATAAAAACGTCTATCTACATAAATTTTTAAATATTAATTTGTATTTAACTTAGATTTTTATAAACTTGTGTGAAAAACAAAACTTTATATTCCATGAAACTGGTATAATGCAATTTTTTTTCTTCCTTTGGAAAAAATTATGATTATTTTTTTTTAAATTATGATGATTATTATCTTTTAAAATTATGTTTGTGTTTATATGGAACTCGGCTTAGATAGGATGATAGTCGTATCAGCATGATGTTACTCAATGATATATATTAAAAATCTTGATTTTTTAATTTATACTATATAAAAAAAATGTGGCAAATACAATTCGACTTAATTTTTTAATTTATATTACATAAAAAAAATTGTGACACATCCAATTAGAGTTTATAAAATGTGACACATACAATTAGAAGTTATTTTATTAGAGCCTTCGGGGTTTTTTTAGGCCATATTGATATTTTTTTAAGTAAACAACTTTAATAATTTTTAATGTATTTTTTAAGTAATTTTCAAATGCATCAAAATTTATTAAAATGATTTTTTTAAAATTTTAAAATATAAATATGTAATAATAAATTACATATCTTTTAAATTTATAAAATAAAATTATATATATATTTCTATTAATTAAAAATAATCAAAACATATAAAAAAATTATTATTATTATTATTATTATTATTATTATTATAAATTACACATTTTATAATAATCAAATAATCTCAATCTTATTGTTTAAATACAAATTCAAGTCTATCGATAATTCGTCTAAATATGATGGCAGTTTCCTCTGAGAAGATATATGCTCAATTCTACATTAACACTAAACATGCCTAAGTTTTAAGTTTTCTCTGCTACAATATAGATTCTGAAAAATAATAATAATAAATTCCAACATCTTTACTTCTCCATCATGAGTCTTGTTTTCACTTGAGTTTGTACTTAGACTACGAAAGTGCAAAGCTGAGACATCATAGATAACTAAGATTCGAAGGTGGTTGTATTTAATAAACCATAAAGAAAAAATAATGTTCAGGGTAATGAAATATAAAGGAAAACAATAAACAACATGACATGATGAATAAGCAAACAAGTCTAGAGACTATATGAACATGAAATAAACCATAAGCACACATTAGTTTTAAAGATATAATATCAGATGAAAAATATCATAAACAGAACAAACATTCTCGCCATGAAAAGTAATGTGAAAGTAGTGAAGCTCATCCACTTAATAGAATTTCAAAATAAAAACTTTATTAGAAAATGAAAACATAAGTAAAGTAATCAAACATATTAAAAGCATTCAATACAATAATGACTAAAACCGATTTATATATATGTATATCATTTCAAAGTATAGTCTCCAACGAGCTTATAGAGAATCAGTACATGAGTTGTGCAAAACAAGCTTTAATAACCCATAACCCCTTTTCTAAAGACTAACAACTACCCATGCTATTGTCCTTCTTTTCTTTTTTATAATGATATAAAATAGTTTTCACTGTTAGGATATTTAGACACTTAGGAGTTAGTTAAGATCAACTTGTGTAATATATCTGTTAGGTAAAAGTGTGTTTCTTTAGTATGCATTAGTATGCATTTGTAAATATTCTAATCCGACGGTCATGATATGTTCTAGACATAGAGTGATCCGATGGTTCAACTTCTCTTAGATCATACCTACCATTGATCTGTGGCTTAACACTCGATTGGTCTATGATTTCTATTTAAAGAGCATAGAGGGTCCTTGGCTAGTTGATCGATTATGAGAAGCTCATGTAACTTTGTTTCTTTTGCATAATAAATTGCTCCAAGTAGCTATTTGGCTAGGGCCATGGACTGTTTCCCTTTCGAGGGTTTTAACCATGTGACAAACATCGATGTGTTGATCTATGATCTATTTGTGTGAAGTGGTTGCTCACGGTGTTCGGTCTTTTTGGAGTACCCTGTGTACCCGAACATGGTATCAGAGCTTTTATGAAGAGCCGCTTTCGGTTTTGATCAAGATCTGGAACCGGTGTTGCCGAAACTTTGAAAGGGTTTTCAGTTCTATATTTTCTATGTATTTGTGGCCTATGGGAGCTGTTCCATTGCCTCCAAAGCATCGTTTCCAGTGGGAAATAGTTTTTGTTTCACCGAAAACCATTTTTGTTTTCTCCAGAAACACCCATTTCGGCGAATCTGAAGGTATAATGTTACAGTGACGGATTTGTTTTTTGTAAATCTCTCATATTTTATCAGTTTATTATTAGATCCTTTCTTTTTGGTCTCAGACTATTGCCTTCCCTAACTGCGTATGCTCTTTGCCGTGCACCTTACGCGATAGCGGCGAATCAGAAATAGTAAGGGAAAGGTTTTTTTTTCTTGTCTTCTCAGCTATGTATGCTCTTTGTTGTGCACCTTATGCGATCACAACAAATCAGAAACAACAAGAAAACTTGAAAATGTAGACTTTCCAGGTAAGCTAACCAAGATCTAACCCCATTGTGTGGAATTTTTTTTTTTGTTTTTGTTTTTCGTTTTTTTTGGTGATTTGTAGGAAAATAAAGCAAGCATGGAGAATGAGAGAGAAGAGTAAAAAAAAAAAAAAAAAAACCCTTCCTCTTTCCATTATTTTACGTACCTTTTAAATTTAGCTCACTTGATCCAAAGTTGCTTTATTACTTAATAGATCTTGAGTTCAAGTCTTATTAAGCTACTTTTTAGTGCATGCAATTTCTATTTTCAAGTTACTTTATTGTAAAAGTGCATCTCACATAAATAAAATAAAATAAAAGTGAGTCACTTAAGTCTTTTAATTTATTCCCGCACTATTTAAAAGTCACATTATTGTAAAAGTGAACATCACTTATTCTACAAAAGTGATTCACTTCAAAGCAACTTTATTGTAAAAGTGATTGTCAAAGGTTGATCTTGGGAAGAGGGGGCTTCTTTTTTAGTTGGTCAAGTTAATATCTTCCATGTCACTATTGGGGACATTTTCAACTTTCTATTTGATCAAGCATAACTTCATCATCTAGAATCAATTTTAAGTGCCGTTTTTTTTTAAAACTACATATTTTTTCGAGCTCTTTGCATCTAGACAGTTAATTTTTGTTCTTTCAGCCATTATTTTACAGTACGGCCTCCCTTTGCGATATTATACTTACAAGTTCTAACTATTTTTATTGGAAATATTGTATGGAGGATGTTCTGCGAAGTAGGGGACTTTTTAGGATAACCTCAGGGAAAGAAACAAAACCTACTGATGATAATAAGAAAATTAAATGGGCAAATAGATGTGATGAAGCTCGTGGATTGATTGGGATGTCAATCTCTACTAATTTGCGATTCCACATATCTGGAATTGATGAACCTAATATCGCTTGGGAAAAGTTGGAATCTGTGTTTGGTAAACACAATGAAATTCAGGGTCATCAACTTGAGAATGAGTTGCTTTCCTTGAATCCAAATGAATTTTCATGCATTCAAAACTATTTGTCTAAGTATAAAACTCTTAGACTATTATGTGCAGAATGCAAGATTAAGAAAGAAGACAAACAATGTATTTATCATATTCTTTCAAAACTTGGACCTGCCTATTCTGTTTTTGTATCTACATTCTACTCCATGAAAGAATCCTTAACTGCAGCTAACTATTAAGAGCCTAGCCTTGAATCCTTTTGTGATTCCTTAATTAGAGAGCAAGATAATCTCATTCATCTTGGAATAATTAACAATGCAGATACATCTGAGAAATCCTTGTTGTCCCAACAGAAAGAAAAGTCCAAGCCTCCCAAGAAACAGAATTTTCGCAATAATAAGCAAAATAACAAGGGTCCCAAACCTTCTCAGTCAGGTCCTTCTTTAAAAAATGACAAAGGATCCAAGCAAAAAGGAAAGAAGATTGAGCGTCATTGCAATTTTTGTGGGAAAGATAATCATGATGAATCTAAGTGTTTTAAGAAGATGGCAGCCTTGGAAGCAGCAATGAAGAAGCACCACATCAGCCTATATTCGTCTTCAGAATCTATCTCTCATGGACATGCACTTTGTGCTTCTGGTTACTTTTATACTGCATCTTCTTCTTCTACTTCAATTGAATGGCTCATTGATTCTGGAGCATCTTATCATATGGCTAAGGATAAATCCATCTTTTCTACTATCCATGAATGTAACACCAAAGAAATATTTGTTGGTGATGATAGATCTCTAAGTGTTGTAGGATCTAGAACAGTTCCAGTAGAAAATGGTCATTTCAGTGATGTACTATGTGTTCCAAAACATTTCTACAATTTGTTATTAGTGTATCGAATTATTCATTCAGGTAAACGTAAAATTGTGATGTTTACACCTCACCAAGTTGTAATCAAGGATTTTAAAAATCCTCAAAATGTCCTTGCTACTGGAACTATTGATGATATTACTAGGTTGTACAAATTTAACAACTTTGGGTCATCACCTTTTCCTTCAGTTTTTGTTGCTCATAGTGATAACTTGAGCAAACTTTGGCATGAGCAATTTGGTCACTTAAATTATCGCTCATTGCAACAACTATGTAAAGACAATATGGTGACTGTTCTTTCGCTGGTATCTTGCAAGGATGGTGTTTGTTCCGGTTGTGTACTTGAAAAACATCATTGGGACAATTTTGACAAACGCGCCTCTTGGCACACCTTGATTCCCTTGGAGCTTGTGCATAGAGACTTGTGTGGCCCTCTTCCATCTGCTTCCTTTTATAGTTTCAAATATTTCTTAACTTTCATTGATGACTACTCTAGACGCACTTGGGTTTACTTCATAAAACTTAAGAGCGAAGTATTTAACATGTTCTTGGCCTATAAGGCCCTTGTTGAAAAACAATCTGGTCATCAAAGTATTAAGTTAAGATCTGACAATGGAGGAGAATATGTTAACAACAAGTTCACTACTTTTTACACTGAACAAGGAATCCAACAACAACACACTATTCCATATACACCACAACAAAATGGTGTAGCTGAACAAAAGAACTGCACTTTAAAAGAAATGGCTAATTGTATGATCCAATCTAAGGGACTAAGTCTTCAATATTGGGCTGGGGCCATAAATTGTGCAAATTACATAGTTAATAGCACACCCACTAAAGTTTTACAAGGGATAACACTGGAAGAAGCATGGAGTAAAATTAAACCAGATGTAAGTCACTTTCGTATGTTTGGTTGTGAAGCATGGGCTCACATTCCGGATGAAAAACGGAAAGCATTGCAGCCTAAAAGTGAAAAGTACATATTTGTTGGATATTCTGAAGATGTAAAAGGTTATAGACTTCTTCATCCCCATTCACATGATATAATCATTAGAAGAGATGTTAAATTTGATGAAAATCTCTTGGCCTACGAGCCTAACTTGGCAGGTGTGCCATCTTTGGTCTGCGAGCCTGATTCGGCGATTGTGCCTTCTTCTTATTCTTCTTCCAGCTTCCTTGACAGGTTTCCAACTCCAATTTCTAATGATGACATTGAGGATGAAAATCCACCTCCGCCTGCTCATGTTCCTCCAATTGCACCAGCACCAATACTTCCTCGATGGGTCTGTTCAACATGTGAAGCAGCTGGTGATCTTGACGATGATCCTAGAGATCAACGACAAACATGTTCTCAGTTTTAGCGAGCCTCTTCTCTTTTGGCTCAAGTTTCCAAGAGTCATGATCCAAAAACTTTTGTAGAAGCTTCAGGAAATCCAGATTGGGATGCAACTATGGATGAAGAATATCGTTCCTTAATGGTGAACAATACTTGGGATCTTGTTCCTCTTCCAAAAGGAAGAAAACTTGTCAGATGTAAATGGGTCTACAGAACTAAGTATGCATCAAATGGAAGTATTGAAAGACTTAAGGCAAGGTTAGTTGCCAAAGGTTTTTCCCAAGTTGAAGGGATTGACTACAATGAAACCTTTGCCCCTATAGCAAAAATGAACTCCATCTGCCTTGTTCTTTCCCTTACAGCCTTACATAACTGGGAAGTCCATCAAATGGATGTCAAGTCTGCCTTCTTACATGGTGATTTACATTAGGAAATTTACATGGAACAACCTCCTAGATATGTTTAGGATAACTCTATCCTTGTTTGTCTCCTTAAGAAATTATTGAATGGCCTTAAGCAATCTCCTAAATCTTGGTATGCCAAAATGGATAGCTTTCTCCTTGACACTGGTTTTTCTAGATGCCATTCTGACCCCAATGTCTATACCAAGAAAGTAGGAAACCATCTCATCATACTTGTTCTTTATGTTGATGATCTTATCCTTACTGTTAGTGACCCTAAAATTATAACCCACGTGAAATCTAGTCTTAAGCAAAGTTTTTAAATGTCAGAATTAGGACATTTGCATTATTTTGTTGGTCTCCAAGTCTTGCAAACCAAAGAAGGAATATTTCTTTCCCAGTCTAAGTATGCTTGTGACCTTCTTCGTCGCTTCCACATGGAAGATTGTAAACCAACCCCTTCTCCCTTCTAGTCTGGAGTCAAAATTTCTGCCACTTGTACTTCCCCTGAAGTAGATGCCACCTTGTATCATCAGCTTGTTGGTATTCTTTTATACTTGGCTCATTCCCATCTTGACCTTTCCTTTGCCATTGGTCGTGTTTCCCGTTATATGCAAACTCCTCATGAAAGTCACTGGAAAGTATCAAAAAGAATACTTCGATATATTCGAGGTACAATTTAGTTTGGGATTCATTACAGTATAGGGGGGAACCTTTGTTGGTTGGTTTCACTGATTCAGATTGGGCTGGCGATCCTGATGATCAAAAGTCTACTGCAGGTTATGTTTTCAGTCTGGGATATGGACCTATCACTTGGGCTTGTAAGAAATAACAATCACTTTCTCTTTCTTTAGTAGAAGTAGAATATCGAGCCGCAGTTAATGCCAGTCAGGAATATTTATGGCTTCGACAGATCCTTTCATAGTTTGGATTCGAGCAGCAGCAACCTTCTCCACTTTGGTGCGACAATCAAAGTGCCATCAAGCTTGCCAAAGATCCAGTTCTACATCAGCGTAGCAAACACATTGAGATACAAATGCACTTCATCAGAAATCTTATTCATGATAGTGTTATTGAAGTTCTCTATTGCCCTATAGATGATCAAGTTACAGACATCTTCACCAAGTCTCTTATAGAAGCGAAGTTTTCTAAACTTCAGTTTATGTTAGGAGTTCAAGAATGTTTCCTTAAGGGGGGATATGCTCTAATGCCTCCTTCCTTCTCCTAATAGTGTAACTTTTGTAAATTCTTCAATCCTATCCCAAGTTGTTCCTAAGGGGGGATGTTAGGATATTTAGACACTTAGGATTTAGTTAAGATAAACTTGTGTAATATATCCGTTAGGTAAAAGTGTTTTTCTTTAGTATGCATTAGTATGCATTTGTAAATATTCTAATCCGATGGTCACGATATGTTCTAGACATAGAGTGATCCGACGGTTCAACTTCTCTTAGATCATACCTACCATTGTTCTGTGGCTTAACAATCGATTGGTCTATTATCTCTAATTAAAGAGCATAGAGGGTCCTTGTCTAGTTGATCAATTATGAGAATCTCATGTAACTTTCTTTCTTTTGCATAATAAATTGCTCCAAGTAGCTATTTGGCTGGGGTCATGGACTATTTCCCTTTCGAGGGTTTTAGCCACATGACAAACATCGGTGTGTTCATCTGTGATCTATTTGTGTGAAGCAGTTGCTCAAGGTGTTCGGTCTTTTGGGAGTACCCTGTGTACCCGAACATCAGATGAAAAACCTAAATAGAAAAAACATTCTCGCCATGAAAAGTAGCGTGAAAGCAGTGAAGCTCATCCACTTAAGAGAATTTCAAAATAAAAACTTTATTAGAAAATGAAAACATAAGTAAAGTAATCAAACATATTAAAAGCATTCAATACAATAAGGATTAAAACCGGTTTATATATATGTATATCATTTCAAAGTATAGTCTCCAACGAGCTTACAGAGAATCAGTACATGATTTGTGCAAAACAAGATTTAATAACTCATAACCCCTTTTCTAAAGACTAACAACTACCCATGCTATTGTCCTTCTTTTCCTTTTTATAAAGATACAAAATAGTTTTAAGATGAAAAATATCATAAACATAAAAAACATTCTCGTCATGAAAAGTAGTGTGAAAGTAGTGAAGCTCACCCACTTCAGAGAATTTCAAAATAAAAACTTTATTAGAAAATGAAAACATAAGTAAAGTAATCAAACATATTAAAAGCATTCAATACGATAATGATTAAAACTGGTTTATATATATGTATATCATTTCAAAGTATAGTCTCCAACGAGCTTACATAGAATCAGTACATGAGATGTGTAAAACAAGCTTTAATAACGCATAACCCCTTTTCTAAAGACTAACAACTACCCATGTTATTGTCCTTCTTTTCCTTTTTATAATGATACAAAATAGTTTTCACATCCCAATCTTTTGGATCGAATATGTTCAAAAATAGCCAAAAAATATTTACAAAGTAACTACATTCTAAATATAACAAAGAAAAATATTCGACTACATGCAAACTATCAAATTTTATGCCACATGTTCATCTTAGTTACATGGATTTGTTGACTCATGACAAGCATATGATGAGAGACTAAAGTCTATCTTAAACTAAATTTGACGAGTTGCTTCTACTAAAATGGTTAGTCCATCCAGCGCCTAGGATTTCTTTTGTAATCAAACCTGCTCTGTTTCCATCACTTGGGTTTTTTCTAGAAGATCCTTATTTTTCTTTATGAACTCTTCATTTTGTTGTTGAACATTCCTTTTTCTTCTCGGAACATCCTTTGAAACCGTTATCAACTCCTGATAATGACCATTAATTTCTTCTAAATATTCCCTGGGCCTTCTATTATCCCACGTTAATTTATCATTAGAATCATTTAGGTACTCGTTCTAGAGCTGGTAATGTTGTAATGACTTTTTGAGAACTTTAATATCTTATACTACTTCCATTGGTGGTTGATGTAAAGGGGATTCTTCATCTGAACTAGGAATAACCTTGCCCTACTCTTCATTTATATAATCTTCTTGAGCTATGAATAAATATTCTATCTTCTGTATATTATCCTCTTCTTCTTGGGTTTCCATATTGATGGACTTTGAGTCCATACCAATCTCAATTTTTTGTACCTTCTCTTTATATTTAGCCTCAAATTACTTTCTTTCAATTATCTATGGAAGATATTTAATGCTCCTTTTAGTGTCTTCTACAGTTTGAGTTAAAGTTTGCTCCAGACACTTGGTTATGTGATCCCCTTCACTTGCAGAGTCTTCAATAGTGGTTATTGCATCCCTTTTAAATTTAGGATCTAAAATTTCTCTCATGTTCATTCTCAACTTATTTTTAGGTCTGATTTTAGGTCTCCATTTAATAGTTTGAGGCTCTGAAAGAGAAGTAACTGGAGCTTCAATATTGGAAGTATTTTCTTCTTTCATACTTGTTTCTATCACCCTTTATTTCATGTCATTGGGAGTATTTGGAGCAGATGTAACTCCATCCCATGACACAATCAACTCTTCTTCATGTATGTTTTGTTGAACTTCCTGTTGGACTGATTCATCCTTTGCATTGAACCCATTTTCTGTTGAATTGGATTTTTAGTTTACCTTTCTCCTCTTCCTTTTGAAAGTACTGCGTTCTCCTTGAATCTTATGTCTGGTATGAAGGGTATTTTGTCTACTAACATAAGTCTCTGTGCATTCTTTGCTAATTTTATTTTCATGATCACCTTGAACCTCAAACTCTTCTGGTTCAAAACCTGACCAAAACAGGAAGTGCTACCAGGAATGACCTTTCATTTTAAGCTCAGTTACTAATAGAAGTTTAACAAAACCATGATGAAATATTGATTAGTATGTATGACCCATATGATTCTTAACCCTAGTAGACATTTTGATAATACTTTTTAACACGTAATAGGGTAATTTTAATTGGGATACCCACTTATATGCAGGTTGAAACTGAAATGATACTTGTGAATAGTGGAAAATCTACCTTCACAACTAATATAATGTTGTATTATCCCCAAATCATCTCTCCACTCTTGCTTCACATTGTTCAGATGTGTGTAACAACCTCGTAGGTTGCTATAAATATTTAATATATAGAATTTGGGGTTTCCTTCTATCCTTCCAGTTATCTCATATATGTTTCTCTTTTCTTTCTTTTCTGTTTAGTATTCTAAAACTATTTAAAGAGATTTGTTACCTATAACACTATTACCATGGTAATATCTATAATGATGAATTAAACATTTATCTCCGTACATAATGATAATTCTGAGAATTGAAAACTTTCATTTACAGCAGTCCAACTAAGTTAACAACATAAAATGTGAAACCTGAGCATTTCATATTGAACTGTAATTAATTAATATATTAACATAATAAAACATGGAAAATACCTCACTGAAGTTGAAGTTCCCTCAGATCCTTCCTTTGAATGCTCCTCCTCCTCTCATTACTTGCTCGAATTGGAAATACAGTTTTCCTCCCATCCAACTAGGATCCTAGTCAATTGCCTAGCCCCAGGTGTTCGAGTACACAAGGTACTCCAAAAAGAACGAACACCTTGAGAAACCGCTTCACACAAATAGATCACAGATCAACACACCGATGTTTGTCACATGTTTAAAACCCTCGAGAGGGAAACAGTCCATGGCCCCAGCCAAATAGCTACTTGGAGCAATTTATTATGCAAAAGAAAGAAAGTTACATGAGCTTCTCATAATCGATCAAATAACTAAGGACCTCTATGCTCTTTAAATATAGATCATAGACCAATCAAGTGTTAAGCCACATATCAATGGTAGGTATGATCTAAGAGAAGTTGAACCGTCGGATCACTCTATGTCTAGAACATATCGTGACCATCGGATTAGAATATTTACAAATGCATACTAATGCATACTAAAGAAACACACTTTTAACTAACAGATATATTACACAAGTTTATCTTAACTAACTCCTAAGTGTCTAAATATCCTAACATCCCCCCTTAAGAACAACTTGGAATAGGATTGAAGGATTTACAAAAGTGACACTATTAGGAGAAGGAAGGAGGAATTAGAGCCTATCCCCCCTTAAGTACGCATTCCTGAACTCCTAACATAGACCGAAGTTTAGAAAACTTCACTTCTGTAAGAGACTTGGTGAAGATGTCTACAACTTGATCATCTGTAGGGCAATAGAGAACTTCAATAACACTATCATGAATAAGATTTCTGATGAAGTGCATGTGTAGCTCAATGTGTTTGCTGCGCTTATGTAGAACTCGATCTTTGGAAAGCTTGATGGCACTTTGATTGTTGCACCAAAGTGGAGTAGGCTTCTGCTGATCGAATCCAAAATCTGAAAGGATCTGTCGAAGCCATAAAGCTTCCTGACCGACATTAACTGTGGCTCGATGTTCTGCTTCTGCTAAAGAAAGAGCAAGAGCTTGTTGTTTCTTATAATCCCAAGTCACAGGTCTAGATTCCAGACTAAAAACATAACCTGTAGTAGACTTTCGATCATCAGGATCGTCGGCCCAATTTGAATCAGGGAAACTAGCCAACACAGGCTTCCCCCCTATATTGTAATGAATCCCAAACTGAATTGTACCTCGAATATATCGAAGTATTATTTTTGCTGCTTTCCAGTGACTTTCATGAGGATTTTGCATATAAAGGGAAACACGGCCAATGGCAAAGGAAAGGTTGGGACGGGAATGAGTCAAGTATAAAAGACTACCAACAAGCTGACGATACAAGGTGGCATCTACTTTAGGGGAAGTACAAGTGGCAGAAAGTTTGACTCCAAACTGGAAGGGAGAAGGGGCTGGTTTACAATCTTCCATGTGGAAGCGAGGAAGAAGGTCACAAGCATACTTAGAATGGGAAAGAAGGATTCCTTCTTTGGTTTGCAAGACTTGGAGACCAAGAAAATAATGCAAATGTCCTAAGTCTGACATTTCAAAATTTTTCCTAAGACTGGATTTCACATGGGTTATAAGTTTAGGGTCACTACTAGTAAGGATAAGATCATCAACATAAAGAACAAGTATGATGAGATGGTTTCCTACTTTCTTGGTATGGACATTGGGGTCAGAATGGCATCTAGAAAAACCAGTGTCAGGGAGAAAGCTATCCATTTTGGCATACCAAGCTCTAGGAGCTTTCTTAAGGCCATATAAGGATTTCTTAAGGAGACAAACAAGGCTAGAGTTATTCTAAACATATCCAGGAGGTTGTTCCATGTAAATTTCCTCATGTAAATCACCATGTAAGAAGGAAGACTTCACATCCATTTGATGGACTTCCCAATTATGTAAGGCTGGAAGGGAAAGAACAAGGCGGATGGAGTTCATTTTTGTTACAGGGACAAAGGTTTCATTGTAGTCAATCCCTTCAACTTGGGAAAAACCTTTGGCAACTAACCTTGAATTAAGTCGTTCAACACTTCCATCTGATGCATACTTATTTATGTAGACCCATTTACATCTGACAATTTTTCTTCCTTTTGGAAGAGGAACAAGATCCCAAGTATCGTTCGCCATTACGAAACGATATTCTTCATCCATAGCTACATCCTAATCTGGATTTCTTGAAGCTTCTGCAAAAGTTTTTGGATCATGATTCTCGGAAAACTGAACCAAAATGGAAGAGGCTCGCTGAAACTGAGAACGTGTTCAACGTTGATCTCTAGGATCACTGGCAAGATCACCAGCTGTTTCACATGTTGAATGGACCCATCGAGGAGGCATTGCTGCTGGTGCAATTGGAGGAACATGAGCAGGTGGAGGTGGATTTTCATCCTCACTGTCATCATCAGAAAATGGAGTTGGAAACTTGTCAAGGAAGTTGGAAGAAGAAGAAGAAGGCACGATCGCTGAATCAGGCTTGCAGGCCAAAGATGGCACACCCACGAAGTTAGGCTTGCAGGCCAAGATATTTTCACCAAATTTAACATCTCTTCTAATGATTATATCATGTGAATGAGGTTAAAGAAGTATATAACCTTTTACATCTTCATAATATACAACAAATATGCACTTTTCACTTTTAGGTTGCGATGCTTTCTGTTTTTCATCCAGAATGTGAGCCCATGCTTCACAACCAAACACACGAAAGTGACTTACATCTAGTTTAATTTTACTCCATGCTTCTTCCAGTGTTATACCTTGTAAAACTTTAGTGGGTGTGTGATTAACTATGTAATTTGCACAATTTATGGCCTCAACCCAATATTGAATACTTAGTCCCTTAGATTGGATCATACAATTAGCCATTTCTTTTAAAGTGTGGTTCTTCTGTTCAGCTACACCATTTTGTTGTGGTGTATATGGAATAGTGTGCTATGGTTAGATTCCTTGTTCAATGTAGAAAGTGGTGAACTTGTTGTTAACATATTCTCCTCCATTGTCAAATCTTAACTTAAGAATTTGATGACCAGATTGTTTTTCAACAAGGGCATTGTAGGCCAAGAACATGTTAAATACTTCGCTCTTAAATTTTAGAAAGTAAACCCAAGTGCATCTGGAGTAGTCATCAATGAAAGTTAAGAAATATTTGAGACTAAAAAAGGAAGCAGATGGAAGAGGACCACACAAGTCACTATGCACAAACTCCAAAGGAACCGAGGCATGCTAAGAGGTACCTTTGTCAAAACTGTCCTGATGATGTTTTTCGAGTACACAACCAAAACAAACACCATCCTTGCAAGATACCATTGGAAGACCAGTCACCATATTGTCTTTACATAGTTTTTGCAATGAGCGATAATTTAAGTGACCAAATCGCTCATGCCAAATTTTGCTCAAGTTATCACTATGAGAAACAAAAACTGAAGGAAAAGGTGATGACCCAAAGTTGTTAAATTTGTACAACCTGGTAATATCATCAACAGTTCCAGTAGCAAGGAAATTTTGAGGATTTTTAAAATCTTTGATTACAACTTGGTGAGGTGTAAACGTCATAGTTTTACCTTCACATGAATGAGTAATTTGATAGACAAATAACAAATTGCAGGAAATTTTTGGAACACATAGTACATCATTGAAATGACCATTTTCTACTGGAACTATTCCAGATCCTACAACACTTGGAGATCTATCATCACCAACAAATATTTGTTTGGTGTTACATTCATGCATAGTAGAAAATATGGCTTGATCCTTAGCCATATGATAAGATGCTCTAGAATCAATAAGCCATTCATTTGAAGTAGAAGAAGAAGATGCAGTATAAGAGTAACCAGAAGCACAAAGTGCATGTCCATGAGAGTTAGATTCTAAAGATGAATCTTTGCTGATGTGGTGCTTCTTCATTGCTGCTTCCAAGGCTGCCATCTTCTTGAAACACTTAGATTCATCATGACTATATTTCCCACAAAAATTGCAATGACGCTCAGTCTTCTTTCCTTTTTGCTTGGATCCTTTGTCATTTTTTAAATAAGGAGCTGACTGAGAGGGTTTGGGACCCTTGTTGTTTGGCTTATTATTGCAAAAATTCTATTTCTTGGGAGGCTTGGACTTTTCTTTCTGTTGGGACAATAAGGCTTTCCCAGATGTATCTACATTGTTAATTATTCCAAGATGAATGAGATTATCTTTCTCTCTAATTAAGGAATCACAAAAGGATTCAAGACTAGGCTCGTGATAGCTAGCTGTAGTCAAGGATTCTTTCATGGAGTAGAATGTAGATACAAAAATAGAATATGCAGGTCCAAGTTTGGAAAGAATATGATAAATACATTGTTTGTCTTGTTTCTTAATCTTGCATTCTGCACATAGGAGTCTAAGATTTTTATACTTAGATAAATAGTCTTAAATGTATGAAAAATCATTTGGATTCAAGGAAAGCAACTCATTCTCAAGTTGATGACCCCGAATTTCATTGTGTTTATCAAACACAGATTCCAACTTTTCCCAAGCTTTATCAGGTTCATAAATTCCAGATATGTAGAATCACAAATTAGTAGAGATTGACATCCCAATCAATCCACGAGCTTCATCACATCTATTTGCCCATTTAATTTTCTTATAATCATCAATGGGTTCTGTTTCTTTCCCTGAGGTTATCCTGAAAAGTCCCCTACTTCATAGAACATCCTCCATACAATATTTCCATGAGAAATAGTTAGAACTTATAATATAATATCACAAGGGGCGGCCATATTGTAAAATAATGGCTGAAAAAACAGAAACTAACTGTCTGGTTGCAAAGAGCTTGAAAAAATATGCAGTTTAAAAAAAAAAAGACATTGAAAATTGATTCTGGATAATGAAGTTATGCTTGATCAAAGAAAATGTTGAATATGTCCCCAATAGTGACGTGGCAGACATTAACTTGACCAACTAAAAAAAGAACCCCCCCTTCCCAAGATCAACCTTTGACAATCACTTTATAATAAAGTTGTTTTGAAGTGAATCTCTTTTGTAGAATAAGTGAGGTTCACTTTTACAATAATGTTACTTTTAAATAGTGCAGCAATAAATTAAAAGACTCAAGTGACTCGCTTTTTATTTTATTTTATTTATGTGAGACGCCCTTTTACAATAAAGTAACTTGAAAATAGAAATTGCATGCACTAAAAAGTAGCTTAATAAGACTTGAACTCAAGACCTATTAAGGAATAAAGCAACTTTGGACCAAGTGAGCTAAGTTTAAAAGGTACGTAAAAGAATAGAAAGAGGAAGGGGGGTTTCTTTTTTTTACTCTTTTCTCTCATTCTCCGTGCTTGCCTTTTTTTTTCCTGCAAATCACAAAAAAAAAACGAAAAAACAAAAACAAAAAAAACTTTTTCCACACAATGGGGTTAGATCTTGGTTAGCTTAACCGAAAAGTCTACGTTTTCAAGTTTTCTCGCTATTTCTGATTTGTCGTGATCACACAAGGTGCATGGCAAAGAGCATACGTAGCCGAGAAGACAAGAAAAAAACTTTCCCTTACTGTTTCTGATTCGCCGCGATCGCTCAAGGTGGACGACAAAGAGCATATGCAGTCAGGGAAGGCAACAGTCCGATACTAAAACAAAAAATATCTAATAATAAAACTGATAAGTTATGAGAGATTTAAAAAAAACAAATCCGTCACTGTAACATTATACCTTCAAATTTGTCGAAATGGGTGTTTCTGGAACAATCGAAAACAGTTTTCGATGAAACGAAAACTATTTCCCAATGGAAACGGTGATCTGGGTGCAATGGAATAGCTCCCATAAGCCAAAAATGCACAAAAAATTCAAAACCAGAAACCCTTTCAAAGTTTCGGCAACACCGGTTCTAGATCTAGATCAAAACCAAAAGCGGCTCTTCATAAAAGCTCTGATACCATGTTCGGGTACAAAAGGTACTCCGAAAAGACCGAACACCTTGAGCAACCATTTCACACAAATAGATCATAGATCAACACACCGATGTTTGTCACATGGTTAAAACCCTCGAGAGGGAAACAATCCACGGCCCCAGCCAAATAGCTACTTGGAGAAATTTATTATGCAAAAGAAAGAAAGTTACATGAGCTTCTCATAGACCAATCGGGTGTTAAGCCACGGATCAATGGTAGGTATGAACTAAGAGAAGTTGAACCGTCAGATCACTCTATGTCTAGAACATATCGTGACCATCGGATTAGAATATTTACAAATGCATACTAAAGAAACACACTTTTACCTAACGGATATATTACACAAGTTGATCTTAACTAACTCCTAAGTGTCTAAATATCCTAACACCAGGAAGCCATTCAAATGGCCTCCCAGCCCTCTGTGTCCAAGACCCCCAAAGAATAGAATAGTGATGCACATATGTTGTGTATAAAATCTTCCACGGAGTTCTTAAACTCCCCAACTCTTCCTATCTTCTTTGTTGAAACCCTCCTTCCTGAGAGACTCCCAAAATCCTCCTCCCCTTAGCCTATTTCCATAAAAACATATATAATCACCGACAACCATCTCTTTCAATAAATAAAATCAAAATACAAACAATAACCATCGACTCTTTCAATGAAATAATAAATTAATATGCATATTAAAATACTCATTAAGTGGGTTAAAATTCAACTTATTAAGACATTGCTAACAATGTAGTTACTACATAGATCTACCCTTTGAGTATTCATTAATATCATTCCCATAAAATAATATATTTTACAACCTTATTCAAGACAACAATTTTATATATTTTAATATAAATTAACAATTTGTCATTTCAAGGTTCATTATAACATTAATAAATAACTTGTCATTTAGTGCTCTCGCATGTTACTTTGTAATGAATTGACAACCCTTTCCATAATTTTTACATGACTCTAACTATTCCATTTACTACAAAAATACCACCTAACACTTATGAAGATATTTCTCATATAACTTGATAAAATATTCTTTGACGAGATTGAAAAGTTTTGATTACAATATACAAATTAAATGAATA
>LPNX010019880.1:133029-178525 GCA_001517045.1 Pseudotsuga menziesii | reverse complement strand
TATTACTTGTGTATACACTTAATACCTCAATAAGATATTTTGATAATATCCCATATTGCATCATACATGCATATGTTATAAATATAACATTTCAATTACTTATGGAATGTACTTAACTCTCAACTATGTTGAATCAATAAACCAATATTACATTATATACACAACTATAATATATCAATAACCCATGCAGTATATTTGACTCTTAAATATATTTGATCAAACAACAAATCATAGTAATGTACTCATGAGTTGGAGTATATGTGGCCAACACACACGTTTTAATCTTGGGCACTAATAATCAATTTTAATATCCTTAATGCATCTTTTTATGTGTTTTCAAACAACACACAACAACACGACGGAACAACTTAACCATGCATCATTCATCATTCATAATTATTCATATAAAAGCAATAAAACTAAATCAAATACGCATAATGAAGTAAATCAACCATATATTCATGATGGTTTATAATAATGCACATCACCATCTAATCCCAAAGTTGGTCCCATCAACCTTGATAAATACTCAAAAAAACCTAATCACCACTACTTCCATCATCTGACCTCACCATCTCGTCCTCTACTAGACTACCCTACAGCATCAACTACATGACCTAACTCCAGTGAGAACCCATAAGCAAAACTGTCAACTACATCGACCAAGCTTCCCCAAAAGGCATCCACTAGTCATCATCACGCATTAAGGGGAGTGTGATTGACACAACCCTCCCACAACTCCAGGTTTCGAGGGATAAACGATGGGAAATGCCTCCACCCCTCCTAATAGTACTAGGTTCAACACCCTACATAAACCATACTGTACCATCACTGCTCTAAGGAGTCTTATCATCATACGATAACCGCTTTGGGAAAGCTGCGGTTCCTGTCAAAACTCACACTCACCCACAAGTTATAGAATATTGGAATTCACCATTAAATCGTAAGAAAATTGATATCACAATCATATCAGTATATTTACAACATATAATACACAACTATGTCATAGCTGATCCATTTCTATGTCAGCTCAAATAATCGCATACGTTTCTCATGCATGACTATATCTAACTATTTCAAGTGATAAGACATTTTATAGACTGATATTAAAATAACCATGTGTGTTCTTTCACATCATATTACATTTGTTCTCTATTCAAAATATAGTTTTAACCACTATCAAGGTACCTCCTTCCGCATCCAATAGGAATAATGAAATGGCATGCATCATCATCACCATTACTAAAATAAAATGATAATTTTCATTTATTGTTCCTACATAAGAAGGCCCACATGTTCACATAAAAACAATATTAATCAATTAAACCAAGTCCAACAGCTAATAAGAAAATATAAGCGATAACTAATTCTCATTGGGGTTTAAGGACTAAATGTTATCGATGGGGCATTACATACACCCATCCTTCAAGAAAAATTATCCCGAAGTTACTGTCATTCACAATCATGACAAAAGGGACATGATGCAACATATTGATATCCTCCATACTAGAATGTATTATCTATAATGTGACCACTATACATTAAGTTGATTAAACATGTCAATTTCCACTAAAAGTTAGTCATTTAACTGTACTTATACCTTTTTTTCTTTATATATATATATGAGAGGATGGTCTTACCTCCTTAAGTTTCTTCACATAATTACCTACAATAAAGTTATCCCATTGCTATTTTTGGGGGAGGGTACTATTCCATGGTGTGATTGATAGGAAGACCTATCTCCTTGATTATAAATTTTATTTTGGTTCCAAGGTATTGCTATGACTCAGGGGTTAATTCATGGATTTAGCTAACATCCTTTCCATAATTTATTATTAATGAATTACATATTTTTACACAACTATTTCTAAGAAGAGATCTACCTGACGAGTCTCATTATAGACCATTTCATTAAAACCATTTCAACTCTAAAACAAAACGTCACTCCCTTGATGAATTCATTCCCACACACCCACATAATTTCAATCTACCATTTATACACAAACTTCTCACAATTATAGAATTTGGCAAGCCTCAGACCTCTTGCATTTGTCACTTGTATCTAGTATATATGGAAAGGTAATGAATATGCCTTCACTTACTAAAATCATTCTTATATACTCTCTATGACTACAACTTAGGTCCATATATTTATCAAGATTTCTTACTCCTTTTTTTAGTTCCTACCTACTCATCATGAGTAATTTCATTAAATTTAACTTTGTAAGTGCATTATTGCATTGAGGACATATAATATTATCATTTCTTTCATAGGAAATACTTCAAAATCCTTATTATATGATCGATCAAGTTCACATAGATCTTGGTTTGTACCTAAAGTCATTACTATACTTAATCCATAGAATAATCAATATCCTTGTTAAATTACATTGTGTATTCTCTAATGCATTCATAAGAATACCTTGACCTGTATATAACATTAATTAGAATCCAAGTCGTTACCATGATTTGGTTATTTAACTTAGACTATTTGGTTGTCAATTTATTAAATTATCCAACACTTTTACTAAACCTCGACTTATGTGTTTTGCGATCTACTCTTTTGGTTACAACTTGAATATGGCATAAGGTCGGTCCCTTCCAGGATAGCATCACCTCGTCATGATTTTCATCATAGAATGAAAACTTAGGTTCCTCATAAAATTTTATAATTTGACAACCCCATGCATTGTCAATCAATTTTTTAGTTATAATTATAGGGTGAATATTAAGAGCATGCATTAACTTGATGTACCAAATTAATCTTATGTTTTAACATGACTTTGATGAAACATCCACATATTCATTGCATTATAATATTCTCTTTCTTATCACTATCACCTGCTTAAGTTGCCACATTCTCTCACTAATATATTTTTTGTCATTAAACTATGTCAATTAAGAACTAGGTTAAATTCCTAAATTGTATTGATGTTATGATAATCCTCTTATTCATTTATACCTCTATGTGTAGCGCATTCCATGCCTTATCATAAAACTACTTATATTTTATTGTTTAAATATTCACTTTTATAAAGAATCCTTGCTACTTTACCCCATAAATATAGTATTACTAACTTCTTGCCTTCATCATTTGGTTACCTTCCTCGCATAACCCTATTCATCAAAGTGATGATAGTCCCTACGTCCTGTTTGTCTTTACTCAAGTTGATGGGTATTTCTCCTTAACTATCTTAATCATCGCCATACTAGTGCTCATATTACTATGCATACCCATTACCTTTGGCTTGCACCTACTACGTCGATACTTGCATCTACTACATCCACAACATAATTTTTAATTGTACCAATTACCTGAAAATTTTCCTTTCTATACCACTCTTTCCTCATATCTTATTTTCTCAATTATATTGTCATATTTACAATCATGCTTTCCACCTACATGATATTGACCATGTTGGTCTCTAACCCTTTTTAGATATATCTAGAAACTAATTGAATTTAAACAACTATGAGTTGTATTTGATTTAATTACATAGAGAATATAGCTTATGTTGGCAGGCGGTTTTGGGATAAGTTAGTTGTGTAGCATCGCAGATGTTGTGCAAGGTCAAAGAAACCGCACAAGATGAAAAATGACGAACAAGTTGGAAATATAATATTTTATGTATTTTTTATCATCTTTTGTAGTTTTGGACCACATTTTTGTTAGATTTTTAACATTAAGCTAGAATAACATTAGGATCTTTAACTGAGAGAACAACAAGCACAACAATAAAACACAAGAGACAATGAACACAGTGTTTTTCCTCGGGGAAACCATGAATGGAGAAAACCCCGCAACTTCCTCAGAGATAGAATCAGCACCAAAAGTGAAACCCAAAAACAGTAAGATGATCTCCCGACAGCAATAACCTCTTTCTTCCTTGACCCAGTGTCTTTCTCTTCCGCAGCTATGCACTACAACTGAGTGTGAGTGAGTGTGTGATAAATAGAGAGGCTAGCTCTCTATTTATACTAATTCCTAACTTGACTAAACTCAACTAGGGCTTACTTCACTAGGTGAGTCTAATAACCCTAGTGCCCCGGAACTGCAGGGACTTTAACCCTTAGACAATAGGAGGGTTTCCCACCTTGACTTGACATGACTTGTTTACATTATAGAAACTCCCGATAGGAACCTCGGGGCATGAATTGACTCAAGTACATTACAAATACATCCCAGAATAAACATCGGGTTACAATACATAAGAAATACAAGTGAATACATTCCGAAGTTACAATTACATCAACACTCCCTCTTAACTAGGAAGGTATTCTCTCAACACAATTTATCAACACAAGTCTTCTTCTCTATATCATCTTGATCATCATTGAGTCTTCGTCATCTTCACCTTCAAGTCATCTCTATCTTCAAGTCACCTTCATCTTCAATTCATATTTACCTGGATCTAGATCATCATCACTGGATCTGGATCATCCCTCAATTTGGATCATCTCTGGAGCATCATATCTGGATCTGTATCATCCCTCGATCTGGATCATCTCTACTGGATCATCATCACTGGATATTCACGGGTGCTATCTCATGATTCTTCTTGTCACAGGAATTTCTATAGATCCAAACCTTTTTCATGCTGGTTGTAGGCCTAGCATCCATGTAGGTCTTCTTCCAGCACTTATATTTGACCCTAAGTCAGAATGGCCCACCCAACACTTATATATGATCATGTAGGAACCAATCCTATAATCATTTCAGAAAGGCACACCCAGCACTCACATCTGACCATGTTGGAACACCTCCCGCAACCCTGTCAGAAAGGCCCAGCACTCACATCCATTAACCAATGTCTGAAAGGCTTATCACTTACACTCGGCCATGCAAGGAACTAATCCTACATGCCGAAAGGCTTTGCACTTACATGTGACAACCAATGTCAAAAGGGCTCAGCACTTATATTCGACCATGCAAGGAACCAATCCTTCATGCTGAAAGGGCTCTGCACTTACATCTGACAACCAATGTTAGAAGGGTGTGCACTAACATCTGATCTTGTGGGAACAAATCCCACATTCATATCATAATGGTCCCTAGTCCCAGACTAAGCTACCTGGTAACTGACCAGGCGCCTCCATTCCAAGAATGGAATTTAGCACTTACTTCTGATCATTGCACCGAGAGGTGCTCTACAGCCCAGTATGGGGTAGATCTTGTAACGTTACGTAACGTTGTAACGTTACGTAACGTTACATAATATTATGTCGGCTATAAAAAAAAATAGAAAATTAGAAGAAGAAAAAAACAACAACTATATAAATAGCAAGAAGTATCATAAACTACATCATAGCTAGCTACCTTGATCCAGCAACAGTAACAACCACTGCGACAGCAACAATAAACCCAGGTAAGAATTTGTATTATTTAGAGCCATTAAAAATTCTTTAGATATTCTGTGGCTGATAGAATTAATTGGTGTCAAATTGTAGTCAATCCATAAATCAATGGGAAATATTTATAATATCCCTTTAACATAATTATTAATACGAATTTTGAAATCATATTTTCATTAAGAGGTACAGATTTTGAAATCATATTTTCATTCAGAGGTACAAATTTCTCATTCGATGACTTCTATGCACGGGAGTACAGCTATATTCTGGTGTGTGTGGGAATTTTTTGTGAGGTTGAATTAGCTCATTAGCAAACAATGGACGCAGAAAATTGGAACATGGATACAAATTCCCATAACGATGACATGAGAGAACATGTTTTCAGTGTCATGAGATGTTTGGAAGCACACGTAAACGAAAATGAAGGTATCAATATTCCTAGTCCTCTGCAAACGCCCAGAATTGAGGAGGACCATTTTGTGTCCACTGTGACCGTTTATCCCTAGTGGCCACCTTTAATTCAAGAGGGTACCAGCTTTCAACATAGACTCCCTATGGAATTAGAGACTCTATTGGAGAATGTTGATCTAAGTCAGTTAGATGATCGATGGCGTGGAGAACACGTTCGTGGTCGGGGATTTCCCATTGAAAGTGAATATGAGGAGCCTCACGACTATCGCACAACTTTCAGATTTCCACAGAATATCATTGTTGTTCGATCCATAGAATATTTGCGCCATCGAGCCAATCATTATATCCAAACTCAAATTATATGGAGTTCCAGATTCACATGGCGAGAGATCAAACAACATGTAGAGGACAATACGTACAACTTCGATTTCAGATCTGAAAATATCTCTATTGGCTTGACCAGTATAAGAGAATTCAGTCCACTTAATAGTGAAGTTGGTGTAGCAGTGGATGAGGAAATACCTAACAGTCTTCTTGAAGCAGTAGATGGGTTGCCAAAAGTTCAGATTTGCAATGAAAGTGAAAATGATGCTGATGTAGAGATCTGGCCCATTTGCCATGATACGTTTTCCAGCGTGGAGCCTGCAAAGCAATTGCGATGCAAACATCACTACCATTCAAAGTGTATTATCTCATGGGTTCCCTGTAGAAATTCATGGCCAATTTGCACTTGTGAGCCTGTGTCGCTCAACTTTAACACCAACGTGAATTAGATATTTACAAAATAGTGTTGTTTTTATTTTTGTTAACTCTGTAGTTTTGGAGTGCTTTTACAGTTTTTTTGAAAAGGGGAATTCCTTACAGTGTGATGCAATAACGATAATGTTGAATGAAAACATATGTGCACTGTTATCAAATTTGTACAAACATGAAAGGGTTGCTCCAAGGGCTGCTCGCAGAGTGTGTGATTTCATATTAGGATGGTATGGAAGGGTTTTATTTTTTTCCAAAATTTATACGTGTTTAGTAAGAAGCTTTACCCAATTTTAACAGCAAGGACTTATCACCTTGAAAAATAAGAAACCAATGTTTTATAGATTACAGGTTTCTAGATCCATTAACATTAGGGAAGTACCCTGCTTCCTTAACAAGATTGGTTGGAGTGCGGTTACCATGGTTCAACGTTGAAGAGGAAAAAGCATTGAAAAGATCATTCGACTTTCTTGGCTATAACTACTACACAACACAATATACGACCAATAACCCTAATCCACCTTAGGTATCCATTGGTTTGAATCAAAGCAATGGATACCTAATAAGAGATTTGATCCCTCTTGGCGCTTGATAGAGCCTAGGATTTGGATCTACGCTGGTGTAGGAGACAATCCTACAGTCACATCAGAATGGCTTGGCACTCATATCTGACATGGAAGGAACCAATCCTCTCACCATGTCAGAATGGCTCTGGGTCTCATCATTTCCCTTTGGAGGAAACCTCGATCTGGAGAACACCAAGCTTCTCCCTGAAGTACTCAAACTTCACCCTAGCTAATGGCTTCATCAACACATCATCTATTTGTTCCTCCATCGCCGCATACTAGAGCTTCACTGCTCCCCACTGCACCATATCCTTGATATAGTGATACTTGATCTCGATATGCTTCGACTTGTCATGGAACACTGGATTCTCTGACAACTTTACGCAACTTTGATTGTCACAATGTATACAAGTAGCATCCATGTAGAGATCAAATAAATCAGACAGTAGCTTATGCAGCCATACTGCCTCACAACTAGCTGAACAAGATGCGACATACTCTGCTTCAGCTGTACTCAGTGCCACACAGGATTGCTTCCTGCTAAACCAAGAGATCACACCTGATCCCATTTTGAAGCAACACCCTGAAATGATCTTCCTATTGATGGCACTACCTGCCCAATCTAAATCAACATAACCCTCTAGGTTAATACTCTGATTCGTGTCATACTTAAGCCCATAATCAATTGTACCCCTCAGGTACCTTAGAATATGCTTTGCAGTAATCAAGTGAACATGTCTCGGATCTGTCAAGAATTGGCTCAAGGTGTTCACATAAAATCAAATGTCTGGTCTCGTGTTCGTCAGATACATCAAGGACCTAATCATCTGATGCTACATCATAGCATCAACTGTCTCTGATGAAGCATCACTCAATAGCTTCAGGTTTGATTCCATAGGTGTGGTCATGGCCTTGCAGTCCATCATCCCAAACCTCTTCAGTATCTCTACTGCATACTTCCCTTATCCGAGGGAGATTCCATCAGCATTCTGCCACACCTCCATGCCTAGAAAATAATGCATCATACCCAAGTCCTTCATTTCAAACTCGGTAGCAACCTTTCTCTTCATATCAGTAATCAACCCATCCATACCTGTTACAAATAGATCATCTACATACAGTAGTAGCATCACTGGGTTTCCATCTTCAACCTTGTAGTAGAGGTTGGAATCTGCTTTACTCTTGGTAAAGCCCAAACTAGATAGAAAGTTGTCAATTCTACCGTACCATGTCTTGGGTGCCTGTTTCAAACCGTACAGGGCTTTCTTTAGTCTACACACATGAGACTCCCTGTCATGTGTCTCAAAACCAAGTGGTTGTTCTACATACACTTCCTCTTCCACTACACCATTCAAGAAAGCAATCTTGACATCCATTTGGTGTATCTTCCATTGCATTACTACAGCCAGAGGAAGTATTGATCTAATGGAAGTGTATCTGCCTATAGGTGCAAAGGTTTCTTCATAGTCTATTCCTTCTTTCTGTGAGAAACCATGAGCCATGAACCTTTCCTTATATTTTTCTATGCTACCATCTGCAGCATGCTTGATCTTGTAGATCCATTTGGAAGTTACAACTGACTTCCCTTATGGTCTTGGGACAACATCCCAAACAGCATTCTTCATGATCAATTAATACTCTTCGATCATAGCATCTGATCCGAAAACAATATCTTTGCCACTCTATGGCGTTAACATGAATTGCATAAAGAGCATGAATGAATCTCACAAATCCATAAGAAGAGTGTTGTAAGGGATTATGCACCTAATAATCGTAGGTCGAGGGTTACCAACATACTCAAACACTTGCAGACAATTGAATTCTAAAGTGCAGAATAGGAAATAGGAGGGTTAGAAGAACTTACTTGTTAAACGAAGTTCGATCCTTGCTAGTCCTCTTCCAATCTGCTCCACTTCCAAAGTCTTCAAGGCTCACTCCTCTTTCACCTGTTCAGAGACAATCTTCCAGATATAGAATGATTCATATATGTATATTAGTAGGTTAGATAAATCAAATATGAAATACTGAAGCATAAACAATTATCAAACCAAGATATAAGAGACACATGTGGAAGAAGTAATCTCTTTATTATCAATAATGAGAAAGTTCAGAGTACAACCAAACGTCTAAGACAAGGACTCCTCTGTCACCAAAGGATTCTGAGTTTCACTGCTCCAAGGACTTTTGTGAACAATCCACCAGCATAACTTTTCTCTCCAAGTGTAAGTCCCCACAGCCATCCCCAAGGCCTATATTTATATGGGTGAAATAAGGTAGTTCTCGAAGGTTAGGGAGGTTATAGCAGTTAGGGAGATTAAGTGAAATGACTTAACTAAACTCCCATTAGCGCGTGTTTTTATGTTTTAATATTTAGAGACACATTCGCGGGTTTGTAGTAGAGAAACCCGCGAATGATTCGCGACTCAGTATAAGTGCAACCCGTGAATAAAAGGATTCACGACTTGCTGCAAAGGATACTCGTGAATGATGCATGAGTTGTCAATAAAGATAGTCGCAAATACATCTCAAAATGACAAAAATGGCAAAGTAACCAGCTAGGTATATAGGAAATGTACTTCATCATAAGCCAAGGTATAGTGAATATGGGCAACCTCTATCCATAAGTGTCCTTTTTTGTGCCAACCTAAGGGATGTCAGCACTCAGACGGAGAGGTGCCATTCAAGTGTATAATAGATGCCCCCTAATGTGTGAGGTTAGAGGGGAACGATGGCCGAAATACATTATAATCTTTAACTCTGGAGAAACTCAGAAATCCAATGGAGCAGAGAGAGTACCTGAAACAAATACATCATAATGTCATATACAAAGTTATATCTGAGGATGCTATGTTCAATTTACTGGAACACTAGCTCCTTTACAAGATTTGATTACATCATATGATATGGGTAGAAACCACGTATATTACAAAGGTGGATCGAAGCCACAATACAATAATGATGAGTCTTCAAAGATCTAGGAGCTTGATATCAGAATAGAACATGGTCTTGCACAACTTAGCCCAAAATGAGGGACTAAGGTATTCATAAATGATCCCAAAGAACCAGTACAATCCAAGCCATGTGAATAAGGGTAAGGTGAATTCGAACATGGAGAGGATTCAACAGTTTGTCAACCAATAAGTGATAATTGACAACTGAAGCAAAGGATTTCACCAATGATGAAAGTGAATCCAGAGGTACTATCATCAAAACTCTAGGTCTTCATCATCAGGAGGTGCTGAAACGGAACCATACTGTGATAAGGAAGGAAATGGATCCTCCAACGGATCACAAGAGTGACTAGGAACTGGGAAAAAGAAGGGAGACACAAGTTAATGGATAACAGATATAACAGTGATGGGATCAGGTGATAGGTCAGACATTGAGTATAGTCCTTGAATAGTGAGCACGACACAGAGATGACCCAAGGCAGCATACAACGGATAGATAGAACAACTAGAATTATCTATCATGTAGGAGACATGATTAGATTCCCCAGGTATAATGGACAAGAGGAGGAGTCAAAACTCAAAGTGATAGCTGAACACAAGTGTATACTGAAACATGGATATCGGAAAGAAAAGAGTGCTATGTTCAAGGATGACATGCTGCCATTACTGAAAACAATAGAAAACTTCTTCCTTACCTTCCCTGTTAAGTTTTAACGAGTCCAGGAAAGTCAACTCAGTTCCGTCTTCATTTTTTAACAAGCTTGAAGAGATGGGAAAATAATGCTTGATACACTGATCCGTGGATTTAATGAGCCCAAACTTGTACATGCTCATGCAGTATTTTCACATTTAGAGAGTCTGAAAATGCCAAAGAAGACTCCAGGGGGGGTCCTTTTTCGTCCAATTTAGTCTCCTGAGGCCGAAAAAGTATAAAACAAACAACAAAAGAACTCTCTTAACTTCCGAAGAAGAAAAGGTGAACCTTTTTCGTACTTAGTCGGGAAGGTCCGAAAAAGGTTAAATTACCACCTAACCAACGCTCCTTCCAAAATAGCATAAAATAGCTTGAGTTTTAAGAGTGTGAAGGAAAGCAAGATCACTCGGAAAGATCCATTTGGTTATGAGAAATGGGGCTTACAACAATAAACTCATTGCTTTGTTCTTGAGTGTTTAACGAGCATGACAAAGACACAAAGTACACTCGGAATCTTTTTCATGTTTGGGTCCAGAGCACGAAAAAGAGAAAACTAAGCTCAAACCGGGTGTTCCTTTTCCGTAAATTTAGTCCCTCAGGTCTGGAAAAGTGATAAACCTATACCTGAGAATACTCTTCTCAATTTCGAAGAAAAGAGAGTGATCCTTTCTCGTATTATTCCGCATGGTCCGAGAAAGAGATAACCTACCACCAATGCGGATGCCCATTCACATATTCTTAACGAGGTTGAACGGAAGAGATAACTCAGCAGTCAAGTCTGTTTTGAAGGAGTCAGACCTGGGCCTAAAGAAACTCCATAAGGTTAGGGAGTCCTATAAAGGGATAGCTTGTAAAAATAAATTCATAAGAAGCTCTATTTGGCATGAAAAATAGCTATGAGGAAACCCCTGGGCCTGAAACAGTGACGGAATGAGTACCAAAAGATGGCAATGGCATATAAGGATGATACTCATGAAAAGGGATCCTAGCCACGGAAGAACAATGGTAGAGACAAGGGACTAATGGCTTAAAATACCATAGTCCGTGGCAAAAAATGTTGATTACTAAGGTTAATGTGGAGTGATAAAATGCCAACATGTGTTGGAAAGAGCAAAAACCACCCTATAGAAGCATCAACACTTTGTAAAAGTTGGTAAACCTATTCCAAGGCACAAGGAGGGTGAAATTAGTCAAATGACATTTCAAACTATATAATAAGACCCACTTTACGAAATATTTTTTCTATAAATAGTTTGAAAACTAAAGCATTTCATACCATTTGCACTTTTTGAACCAAAAAGGAAAGTTTACCCTCTATCTTTGATCGATCGCCGTGGACAATTGGACCGTTAGATTCCGAATCCATCAGCTTCAGGTAAATCTACACCCTAAGCTATTCAATTTGATCCAAACAAATTTTTAATTTAATGGTTAATTCAGTATTTTTCATCAACCTAAATTATGGCAAAATGCATTCGCGGGTTGCAAGGCATGAAAGTCGCGAATGCACGTTTCATTCGCGAGTTGCTCAACAGGAAAGTCGCGAATGATTCGCGACTTGTCCCAATGGACAGTCGCGAATGCTGCACAATAGGGAAAAGCTTTAAAAATATGCAACATTTTTAAAATTTTATGATGGAATACTGAATCAAATTATGTGTTTTTGTCAGGGAAAATATGGTGCTGGAGTGGAGAGAGAGGGAACATGAAATAATGGATCAAGCGGCTCTCCAAAGCCTGCCTACTATCCAAGCATTGAGGACTAGTGGGCTTCTTAATTTCTTTTGCACATCGCCCATGTGGGCCAATGTCCGCATATTAGAGTTCTTAGTCCATTACTGGGACCATGACCTGGGGATGTTCAATATTCAGGGTGAGACTTTGGAGCTTACCGTACATGATATCTATTTCATAACCGAGTTGTCACATTGGGGAGCACCGGTGAACCTGGAGGGCACTGGCAGGGGTGGTGACCCCTTGAGTGTCCAGAACTATGTTGATGTATTGTGCAGACCAGGTACTCAAAAGAAAGGCAGCAGCGTTCTCATCGCAGACATACCAGATCTTACATTGCAAGTACTAGCCAGTACTATTGTGAGACTTTCAGGGTCAACAAGGTTGCACATGGCCACCAGGACTCATATGAGAGTGGCGGTGGACTGCTTTAGAGGTTCTCTCTTTGATTGGTGCACGAGAATTGCCCCCATTATGAGGAGGAAATTATCCGACTGTAGGAGGGGAAGACGGAAGAACTTCGGCTATGCGAGCATACTGGTAGCGTTCTTATTTGAGAGAGTGCCAGCTATGAGCCCTGCTATACCATTACAAGTCAGGAATCCACGTCAGCCGAGGATGAGCAGGTGGGGTGATATCTTCCTCCGTCAAGGAGGAGGAGATGTAGTACATAGCATGTATGATGATGAATTTTACACATGGTGGGAACGGCAAGTACCAGCGTTGGAGCAGTTTCCATACACCGGGATGGATTTTTGAGGTGATCCTGACCTAGTCCTCCCTCCAGGAGGAGCATGGGGAGAAATGGGTAAGTAATTTTTAATTTTTTATCATTATCAAATTTTTATGAATTTTCAAATGATAGGATATATACATATGCACAAGTCTAAACCCTACTCATGTGTCAAAATGCAGATATTGGACCAGTCCACCCTGAAGGGCACCCACGTACCTTCGTACGTCCTGTTGCAGGGGGAAATCTCGGGTTGATCAGGTTACTCGAGATGAAGCTAGGCAGACTGACCGAGTGAGTACCTACGATATGGATAGAGCATCTCCCTGCAGCCATGCAAGAGTTTGTAGTTGGGGTTCCACTGGCTTGGCTACGTCTTTTCAGATGGGTAGCTAGAGTAGTAGTTGTATACAGAGATGCGGTGGAGGCTGCCGCAGCCGAGGAGGCTGAGGAAGCCAGGGGGCACAGAGATCACGGGGACCAAGGAGGTCCCAGTGGCCATGGCGGGCAGGCTTAGTTCTAGGGCATTTTGATGGATGATGATCCACATTTTTGTATATTTTGTACATGACGGGATCTATGGATCAGACTCGATCTATCTATGATAGATATTTACATATATATATATTTGCGTTTGGTTGTCAGCTTATTTACAAATGTTTCTTATATGCTTGCTGTATATTTTATAAAATGTGTGTGAGATGCCAATCCAAAATTTAATTAGCATATGCATCAGTTAATGAATTTTGGTTTCATGGAATGTGATTGAAAGTAATAACTTCAAAATGTCTTTCCAATAAACGAATTCGCATGAACTGACGTAACAATGTAGGATTACGCACCTGATAGGCTCGATTGAGCTGGGAGACAACCAACTGAGAATCCAAACAGACTTCACGCTGGGTGATGCCTCATGACAAAGCATCCCATAGGAGCTCAATTACAGCCCTATACTCAGCAACATTATTAGAAGCAGGACCTAGACAAGCGCCTCCCACGGAAACAAGCTGTCCTGAGGGGGAATAGATAACCCATGCTGCCGAAGCTAGCTTACAAGTGTGACGGTTGGCGCCATCAGCGAAACCTACATACATCTCGAAAGACATCTGCAACAACCAGCAGATAGTATAAAAAACGAAACTGACAACCTAATGTACATAAAAATACATACACTAATATACAAGAAAAAGTGCTAAGCCTAAGCGTAGTACTTCTTCAGGTAGAGCCCATTTCTAGGCTCAGGAAGCTTATTCCCATTATAATCCACTAATTCATATGCGCCTTTACTCAAAACTTTAGACACAACATAGGGTCCTAACCACATAGCCTTGAATTTTCCTGCCCCCTGAGGTTCTTTATCTTGGTCCCAGAGCAAGACAAGTTCCCCTTCAGAGAAAACCCTAGGTTTGACCATTTTATCGTATTGAGATTTAACCCTATTCTTATGAGCCTGATTTGTAGTCAACGCATCTCTACATTGTTCATCAAGGTGTTCTAAAGCTCAGTTGTGTCAGGTAGCACATGAATAGCTATCTGCAAGGATGGGATTTTGCATTCAATCGGCGTAATAGCTTCCACCCCGTGTACGAGTTGGAAGGGGGAAAAACCCGTAGCAGTCTTTACATTGGTTCGATAAGCCAAAAGAGCAGGATATAACATGATGTGCCAATTCGAGCGGGCTGCATCAATAGTACGTTTAAGGATAGTTTTTAAAGTCTTGTTTACAGCCTCAACCTGACCATTTGCTTGCCGATAATATGGAGAAGAATGCTCTTGTCGAAATCCGAGCATGGTGGTCAGTTCTGTCATCATGTGATTTTGGAAATGACTGCCATGGTCAGTGACAATTACTTTGGGAATACCAAACCTAGAAATAATCTGATTAAACACGAAGAAATCTATTGTTTCCCCATTGTCTTTGAAAGTAGGCATTGCCTCTGCCCATTTTGTGAAATAGTCAACAGCGACAATGATGTATTTATGCCCCCCAGCCGAGGTTGGGTTGCAAGTCATATAATCGATCCCCCATTTCATGAAGGGGCCTACCGAGACAACAGGAAACAAGGGAGCAGGATGTGACTGCATTTTTCTAGTTTAAAGCTGGCACGGATGACAGCGTTTGACTGCTTCCACACAATCTTTAAATATGGTGGGCCAGAAATACCCGGCACGTAATATCTTCTGGGCTGTTGCTAACCCAGATAAATGACCCCCACACGCTCTGCTATGGGAATCATTTAGGACAATATCCGCTTCCTCATGAGTAAGGCAATGACGCAAGATGGAATCTACCCCTCGTCCATATAATGTATCTCCTATAATGAGGTAGTTTTTTGCATGAAGGCGTAACTTGCGTCGATCTTCCCTAGAGTAAGCGGCAGGATACTTCAAAGTATGGAGATATATAAGAATATCTCCGTACCAAGGATCAGAGGTGGATATAAGGAAGATGTGCTCATCTGGGAATGAGTCCTCCTCAATCACTACATCTTCTTCCGTAGGGAATTCTGCTATAAGCTCGGAAAAAACTAAGGACTTTTTGGATTTAGTGGATTGGAAAACCAAGTCAAACTCTTGGAGGATGACTATCCACTTATTGAATTTTCCCCCAACAATCCGTCGGGATAAAACATATTGGAAAGGGTTTACATCTGCCACTACAGTAGTGGTCCTCAGTAAGATGTAGTGTCATAACCTCTGTACAGCATAAACAGCTGCTAAGGCTAACTTCTCGACGTGGGAGTACTTAAGCTCAGTTCCAACCAGAGCACGGCTAAGATAATAAACAACATGCTCAATGAGCTTGTCGTCCTCCTGAACTAGCACTACCCCAATGGTAGACTCCGACATGGACAGATATAATATAAAATCCCTAGAATAATCTGGTGGGCGTAATAAAGGAGCCGACAACAAGGATTTTTTCAATGCCTCAAATGCGAGTTGTGCAGTTTCATCCCATACAAATGGGGTGTCCTATTTAAGCAGGTGCATGAAACCTTTTGTGATCTTGGCATAATTAACGATAAAACGTCGAAGGAAGTTAGACTTTCCTTGTAGACTTTGAATTTGCCTAAGTGAACGAGGAGGAGGCAGATTTACAATGGCCTCGACTTTTAAAGGATCCACCTGAATGCCCCTACTAGAGACGATGAATCCAAGCAATCTTCCTGATTCGACGCAGAAAACACACTTGTGGGGATTCAAGCAAATTTTATAGTATCTGCATCTCTCAAAAATTAACCGTAAATGATATGGATGCTAGATCCTCTTGCGAGAATGAGCATGAAAATCATCAAGGTAAGGCTCGACAATGGCTTTTATATCATGAAAAGCAAAGTTCATGGCTTGTTGAAAGGTTGCCCCTACATTTTTCAATCCAAAGGGCATTTTCTATACACAAACGTACCCCAAGGGCAAATAAAAGCAGTTTTATGCTGGTCTTCTGGTTTGATTTGGATTTGATTGTAGCCGGAGAAACCATCCATAAACAAGAATACCTCACTACCCGCACATGTATCTATGATCTGATCAATAAACGGTGTGGGGTAGTTGTCCTTAGGACAGGCTTTGCTAAGGTCTCGAAAGTCTGTACAAACGCGAATAGTCCCTTGCTTTTTATCAATAGGAACTGGGTTGGACACCCATTCAGTCAAAGCTACGGGATATATAAAACCTGCTTTCAACAGCTTTTCAACCTCTGCCTTCACAGCCGCTGCCTTAAGTGGGTTCACGGGGCGTAATTTTTGCCGAACTGGTTTGGCATTAGGATAGGTTGGGATCTCATGTTGAACAATAGATGGATCAATGCTTGGCATCTCCTCATATGACCAGGCAAAGATATCGCGGAATTCCTTGAAAAGGGCAATATAAATGGCAATCTCCTCCGGAGAGCAGTTTGCACCTATATAGATATTTTCCACAACATCTGGTTTGACAAAGATGTTGATCGGTATAGTGGCGGAAATGTTTGCCATATTCCCCTCGGCAAACACTCCTTCCCTAGGTAAAGGGTTGACAGGTGTATCAACATCATCCGACAGTCTCACATGAAACTATTGGTTTTCTATCTTGCTTAGCTCTGGAAGGAAATAAGATCGGTGATGAAGATCCTCACATATCTTATCACGTGCACACATAGCTTCCAGAATAGCTTCATCAGAAGGTAAAACGGTGTCTAAGCAATCTATGGAATGCAAAGAGTTTTCCATCCATGTGGGCATATAGACTTCTTCCAGATCATCTGAGACTGTGAGAGGATCTGGAATGGGATCGACAGTGGTTTGGGTAATAGCTTGATACGCCACTTCCACTGCAGATAAGGGCACTTCTGGTTCCTGAGGGGTTGGGAGGACCCAAGGATCAGTCCTATCGACTACCGAATCAATGGACTTCCCTACAGTAGTAGAACCGATATAAAGGACTGGAGCTGGAATATCGAATGTGCCCATCAATGATGCATACATTCCAACCCCCAAGCTCTGTGCAGCAGGTTTGGCCTGATCAACCAATGGCATAGTGGAATCTTTAGACTCTAGGCGGCCTTTTCGGGTAAAATCAAGTTGGTCAATAGTGACCACCTTGCCCTCATGTGGAAAAACCATGACACGAAAGACAGCAAATGCAACAGCAGACATTGCATAAGTCCAATTCCTACCCAGAAGCAAATTGTAGTCCAACGGAGCATCAATCACTTCAACTTCAACAGACACTGCTTTGCCAGCCAACTTAATCTCAAAAGCTGGCAGGATACCATGTGGACGAAAAGACCTTCCATCAAAAGCAGTAAGTAAAGTGGTTGATGGGACCAGCTCTGGGGATCCAAGAGCTTTCCAACAGGCCAGGGACATAACACAAGTAGAGGCTCACTCATCAACAACTACTCATCCAATGGTCTTACCACCATGGACAACATCTATCGATAGAGCTACATGGTAAGGGAGGCGAATTTTAACATCAGATAGATGAAATTTTGCTATGAGACTCGAAGAGTCCATGCTACCTAAAGCTGCTAAGAGGGCATCCCACTGAGCGGGACAGCTCTGTAGCACCTCCAAAGCTGACATTGCACAAGGAGTATGAGCCAAGTCTTCAACCACTGAGTAGTTAGAAGCAGCTCTGGCATTTGGGTTATGCAAAGTCTTCTTAAAGACACCTTTGGGTATCTTTGGCATTATTTCCGCAGGTTTCTCTATAGTGAGAGGGTTGGAAGATTCAACTACAGCTTTACCCTTCTCATCGGTCTTTTTCTCATAGTTTGTGTTCCTAGTTTGTAACAAAGTTGAGGATCTAACCATGTTGATATAATTCGGGTCAGGGACAGCTTGAGTGCCCCCTGCTACGGTAGAAGCTGAAGCAGAATTCTGCCCTTGGGGAAACGGATCCTTCAGGACAGCCGGTGGTTGAGCTTGGAGCAGCTTCTAAGCTTGTTCCATGAGGGGACAAAGATGAGTAAGGTGGTCCCCTTGGCACAACTTACAACGGAACTTGACTTTCTTCTTTTCCTTTTTTCCCCCATCAGCATTGTTTGCGGGCTTTGGCTTGTTTTGATTTTGGTTTCCCTCTCCCTTTTTACCTTTCTTCTTCTTCCCGCCGGGCTGCTGATTGCCCTTCGAAGAGATTTGTGCAAAAACATTCACACGTTGGGAGGAGGGGGCAGCCTTTGCTGCCTTCGCCATAGACTATTTGACAGATAATTGGTGAAGTTGTTTTGTCAAAGACTCTATAGTGGGAGAGTTGACGGACCCAACCACACCATCGGCATGGGGTCCAGGCTTGGGTTTCTCGGCCTCATGCGAAGGCCTTTGTGCCTCAGGGATAATTTCATATAGAATCCCAGACTGTGAATAAATCAAGTCCAACTGCTGGGCCCTGAGTATGGCTTCTTCTTCACTAGTCACTCCTGATGTGGAAACATCCTTAGATATGTATGGCAACAATGACTTAAGGAACCCCTCTAATAGAAACTCAGGAGGGATGGTAGCTTTGATAAGACTCTTTCGCCTCCTCCACTCTTGGATATGATCCGAGATGTGGGTTGCCTTGTTTTGTCTGAAAGTAGACAACAAGCCCATTTCGAAATCATAACGGACCGGAAGCTGAAAGTGGCTGAGGAAAGCACTAGCTAGGTCCCATAAACTACTAAAAGCAGTAGAAGGTAGCTCAATGTACCATTTTTCCGTAGTGCCAGTCAAGGTCCTCTGGAACAACCTCAATATCACTGAATCTTCATTCAATGAGTTGGAAGAACACCATAAATGGAAGGTGGTAGCATGAGCCCCAGGATCTTCACCAGCCTTACCTTCGAACTTAGGGATGTTCGAGGGCAGTTTGGTGGGAACAGGTGGCTACAAGGGGTCATGCCTCACTGGATCGTTCATCAATTTGGATAAGTATGGCAAGTTCAAAGTTGCCAGAAAAGGAATTTTGGGCCTAATCGGTGCACTAGATGTGCCAGCTTGCGGATTAGAGGGTCCAGCCCCCGAATTCCCATAGGTAAAGGTGGGGTTTCCCCCCGACACCGATTGTGAAGTGGGAAGGTTTCCTTGAAATGGATTCCATCCGTAGGCCATAGGATTTTGGGTGGGAGGTGCAGTGTAAGTGGTTTGGGCCATCCCCATAGAACCTGGGGTCTGAAAGAATACAGCAGGTATCCCTCCGCTAAACAAACAAAAGGGAGAGCTCGTGTATGGGACCGAAATAAGGGTATGGAAGAACTTCCCATAAGAGGTGTTTCCCCCAAACTGCACTCCTACATATGAAGGAGGTGGACCTACATATGGACTGGATGGGGGAATGTGCCCCCCATTCCAAGGAAATCCTTGGACATAAGCCAAGGATCCTACCGGACCACTCTGAGTAGTGTAAGGGAAGGAAGAAGGAATTTTAGGTATACTGGGGATTCCAGCAACCATGTTACTAGAAATACCTCCTATGTTGGAGTGAACTGGTGGTTGAACCACCCAGCTCGCTGGAACTAAAGGTGTAGAAGGAAAACTAGATATAAGGGCACTAACCGGGGGAGGTAGTACCCCTTCAACCAGAAGGGTTGAGGTAAACACAAATGGAATTTCTTCCGCAGAAGACATGACTCTACTCAAAGGGACACCTACTACTGATGAACTAAAAGGTCTAACTTGGACGATCACAGGATCGTTAAGATCAGTCAAGGGGGTGTTAAAATTTCTTGAAACTCGTCAGTCTGCAATTCTTCTATCTCGACTATGTCAAAATCAAAACGGTTAGCTATCAATTCCAGTTCACCAAGAACCTCACTTATTCCTACTGGTTCAAAAGAACCGTTTGTGTCTAATCTCCGCCTTTGGGGTAAAGGTGGAGGTTCCAATGCAGTGAGAGGAGGAAGGTTTCCCAACCTTCTTGACCTTCTAACAAGTTGGTCCTCCAGAATTAAAAATTTGACTAATCACACCCTAAGGTCAACTAAACACAAGCAAATCCACAGAGCATACACTAAAAAGATCCTAGAGTCTCAAGCAATCAAACCAGGGTATAAAGATATACTTTCCTGAAGAAAGTTGATGAACAGTTACTTGGTGTCCTTGAGGGGTTCTTAGGCACAAGCGGAGGAATCACCCATCACCTCCTACACTTTCCACAAGGGTTACCTTCCAAGACCGTTCGAGGTGAACCAGAAATAACCTTCCGGTTTACCTAGGTATGAACCCTAAAAGACAAGAGACTAAAGGCTACCTTGACAATACCACCTGTCTGGGGGGACAGTCGCAAGCCGAACTCGTACGCATGGGCAAGGTAGCTGAGCCCGAAACTCTATATAGGATAGAATCCCCAGATGCATAAAAGTCCTGGGTTACGTTTTGACAAGGATTCGGAGGGTTATCTCCTCTGTCCAAGCCTCCACGCGGCCTAGTGCTTAACTCTCGTTTGAGAGGAGCTTCCCAGATACAGTGATAGAATCAAGGATTTACCTAATGAAAGGTCCACTACATCTGATTTTATAACTTGTGGGAATTTTACACTCCCTAGCCCACAAGTCTAGCCTAAGCTAGTAGGTGAAAGGACCCTAGAAATAAAACTTACTAGTAAATTTTAATTTATGCGTTTATTTTAAGGGCTGTTTCTTACTCAAGAGGAAATGGAAGTGATGTACTGTATGGTGTTTTGACTCAGCAAGAAATAAATGAAAGTAAAGTGCATTCAAAGCAAACTACTACTATAAAACAAACTTCTTTTCATTTTTTCAAATATGTATTGATGAACTACAGCACTGATAAGAGAAACTAAGCCTATATATTTTGCAGTTTTCTGAGATAATATTTCTTAAACTGAAAGCAAACACTACTTATGCAAAAATCACAATGCAAAAGATTAACTATGTTTTGTTTTTCACTTTAAAAATTGCTCAAAAATCTACTATGCATCTACAATGCACTATGCTTGAGTGAACTTGAAATTTATAAACTGTATGAAAACCACAAACTGAAGCAAACAGGCAGACAGGACCAAAAGACCAGCAAGAAAAGAAAGCTAGGAGCCCTAGCTTGGGTGTGAACAATGACACCAAATCACTGCAGACTTAAAAAAGGCAAGTGCAAACCAGTAACTGACAGAAAGCAGACTGGAAAAACAGAGCCCAAGACCCTGATCACTGATCTGGACTAAGACACTTGGACCAAGAACCCAAACAGGCCAAAAGCTTCAGGATGCGAACAGTAAATAAACCAAGTAAAAAACTCAATGGCTTTCAAAAAGCACTAAGATGTGATCACCTGAGGCAATCAAACAAACTCTACAGCATTCTTAAAGAAAATCTTCTCAGAAAACAAGGACTATAGCAAGAAAAGAACCAAGCAAACTCTTCTTTAAAAATCCCAATTCTCGGGAGTACTCGCGACTGTCTAACAGTGCAACTCGCGAATGACTCGTGACTGTCATTAGAGGAATTTTGGGGTCTAAAATGGGCCTCCTAAGCAAAATAATAAAATATTAGTTAAAATAATAAAATAATAATTAAAATAATAAAATAATATTGATTAATTTTGGAGGAAAAAAAGAAAAAAAGTACTTTTTGTGTTCGTATTTTCGACATATCTCCCTGTGTTTTTACTCAAATTTCGATCGAGAGAGCTCGTTGGATGTGGAATTTGATTCCGCATCTAACAAGCTCTCCCAATTGAAATTTGAGTAAAAACACAATGAGATATGTCGAAAATACGAACAAAAAAAGTAGTTTTTTTTAATGACAAATATGTCAATTCAACCATTATGGTTGACTTATTTTATTGAAATTCTATTGGTTCTTGAATTCTAACTCACAAAAACTTATTTTGGCACGTTTTCTTATAAGGCCCATTTTAGACCCCAAATTTCCTCTAATGGTAGTATAACAACCCGCGAATGAAACTTTATACTCGCGACTGTTCAGTAGAACAACCCGCGAATGGGTATAAAATTTTTCTCAAAAGAAAAGAAAAAACCCTAATACTTTCAAACGCTGAAGTAAGCAAGATCCAGGATAGAAAACCACAAACAAACTCACAACCAAAACTGGTTAGGATAACAGAAATGACCTACAGCAGTCTAGGCTTCCCCAGCGGAGTCGCGAGTTCTGTTGTAAGGGATTATGCACCTAATAATCGTAGGTCGGGGGTTACCAACATACTCAAACACTTGTAGACAATTGAATTCTAAAGTGCAGAATAGGAAATAGGAGGGTTAGAAGAACTTACTTGTTAAACGAAGTTCGATCCTTGCTAGTCCTCTTCCAATCTGCTCCACTTCCAAAGTCTTCAAGGCTCACTCCTCTTTCACCTGTTCAGAGACAATCTTCCATATATAGAATGATTCATATATGTATATTAGCAGGTTAGATAAATCAAATATGAAATACTAAAGCATAAACAATTATCAAACCAATATATATGAGACACATGTGGAAGAAGTAATCTCTTTATTATCAATAATGAGAAAGTTCAGAGTACAACCAAATGTCTGAGACAAGGACTCCTCTGTCACCAAAGGATTCTGAGTTTCACTGCTCCAAAGACTTCTGTGAACAATCCACCAGGATAACTTTGCTGTCCAAGTGTAAGTCCCCACAACCATCCCCAAGGCCTATATTTATATGGGTGAAATAAGGCAGTTCTCGAAGGTTATGGAGGTTATAGCAGTTAGGAAGATTAAGTAAAATGACTTAACTAAACTCCCATTAGTGCGTGTTTTTATGTTTTAATATTTAAAGACACATTCGCGGGTCTGTAGTAGAGCAACCCGTGAATGATTCGTGACTCAGTATAAGTGCAACCCACAAATAAAAGGATTCGTGACTTGCTGCAAAGGATACTCGCGAATGATGCACGAGTTGTCAATAAAGATAGTCGCGAATACATCTCGAAATGACAAAAATGGCAAAGTAACCAGCTGGGTATATAGGAAGTGTACTTCATCATAAGCTAAGGTATAGTGAATATGGGCAACCTCTATCCATAAGTGTCCTTTTGTGTGCCAACCTGAGGGATGTCAACACTCGGACGGAGAGGTGCCATTCAAGTGTATAACAAAGAGAACCAAACAGCATAGAAAATACGTACATAAAGACAACAAGTTGATAACGGAGTTCATCCAGGATGGACTACGTCTCCAGGCCTGCTTCTCAATAGGAGGGTCGATCTATAATCTCAACATAAGGCAAAATACATGGCAATGTTACAATAATGCCTTGGCGACAATGGTCAGGAAGAGAACCGCTACCCAAAACACAACAAGACTGCTTCCAGCAACTCCGAAGCCTGAAGATGGTGTAAAACGAGTATAAACACTCGTACCTTCCTCCTGCAGAGCTACGCAATCTCTCTTCTCTCCTTTAGCTACAAAGTCTCCACTCCAAAGCATGAGTGGCAAATGGAAACTAAGGGACTTATATAGCCATGACTTGCCCCTCTTCACATTTTCCTCATGTTGTCTTTGGTTACAACAAATTTTCCAAGATTGGCATCTTGTTTCAACTTCTCAAGTTTTGGTTGGGTTCACTTAAAGCTCCTTTTATCATGTAGTTGACATAATTAACAGCTATGCCAACCACATACCCAAGTATGGCATTAATAAAATCCGGTTGCAAAACTACCCAACCAAACTATGTATAAAACCCAAAAATTTGTTATAACAGAGAAACAATTCTCAATCCAATTTTAACCCAAACTCCATAGTTTATAATTCGACATGTGCTAAATGCGTTGGGCTCCCATGCTGGTCAGAGCTCTCGGTCACGCTAGAGGAAGAACCAAGGTCGGGGTTAAGCTCCAGCTCCTTTGGGGCTCAGAATGCCACTTTAAATAAATTCATCTCCATACATTATACAAGGAACACTACCAGCGCAGTTGGTAAAGGCGTAGAGACAGGGTATGGGAGGTTAGGAGTTCGAAACCGGCGAAGCAACAACATTTTGGTGAACTTCAATAAATATTGGTCAATCCAGTGCTGCCATGTGGCATTTTTGGATTGGTCCACCTCAACGCCCAGTCAGCTGCCAACTCATCTGCCATACTACCAACTAAGTTGCACAGTCACCTCCGTACTGACACGTGTCGCATTCGGATTGGTTCGTACTGCTGACTAGATTTCCACCTCAACGTCCGTACATGACACGTGTCGCATCCTGATTGGACCGTATTGCCACCTATCTATCTGTACAACTGCCAAGTCATCCGTCCGTACTATATGGATGCCACATGTCACCCTCTCATTGGTTCGTACACATGCCATGTCATCATGTCTGTATAGCATGGATGCCACGTGTCACCCTGTCAGTGGTGCCACGTGGCACCTCTTTTACCAATTTTGCCTATTGATCTCATAGAACAAAATGCGATAAATTTCTCATATGGATTCCGTTTGAGGTTAAACGAATGCCATTGGAATCATCTCGATGAGCCCTTTGATATGGTGCTGGTTTTACTGAGATTGGAGGACTTTGAAAATTTGGCCTTCCTGGATCCTCCTGGATCATTCCTCCCTACTAAGAATATTTTGGCCTCCAAAAGCATTTAATAATCAACAGATAGGTGAGGGAATTGTTCCCTCACTTTCTCCTTCTCGATCCACTTGGCTTTGCTTGGATGAGTGCCTCTGATGCCCACTCAAAGATAATCAACATCACGTCGGCGAGAAGTCCTTGTTCTTCTGTTCAAGATGACATATTCCTTTAGCTTATCCATGTACTCAGGAGAAAATTCATCAACTGATGGCATTGAGACATTCTCCCTTTCATCCATGATCATGGGAGGCTCATAGAGTTTCAAGTTCTCCACATTCACCACTGAGTAGATCTACATGTATGGCGGCAGCTCTAAGCGAAAGGAATTCGTCCCAATCTTCTCCAAGATGGTGAAGGGACCATATCTAATGGGCTTGAGCTTCTTGCCTTATCCTTTTATCCTCTCCTTGCTGATGTGAAGCCACACTTGATCTCCTACCTGAAACTAATGATCAACTCTATGCTTGTCATGCCTAGCCTTGTACTGGGATTGACTCTTCTCCAACTGCTCTTGCACTGCTTGATGTACCTGTTGAACTCTCTGAATGAACCTGCAGGCTTTGTCTTCATCCTTGGAAGTGCTTGAATCAACCTCTCTCCCATAAGTCAAGTCCAATGGAGTCTTTGGAAAGTACCCAAAGCATGTCTCAAATGGCGAGCTTTGAGTGGAAGAGTGCATAGCCCTGTTGTAGGCATGCTGCACATATTGGATCTGTTCATCCCATAACTTAGGATGCTTGTTGCAATAGCCTCGAAGAAAATGGACAACTGTCCTGTTGACTACCTCTATCTGTTCGTCGGTCTATGGATGGAAAGCGGTGCTCCTCTTCAGCTTGGTTTCCATCATACACCATAACTTTGTCCAAAAATCTCCAAGAAATCGGGAGTCTCGATCCAAAATAATGGACATAGGAAGTCCAAAGTGAACCCATACATGCTTAAAGAAAAGAGAAGTAGCCTACTCTACAGTGACATACTTTTTACATGGCATAAGAATACACATCGTGCTAAACCTATCCACGACCACATACAAGTAGTCATGACCCCTCCTAGACATAGGCAAACCCCCCACAAAATCCATGGAAATGCTTTCCCAAGGATGGGAAGGCATATGAAGTGGTGAGTACAGCCCCAATTTTCTATTAGTGGGCTTACAAGTAGAGCACATCACACACCCCTTTACATATTTTGTTACAATGTCTTTCATGTGAGGCCAATACACAAGTTTTTGCAAATGAGCCAAAGTCTTACCTACCCAAAAATGCCCTGATACAAGAGAAGTATGAGCTTCTCATATTACATGGACTCTTTCACTGATAGGAACACATAACTTGCCCAAATAATAGAGCAACTTTCCCTACAAATAGTAGTCTTCCACCTGTGTGCCATTGGTTAGCTTCTCATAAATCTCCTTGAAATCATCATCAGTAGCATACTACTCAATATAACTTTCATGGGACAAAGAAGCATTTTTCAAAACAATAGATGCAATAATAGGAGGTCTAGAAAGCATATCTGCCACTTTGTTACTAGTACCCTTCTTGTACTTGATCACTAGATGGAATTGTTGAATAAATCCCATCCACCTGAAATGATGAGCTTGCTGGAGCTTAGTCTGGGACTGGAGATACCGCAAGGGCTGATGATCGGTATGGATGATCATCTCCTTACCCATCAAGTAGTGCTTCCACTTCTTGACACTCTGAACCAAAGCATACAACTCTTTGTCATAGGTGGGGTAGTTGATCACTGCTTGAGTAAAAGTCTCTGAATGGTAGCAAATAGGCTTGCGGTGCTACATCAATACTGCCCCCATGGCATATCCACTGGCATCTGTCTCTATCTCAAATGGTTGTTGCAAATCAGGCAAGGCTAGGACTAGGGCGGTGCTCATCTTTCCCTTCAATGTGTCGAAGGCTTTCTGCTGCTTACCTCCCCACTGGAAGGCTTTCTTTACACTTGTTAAGGCATGCAAAGGAGATGCTATGTATGAGAAGTTCTGAATGAACCTTTTCCAATATTGAACAGCTCCTAAAAAGCTTCTCACTTCAGTAGTGTTAGTAGGATTAGGCCAATTGACAATTACATCAACTTTTGAAGGATCAATTTTTAAATTTCCACCTCCTACAATATGACCCAAGTAAACTAATGAAGTTTTTCCAAATTCACACTTTGTCAATTTTACATACAATTTCTCCTTTTTCAAAGTATCTAATACTTGCTTTACATGCCCCACATGTGCTTCCCAAGTTTTGTTAAAGACCAAGATATCATCTAAGTATACAATGACAAAATCATCTAAGAATGGCCGAAAAACATCATTCATTACCCGCATGAAGGTTGCAGGTGCATTGCAAAGCCCAAAGGGCATCACCAACCACTCAAATAGACCTTGCTTGGTCTTGAAGGCCGTCTACCACACATCACTTTCTGCAATTCTGATCTGGTGGTAGCCACTGCGCAAATCCAACTTGGTTTTTGAACACAGCATCTTTCAACTGGTCGAGCAAGTCATCTATGCGAGGAAGCGGGTATCGATTCTTGATCGTGATCTTGTTGAGAGCCCGATAGTCAATGCACATCCTCCATGTGCCATCTTTCTTCATCACCAACACAATTGGCGAATCACATGGAGAGGAGCTGGGTCTGATCACTCCTTGGTCCAACAAGTCTTGAACCTGCTTCTTAATCTCTGCCATTTTAACCGCGGACAACCTGTACATGCCCACATTAGGAAGAGGGGCATCTTGTTGGAGATGAATCTCATGTTGAATCTCCCTTTTGGGAGGCAAACCTGTAGGTTCCTAAAATATTTCATCATAGTTAGCCACAATATCAATCATAGCCTTTTTATGAGAAGGATCAACCTTTGAAAGCATTGGATGCTTCAGCATCTTTTGCTCTCACAACCATGAGCATGTATCTCTTATTAGTGTTGATGAGTCTCTTCATCTATCCTGCACTAACAAGAGTGGTGTTAGCCTTCATACTGTGAGCTCTCACGATGTACACCACCCCATTTTTGGTGCGATGGTACTTGTTCTCATGACGGAAGAATACTGCTTTCCGATCATACAAGTATGGGCTTCCCAATACGATACCGCAGATGTCAAGAGGAACAACATCTAAGTCCACCTCATCGATCAACTTTGAAGCAATAACAAACCTTAACCTGCATTGCTTAGTCACCTGTAGCTTAGCATTATCACATACCCATCCAAGAGGGTAAGGCTTGGGGTGAGGTTTAGTCTGTATGCCCAACTTCTTAACAACTGATTCTGAGATCAAATTTACTTGAGAACCCAGATCAAATAATGTTTCAATCTTTGTATGCTTAGACACAACTCTGATGTGAAACAACTCACTTCTTCTTTTATCAATTTCTTTAGAAACATGAGTAGAAATTGAACCAGTATGAGGAGTTTTGTTACCTTGCATTCCCACGGCTGTAATCATGGTTTCGTCACCTGAGTCGGAACCCAAATCTCATTGCGCTGTTGCAACGATATTTTTCTTCTTTTTTCCTCCATAATGCTTTGGCCTCTATTCAGGATGCAACTTCCAACAACTTTCTTCATCATGCCCATCAGTGTCGCAATGGTTGCAATGGAGCTTTCCTCCTTCCTTCTTGGCAGTAGCTGTCTTCTTGCTCTTGTCTTTCTTTTTGGACTTGTGGTTGTTGTTGGGCTTGAAAGGCTTCTTCGGATGGTCTTCTTGCAAATGCTCCCCCCTTCTTTCAAGATGAGTAGCCTGAACACTTGCTTCATCCACACTAGTAGGATTCAACAATAGCAAAGTATGGCGTAGATAATGATGAAGAGCACCAATGTACTTCAAAAGAGTGTCAGGAGAATCTAAATAAATATTTAACTCTAGAGCTTTCTTTCTAAATTCTTCAATAAAATTCTGAAAACTCTGACCCTTGCCTTGTCTAAAACTTTGCCAATCCATCATAGCCTTTTGAACATAACCCAATGGATAAAATTGCTTACGTAAAGCAGAAATGAAAGCAGACCACGATGAGAGAAGATTACCCATTTGTTTGCTACCTTGCTAAAGCTTTCTTTCCCACCATACAAGTGCGGTGCCTATCAGCCAAAGTGAAGACAACTGAATCTTCACATCTTCTTCTTTGATCTGCTGGACTCGGCAATAGACCTCAATTTTCCTTATCCAATTGTTCATCTTCTCTGCATTCGCTTCCCCATTGAACATGGGAAAATCAAATTTCACATCGAGCTTCAATAAGGGCTTCTTTTGAGGCTCTTTGTGAGGAACCTTGGAATGCTGAGAATGATATGAGGAAGAAGCACTTGAACTTGTGCTTGAAGCTGAAGGTGAAGAGAAAGGCTCAGGAGGCTCTTCGCCACCTCCTCCTTGGTTAACTGAAGCGTTTCCTTCGTCCTTCACTTCTTTGTCTTCCTTCTTTACTTCACTACCTTTTCTTTCTTTTACCATGCATTCTTCATAGTCTGCAAACAATTTGTCTACCTTGTTGGCCATCATGTAGAAGACCTTGTGAAAGTTTTCCTCCATCTCGATGTAGGCATCATTAGCATCCACTTCCTCCTTCGGTGTGCACGTCCGATCTCGGAATTGTAAGGCTCTAATGTACCCTCACCAGCTTGCAGTTTAGCCCTCGTGAGCATCCACACTCACAATCCAACGTCAAATAGTCCTACTCTGATATCACATGATCCAAAAACAAGATCTTTGCTACTCTATGACGTTAACATGAATTGCATAAAGAGCATAAATGAAGCTCACAAATCCATAAGAAGAGAACCAAACAACATAGACAATATGCACTTAAAGACAACAAGTTGATAACGGAGTTCATCTAGGATTGACTACATCTCTGGGCCTGCTTCTCAATAGGAGGGTCGATCTATAATCTCAGCATAAGGCAAAATACATGGCAATGATACAATGATACCTTGGCGATAATGGTCAAGAAGAGAACCGCTGCCCAAAACACAACAGGACTGCTTCCAGCAACTCCAAAGCCTGAAGATGATGTAAAATGAGTATAAACACTCGTACCTTCCTCCTGCAGAGCTACGCAATCTCCCTTCTCTCCTTTAGCTACAAAGTCTCCACTCCAAAGCATGAGTGGCAAATGGCAACTAAGGGGGCTTATATAGCCATGACTTGCCCCTCTTCACGTTTTCCTCATGTTCTCTTTGGTTACAACAAATTTTCCAAGATTGGCATCTTGTTTTAACTTCTCAAGTTTTGGTTGGGTTCACTTAAAGCTCCTTTTATCATGTAGTTGGCATAATTAACAACTATGCCAACCACATACCCAAGTATGGCATTAATAAAATCTGGTTGCAAAACTACCCAACCAAACTATGTATAAAACCCACAAATTTGTTATAACAGAGAAACAATTCTCAACCCACTTTTAACCCAAACTCCATAGTTTATAATTCAACATGTGCTAAATGCACTGGGCTCCCATGCTGGTCGGAGCTCTCGATCACGCTGGAGGAAGAACCAAGGTCAGGGCTAAGCTCCGGCTCCTTTGGGGCTTGAAATAAAACTTTAAATAAATTCATCTCCATACATTATACAAGGAACACTACTAGCGCAGTTGGTAAAGGCGCAGAGACAGGGTATGGGAGTTCATGAGTTCGAAACCGGCGGAGCAGCAACATTTTGGTGAACTTCAATCAATATTGGTCAATCCGGTGCTGCCATGTGGCAGTTCCGGATTGGTCCACCTCAACGCCCAGTCAGCTGCCAACTCATCTGCCATACTACCAACTAAGTTACGCAGTCACCTCCATACTAACATGTGTCGCATTCGGATTGGTCTGTACTGCTGACTAGATTGCCACCTCATCATCTGTACATGACATGTGTCGCATCCTGATTGGACCGTACTGCCACCTGTCTGTCCGTAAAACTGCCACGTCATCCATTTGTACTGTACGGATGCCACATGTCATTCTCTCATTGGTTCATACACATGCCATGTCATCATGTCTTTACAGTACGGATGCCACATGTCACCCTGTCAGTGGTGCCACGTGGCACCTCTTTTGCCAATTTTTCCTGTTGACCTCATAGAACAGAACGTGATAACTTTCTCATACAGAGTCCGTTTGAGGTGAAACAAACACCGTTGGAATCGTCTCGACAAGCCCTTCGATCTGGAATTTGAACATTTGGCCTTCCTAGATCCTCCTAGATCAACATCCTTCCATTCTTTCCATTCTTCCACTTCTTCATAATTGGAAGGTTCTTCATTGATAAAGTCACATAGTAAAGCTACATATCCGGAGTAGGATCTGGTTCTCTTTCTTTCTCTGTGATTCTCTTCTGGAGCCCCATAGCTTTCCGCACTTTGGATAATTTCTCGTACCCAAGTAGGTTTCCTCTTGTGAGGATTCTTCTGCTGAGGTGGATCTACAGGTCTTTGTGGTTCTTCAAATTCTCGATCTTCTTCTTGAATTTATTCATTCATGGATGTATCATGAATTATGGATGTTTCTGCTTCGTCAAGTTCTTCAGCAGGTCACTTATTGGATTTGTTGTAAGTTGTGTCTTCATCAAATGTCACATCCCTGCTGATGTCGATCTTCTTGAATCCTATGAAATATATTTTGTAAGCCTTCAATCTTTTAGAGTATCCCACAAATATACCCTTCTTTCCCGAAGGATATATTTTTTTTCTCTTCTCTTTTGGAATGTGTATGTACACTGGACAGCCGAATATGCTGAAATGGTTGACTTATGGTTTCTTGCTGGAAAAGACTTCTTCAGGTGTCTTGTTCTCGAGTACTCTATGTGGAGTACAGTTCTATACATACACCATTGTTCTAGCAGCTTCTGCCCATAGATGCATGTGAAGATCCTGATCATGAAGCATTGCTCTTGTAGATTCCATGATAATTCTATTCTTCCTTTCTGCAACCCCATTCTGTTGTGGATTATATGGAGTAGATAACTCCCTCTTAATCCATGGTTCTTTGCATAAGTATTTGAATTCATTTGATGTGAATTCGCCGCCATTATCTGATCGAAAGGTCTTGATCTTCTTTTCTATGTGGTTCTCGATGAAGGCTTTGAATTCCTTGAACTTGCTGAAAACTTTGTCTTTGTTCTTCATGAAGTAAATCCATGTCTTCCTAGAAAAGTCATCAATGAATGAAACATAGTATACATACCCGCTTAGTGAACTTGATGAAATTGGTCTGCATACATCGGAGTGGATGATTTCCAAGATTCTTTTTGCCTTGCTCTCACTACTTGGAAATGTATTCTATGTATTCTTTCCTTTTGTACATCCTTTGCAGACCCCTTCATGTTTTGCTTGAATTTCTAGAACACCTTCAACAGCTTTGCTTGCAAGTGGTAGTGCTCTGTAATGCACATGTGCAAGCCTTCTGTGCCAAAGTTCATTTGGATCTACTGTGTCATCGACCAAATCTTGTTATGGATGGCCCTTCAATTTGTATAATCCTCCTTCTTGTTCTCCAATCACTATTGCATCGTCAATAGTCTTTCCTCTTGACCACATGAGTACTTGGCCATCTACAAATGCAACCCTCATGCCTTTTGCATCCAATGCTGATATGGATAGAAGATTCTTCTTTAGTCTAGGTACAAACAAGGCATCCTTCATCTTCATAGACTTTTCGGAGTCTAGCTTGCAGGAGGATTCACCACTACCTTTTATGGGATATTGGTAGTCATCCCCAAGTTTCACCTTATGGGGTGAATTATGTTTGGATAGTTTCTCAAAGGATTCCTTGAAACCTGTCATGTGTTTGGAAGCCCCACTATCAATAAGTGAATCTTTGCTTCCATGAGTGACAGTTCTTGTGAGAGAGGAGATCAGAACATATTCATCTTCACTTGAAGAGTCTTCACTTTCTTGTTTTACTCTCTTCCTAGGAGGATCATCATCCTCAGCAGTGTGAGCATGATGTCTTCTTTTGGATTTCTTCTTCTTCTTGGATCCATTCTTATTCATGGGACAATTTCTAGCAAAGTGTCCTATTTCATCGCATGTATAACATCTGAGTTTGGATGGATCCCTTCTTACATGATTATTTTTCTGATGAGAATTCTTACCTTGGTGATGATGATTTTCCCTTCTTCCTTTCCTAGAGTGTACTATGAGATCTTGATCTTCACTTCCCATCTTTTCTTCTCAAGCTGCTATCCGAGCTTGTTCTTGTGAAAATTCTTCCCACAGTCTACTAAACTTGACTAACTTCTTCCTAGCACAGATTCCTTGGATGAAACAATCCCACGACCTAGGGAGGCCATTCAAGGTTTTGATCACAATTTATACATTCTCCACTTCTTCATCTACTGCTTCCAGTTGTTCTTTGAGCTGGGAGACCCTTGTGAAGTATGTTTGGATGGTCTCCTCATTCTAGATCTTGACATTCTTCAACTGGTTCCTTAGAGTCATCTTCTGATTGATGTTCTTCCCTTCAAACAATTTGGTTAGGGAATCAAACATGGCTTTAGATGTCTTGAGGGAGGAAACCTATGGTATGAGGTGGTCCTTGATAGAATCAGCAATGATCCTCTTTTCCATAACCAACTTCTTCTTATGTAAGGCCTTGGCCTCATCTCCCTCTGGAACTAGAACCTCCTCATGGATGTAGGAGTCCAACTCATTTTCTTCCAGGACCAGGGAGATCCTATACATCCAAGCTCAGAAGTTATCAGCTCCCTCAAGCTTTTCATCAAGCTTTGTATGATGAGACATCTTAACTGAGAACCTCAAATGGAAACACAAAATATTTAGATCTTACCAGGTCAAGATGTCGGATCTGAACTTGGAGCTGAAATCCTGCAGTGTTGGTTCAGGAGTAGATTAGGGTTTTTATTTTTCGGAGTTCTGTCCAACCAAATTATTTGAATTTGATCCCTAACTTCGATTTTGGGGAGGAGATCAATCCAGGCCTGGGCTCACTAAAAAATTCCACTTCTGTGAAAATCCCTACTTTTCGGCAGCAGTGTCGGGTCCAAAACTGAAAAACCTCAGCATTGGATTCTGCTTTGACATAAAGATGCGCCCTAGGGAGGAGAGTTATTCCACCCTACTTTTGCTGAAAATACGTGGAGAGAGATCCACAATGTAGGAATCCCTAGTTCCTGCAGTTGCACGGTGTCTTCTTCTCAGGTTAGCTCTGATTCGATGTTAGATTTTTAACATTAAGCTATCATAACATTAGGATCTTTAGCTGAGAGAACAACAAGCACAACAATCAAACACAAGAGACAACGAACACAGTTTTTTTCCTCGGGGAAACCATAAATGGAGAAAACCCCACAACTTCCTCAGAGATAGAATCGACACCAAAAGTGAAACCCAAAAACACTAAGATGATCTCCCAACAGCAGTAACCTCTTTCTTCCTTTCCCCAGTGTCTTTCTCTTCCTCAGTTATGCACTACAACTGAGTGTGAGTGAGTGTGTGATAAATAGAGAGGCTAGCTCTCTATTTATACTAATTCCCAACTTGACTAAACCCAACTAGGGCTGACTTCACTAGGTGATTCTAATAACCCTAGTGCCCCAGAACTGTGGGGACTTTAACCCTTAGACAATAGGAGGGTTACCCACCTTGACTTGACATGACTTGTTACATTATAGAAACTCCCGATAGGAACCTCGAGTCATGACTTGACTCAAGTACATTACAAATACATCCTGGAATAAACATCGGGTTACAATACATAAGAAATACAAGTGATAACATTCCGAAGTTACAATTACATCAACAATTTTGTGGATAGTGGTCATTATTTTGTAGAATCTGTTAAAAATTGGTTAGGAAGTTGGTTAAGTGGACCATTGATGTAAAGGTGCAAGCCTATAGGTAGATGTTGAATTGAAAATGTTACTCTCTCTTAGACTCATTGCTTTATTCTTGATCTTCTGAGATAGAGCTTGGTTTTGAACTTGTTAATCTGTGTATGTGTCTTGAAGAACTATTTTTGTTACTTATGTTTTGTTGCAGAAGTTAATATGACATGATAGAGGTTGAGCAGAATTGCTGTGTCTTTTACTGTTTTCCTATTTTCCTATTTTCCTATTTTTTGTGATCCAAATATGAATGTAACGTGTATCTATGACATAGATCTGTGATTGATGCAACGCGTTTTTGCTTTAAATGATGGTATAATGCTAGATCTGTTTGTGCATCAATGGTTTTGATGTGAATCAGTTATATTATTGTGATCTGTTGAATGATAGCACAGTTCTGTTAATACATGATATGAATGATGAAATCGTTAGAATAATGTTGCGATAAGTAACCAAGTAGAGACACATCAACATGGTCCTCCTCCATAATGTAGAAAATTAGTTCCATCAACTCGCCCTCGAACATCTCAGGTGAGACTACATCTACTCTGCAGGTGTTACCGGATGGAGTAAAACTTGTTTGGGTTGATGATCAAGGAGATCGCGGTGGTTTGGGAGTTGACAAAGAGCGAAACCCTGTCAACTGCGTTTGTGTCACCAAATGGTTGTTGGGACTTTAGTTTGAAGAGAGGGGGGGCACATGTTGTGGCATTCGACAAAACTAAAGATCCAAGATTGGTTCGACCAAAAAATATGAGATTTTGCTGAAAAAGAGAATCAGAACCCTGGACTGATGACAGATCAGTGGCTAATAGAGTATATGCATGATGGTCCTCACGAGTAATTTTTCTATGAGTTTTCAATCATCATGTACAAGTGGTTGGTGCACTTGATGTATTGGAAGACTAATTTCCAAGGAGGAGAACCAATTTCTTGGACCCCGGAATCGATATAGGAGTTGCAAGACATAGATAGAAAAGCATCAAGGGTTGTTGAAGTTTAGCTTGACAATATCTTGGAATACTACATTACCGAGTTCATAGTTGACACGACTAAGTACTATAGTGAGGTGGAAAGGGATTTATTTAACAGATAAAGAGGGAGGTTCCTGTTGTCTTTACAATTTTCCATTAAGATGCTTATCTGTAAAAATGGCATATTGAATATGCACCTTGTGTAGTAAATTCCTAGTGTGCAGAGGTCACAGGTATCAGGGAGACAAGGATTGGATGGAATGATATGGGATAGATGGGTGGAAGTTATGATGGGACTGTGAGAGAAGGTGAGGAATGAAGTGGTCTTATGAGAGGAGGAACAAGGTTTCGACAAGAGAAGAGGTAGAGGACATGAGAGAATCCTGTTGTGACCAAAACGCGAGGCTATGAAGGAAGACCACACGAGATGAAGCAACCCTACAACGATGAAGGATATGACCAGGCTATGCCCGACCCAGAGGAAGGACCAACCCAGAGCAACAATGTACCCACACCTCTGTGCACTACGCCACACTCAGGAAGGAAAACTAGTTTGACACCGCTGTGTCCAACGTGTCAAAATAATTATAATAGTAGCAGATCAGCGACTCCAGGGAGAAGGCCTAGGATGGTTAGCGACGATGCGAAGTTACCCCTATTCCATGGGAATGGGACTGAATATCCCGAACAATATTAGTTCTTATATGAAGCAGTATGGACTATTAAACAAACTACAGATGATGAGGTTAAGAAAGGTCGACTGGAGATGAGCCTTCGAGGTCGTGAACTAGATTGGTTCATGAAATTTGTACAAGTTCCTATGGGAGATCTAGCGATACTATTGGATGAGTTTAGAAAAGGATTGATTAAAGAGTTTAGAAAACCAAAATTGAAAGCACAGTACATCACTGAAATGAAAGAGATTAAGCAATATCCAAATGAAACTATTTGGGGTTTTGATCAAATATTTAAGACACTAATGGAAAGAGTTAGCTTTGAGATGAGTGATATTCAGCATAAAGAATGGTCCATCACACCATTACTATCTCATATCAGACTACTGTTGATGCAGCAAAAGATTGCGACACATAGAGAGGATCTGGAGATCGCCATGAAGCTGGAAGCTTCACTAGTTGGCAAGAATGTGATTGGGATCAATCAAATCCAGACGTAGCTGGTGAACTTGATACTCCGGTTGCAAGATATCAAGAAAGGGAAAGAACATCGCGAGGAGGTTGGGTGCACTCGATGTCGCGCAGATGGACATACTAAGGACAAGTGTCTAGATTACCAAAACTACCTGTTGGCAGGGGCACCGAACCCTTTGATTTGTGGTAGTGTTCCATGGTGACGCATTTGTCAAGTATATGGGCATTGACATGAATACTATGGATATATGAATAATATGGTTACGAAGCCAATGAATTTATACTGCACATTTTGTCGATCTATTGGGCATGACGATAACGATTGTCATTCATATGATCTACTCCAAGAGAGAACAATTGACATGTACTATGTGAAAGGAGAGGACCATCGAACGGTACAAAAACCATAGCCATAGTCACAGGTGGTATAGCCACCACCTCAACCATAGTTGGTATCGCAGCCACAACCACAACCACATTTTATACCACATATGTAGTATAATCAAATGCATATGGCTCCATAGCATCCACAATATGTTCAACCGACGTAATATGTTCAACAACACTCGAATCCCCTGCAACAGCAATTCAATCAACTATAGTATCAGCAACAAGGAGGATTTCGAGGAGGACGAGGTGGAAGATTTGGTCGAGGAGGAGGACAAGGTCGCAAACCAGTGCAATTTTATAATTGCGAAGTACTGTGGAGTTATTAGAGAGATTATCTGCAATTGCAAGCACAATGTATGTATTGTATCACTGTTGATCACACCATTGAGAATTGTCTGCAGCTGATCATGAAATGGCAAGCAGGGAATGTCCCTTAGTTGCAGAATAAGAATCAGAATCAATTATAGAATCAGAATCAATTACAAAATTAGAATCAATTGTAGAACCAGAATCAACTTCAGAACCAAAACCAGATTGCGAATCAGAACATGAATCAACCTTGGAATCCACCGATGAACTAGAATCAGGGACCAACTGATGTGACAATTTCAGCAGAACCATGGACGAAGACACTGATGTTGTTGTTATTACTCATGGAGGAGCAATGACAGGAGATGATAGCTTGCATCCACAAATTCGATTGGCTGGGAAGAAAAAGGTGTAGTTCGATGTCGACACAGAAAAAGAATTTATTTTTGAGGCACATGATGCGATACGAAGAAATCATGGTAAGTTACCTATCTATGAGATGGCGAATGCTTTTGATTCCACTTCGATAGCAGGATCATCGTGGAAGCATGGTACCTTGCAGCATTGCTTTGAAATTTGTTTGTCATTGGAAAGAGATCCCGATGCTCTTGCTGAGATTGAGAGTCTATTGTGTCGCCCGACTAAGGGATAGAAAGAGTCCGTGGTGAACTCTTTACATAAGAAAAAGACAAGAAAAAATATGCACATGAATATTCAAATTGGGGAATATGAGGTGGATCCAGTCATCCTAGATCTAGGATCAGATGTCAATAGTCTTACAAGGAATACATGGAAAAATATGGGGATCCTGAAGTTGGCTTGGTCCCCTGTACAGTTGAGAATGGCTAATTAGGCTAGAGTAACGCCAATTGGGCGGGTTCTGCACCTTGCTGTGGAAGTCAAAGGGATGAATACCTATGCATATTTCTATATCATTGATGTTGTTGATGGTGGAGGCTCTTATCCCGCATTGTTGGACATTGGATGGGCCAACGATAGTCTAGCGGTGAGCAACTTTAAGAAATGGGTTATGAATTTTGAGAATCGTGACATCAGGGTCATCTCCTTGATGGACCCTACTGAAGGAAGAAAGTATGTTGATCTGGTAAGGGATGAAGTTGTAAAAGGATGGGATCATGCATATAATATCTCAGAGGATTACATCCATCCAAAATTCGATGGCGAGCTCGGTTGGCACATCTCTAGTTGTGCGTCTTCTGACTCTAATGATGCATTAGAGAATTGGTAGAATTGCATGCATGAAGTGTCACTAAGGAAGTGTGGTTTGATCACATAGTCATTGTGCCAAGTTGAGACTGAGATTGTTGAATTACCAATATATGAAAGGCTTCCTGAGCTATCTGAATTTCTAATTAAATTTGAAGATAAGGTGTCAGAACCACAACGGTTACTGGCATTGGAGGAAGCATTGAAGGCTACTCCAGCACGTTGGTGGGAGACCCATAAGAAGTTGATCACTGGCTCGTCCTAGTGTCGAATATTGATGACAGTTTGGTTTGGTAACACAGAACAGTATCATGCTAGAAGGTACGATGGGCGGAATTGTCCCGACGATCGCCTGATTTAGTGTCAGACCTTGTGGGCATCACGACCAAATGATGAGTGGGTCCATTCCTTTATTCACACATTGGATAAGATGCCAATATCATGGTACATATTAGTCGAGTTGCGCAGAGAGATTACTACTTGGGAGGAGTTAACGGTCCGGTTTACTAACACCTTTAGTTTTTTCGATACCAATTCAACCATTCATGATGCATTACAACACATCCGTGATGTTGTTCTGAAGGTAGTACTAGTTGCATATCTGGTGGATCCACATGCGCAATGTCCGATGCAGTCAATCATGGAATGTTATAATGTGATTGGAGGGCCTAAGGCTGGTGCCGAATAATAGAATATCAATATTCCAGAAACAGAGGGAAGTCGGGATATCACAACACCAAATACACCGACGAATCTAGTGAATCGGCCATTAAAAATTAGGAAGCTCAATAATGGGACAGAGGAGAACCCAAATTTTACGAATGTTAGATACTACTGGGATGAAGAGACCGTAGCGAAGATCATGGATTTGTTGCATGAATTTCAATATTTGTTTTCAACCAAGTTTTCTGAGATGAAGGGAATACTGGGAGACTTAGGAGAAATGAATATCCCATTGAAACCTGATGCAAAACTAGTAAGGCATCGACCATATCGCTTGAATCCGCGATATAAGGAGAGGGTCAAAGTGGAGCTCAACATAATAGTAGATGCTGAACTAATTGAACTAATTTAAGAATTGGAATGGATCAGTCCCATGGTGGTCCAAGATAAGAATATAAGTGAGGTTAGGATCTACATTGACCTTAAAAAATTGAATGATGCATGTATGCATGATCCATTTTTGACACCATTCACTAATGAGGTACTCGAAGGAGTGGTTGGTCAAGAAATATATTCCTTCACGGATGATTTTTCTAGCTATCACCAGATCAGGATCGCAAAGGAGGATTGCCACAAGACAACATTCGTTACTGAATGGGGTTGTTTTCAGTACACTGTGATGTCATTAGGGATAAAGAATGCACCTATGATATTTTCAAGGGTTGTCATCACCGGATTCAAGGATTTTATTCAAAAGTTTATGCAAGTATAAATGGATGACTGGATAGTATATGGATTGATCAAAGATCACTTGGAAAAATTGCGATTGATGTTGGAGTGATATCGACAGCATCATATCGCGCTAAACTTGAAGAAGTGTATTTTCTGTGCACCATTCAATATGTTGTTGGGACACATTATTTGTAAGCAAGGACTATTGGTTGATCCCGCAAAAATTGCAGTGATTTTGAGTTTGCCACCACCGACAAATGTGAAACAACTGAGAGCGACACTGAGACACATGGGATATTATCACAAGTTCATTCAGGGTTATGCTACGATCACAGCTCCTATGGAGCAGTTACTGAAGAAGGATGCGGTTTTATATGGAGTCAGGAGTGTTAGTGCGGTTTTGAGACACTAAAGGCGAAGATGAAATCTACACCAATATTAGTTTTTCCTTATTGGAATAAGGAGTTCCATGTCCATGTGGATGCATCATCTGTTGCGCTAGGAGTGGTGCTGACACAATTAGGAGAAGGGATCTCGATAACCCAATTTATTTCGCTAGTTACCTAACCCAACTGCTTTCAGTTAATTGTTAGGTAATATACAATTATTATCTAGTTAATCCCTATGTATGATACAATGCTTAGCATGTATCTACCCTCCATAAATTGCAGTCAGGATTTTGTTGATAGCCAGGCTTTGATAGCCTTTATTACACCTCGCTGATTTTTTACCTATATTAGTTATGTGTACATCAACTCTCATAATTCCAACTTTTTTTTTAACTCCAACAATTTATTACCATCACTCATACATAGGAAAAAATAAAACTAAAAATCAATAATTGCTCCAAATGAATTCGTGTAGAAGGATGTGTTTATCTGTTTGTGATGTTAATTGTATTTTCTGTTAGGAATAAGAATTATTACCAAATTGCACAATTAAATCTCCAATCGAAACTAATCATATAGAAAGCCACACACATTTGGTGGGTAGTTATGGTGCTTTTCTTGCTTGGCGTGGGTTCGTTGTGTCATACCCAATGCACAACGCAGGAGGCCGTTAGTGCGTTATGCCACTAGGAAGCCAACAGACCTAAAAGTTTATAATCGAGGAATTTCCTGCAGTGTCAAGGTGTTATTTTCATACTTTAAACACAATTTATGTATTTTGAAATGAAATCAGATGATCTTGACATCGAAACCTGTGAGATTCCTCTTTCCATCAGACAGGAAAGAAAGAAATGGTCGTTCTAACGTTTGTAATCTATCAAACTTGGAAACATTTTTAATTTACGAATGAATGATTAAGTGTTGATGTTTCGTAACACAAAATAAATTTCCATGAATTAGACTTAGAAGGCATCCGAATCAAATTTAGGGTATTTTTTTTAAATGTGAATTTGCATATTTATATTGTTAGAGAGAATAAAATTAGTCAATCTTGCATTTGATACACCATGGATGTAGTTAAAATTATGGTTTTATTTTCATGAGTTTAAGATAAAAGCTCATACCGTCCGAGGTTTCCAACCGATGGAAAAAAATCTTGTCAAACAACTGGCAAAATAATTTCAAATCACCTTTGTTGTGTATATCCTATTTAGGATGGGTAGGCACAAAAAACATGAAATCACTTGGGTAGTTGTAACATGTAAACAACTAAACACTTTAAATTTGTACAACCTATTATTTCAATGCCTTTGCTTTTATTTAATAGCATAAGGGACAAATCATATCACAAATTTCAATTATGGCCATAGATAAAGGGATTGAAGCTATCATGGCTCTGGTTTTGTTTAAAACTGTGCCAAATAAATAAATAAATGAACAATTTTATGCCGCCTAGTTTAAATACCTTTTTTTCACACACACACGTATAACTCCCTTAAAAAAACATTTTGTTCTATAAATTATATTTTAATCTTTTTCTATTTGGACAGTTTACTAATCTGAAATTTTAATTTGTTTTTTTTCTTTCCTTTTGCAGGAAATAAGTGAGAAAGAATAAAATACAAAATTTCAAGGACATAGATTTGCAGTATGGGATAGATCTATTTGATTTCATGGGCAGTCTCTTTATCCTTCAATTTTTGTTTTGTCCGGCTTTCGGATTCTATGTTCAAATAGCTATGTTAATTTTTTTTCTAGTTTTGTCAAGTTTGTAGTACTTGTTTGTACCTTAAAGTTGATGGAAATTATAGGTTTGACCAAGCACTAAGGTTTGAGTTTCTGATCCTAATCTCTGATACCATGTGTAACAACCTCTCAAGTTGCTATAAAATTTTAATATATAGAATTTGGTGTTTCCTTCTATCCTTCCAGTTATCTCGTATATGTTTCTCTATTTTTCTTTTATGTTTATTATTCTAACTATGTTTAAATATATTTGTTACTTATAACACTATTAACATGGTAATATCTATAATGAGGAATTAAACATTTATCTCCTTATCTAATGTTAATTCTGAGAATTGAAAACTTTCATTTGCAACATTTCAACTAAGTTAACAACATAAAACATGAAGCCTGTTCATTTCATATTGAACTGTAATTAATCAAGACATTAACATAACAAAACATGGAGATTACCTCAACGAAGTTGAGGTTCCTTCGAATCATTCCTTTGAATGTTGCTCCTCCTCTCATTACTTGCCCAAATTGGAAACACGGTTTTCCTCCCAGCAAACTAGGATCCTAGCCAACTTCCTAGCCCCAGGATGCCATCCAAAGGGACTCCTAGCCCTCCGTGCACAAGACCCCCAAAGAATAGAATAGTGATGCACATATGTTGTGTATAGAATCTTCCACATCATTCTTAAACTTCCCAACTCTTCCTAGATTCTCTGTCAAAACCCTTCCTTCCCAAGAGCCTCCCAAAATACTCCTCCCCTTAGCCTCTTTCCATAAAAACATATACATAATCACCAACCACAACATATTTCAATAAATAAAATCGAAATACAAAACAATAACCACCGACTCTTTCAATGAAATAATAAATTAATATGCATATTAAAATACTCAGTATGTGGGTTAAAATTCAACTTATTACGACATTGTTAACAATGCAGTTACTACATAGATCTACCATACTGAGTATTCGTTAATATCATTCCCATAAAATAATATATTCTACAACCTTATTCAACACAACAATTTTCAAGATATATTTTAATATAAAATAACAATCCGTAAGTTTCAAGGTTCATTATAATATTAATAAATAACTTGTCATTTAGTCATCTAGCACGTTACTTCGTAATGAACTCACAACCCTTTCCAGAATTTTCAACATGACTCTAACTATTCCATTTACTACAAAAATACCACCCTCACACTTATGAATATTTTTCTCATATAACTCGATAAAATATCCTTTGACGAGATTGAATTTTTTTTATTACAATATACAAATAAAATGAATAAGGCATGTACCTACCTCACATGAACTCATGAAGATATTTATATAAATTACATTATTTATGTACATGGATACCTACCTAGAGAAGTAATATAATAAAGCATTCTAATACCATATATATATATATAATTTTTGTATACACTTAATACCTCAATAATATATTTTGATAATATCCCCATATTGCATCATACATGCATATGTTATAAATAAAATATTTCAATGACTTATGGAATGTACTTAACACTTCGCTATATTGAATCAATAAACCAATATACATTATATACACAACAATAATATATCAATAACACATGTAATATATTTGACTCTTAAATGTATTTGATCAAACAACAACTCATAGTATTGTACTCACCAGTTGGCCTATATGTGGCCAACGCACACATCTTAACCGTGGGCACTAATAATCAATTTTAATGTCCTTAATGCATCATTCATCATTCATAATTATTCATATAAAAGCAATAAAACTAAATCAAATATGCATAATTAAGTAAATCAAGAATATATTCATGATGGTTTATAATAACACACATAACCATCTGATCCTAACTTTGGTCTAATTAACCTTGATAAATACTCAAAAAATATTATCACCACTACTTTCGTCAACTGACCTCACCATCCGTCCTTTGTTGTACTACCCTAGAGCATCAACTACATGACCCGACTCCAGTTAGAACCCATATGCGGAAGTGTCAACAACATCAACCAAGATTCTCCAATAGGAATCCACTAGTTGTCATCACACATCAAGGGGAGTGTGCACGGAACAACCCTCCCACGACTCCAGGTTTTGAGGTATAAACGGTGGGAAATACCTCCACTCCCCTGATAGTACTAAGGTCAACACCCTACATCAACCATACTTTTCCATCACTACTCTAAGGGGTCTTGTCATCATATGATAATCGCTCTGGGAAAGATGTGGTTCCTGTCAAAACTCCCACTCACCCACAAGTTATAGAATATTGGAGTTCACCATTAAATCACATGAAAAATGATATCACAATCATATCAATGTATTTACATCATATAATACACAACTATCTCATAACTAATCCATCTCTATGTCAGCTCAAATAATCAGATATGTTTTGTCACGTCCCCTCCCCTCATCCTGCCGACAGAGAGGACACGACCAACATAATAGTTAAAAACGCATTGAACATAAAATACATACACAGATGCATAATACATGCAAATACACAATGGAAGAAACACCATTCATTTAACACATTCATGTTGTTCATAACTCATTATACAAGCTACATTCATCCTGTTCAAGCATTCAACATGTTCATGACACTTTACAAAGCAAATACAGTTCCAAAGTTAAATACAAGAAAATACTTATCTTGAGAAGAAGCTTCCCTGCAACTAGCTAAGTCGATGCAACGTTCCACCCAACCATAGGCTAGTGTGCTCCTCAATCTCTCAGCACCATTGCCACCCCCGAGTTGGGAATGATTTCCACAAGGAACTAGGGAACACAGACTCACACACAGCAAGACCATACACCCACAATCAAGCTAATAACCACATCCCAACACAACCAGCCCACTGGTAGATGGGTTACT
>LPNX010019880.1:113817-132446 GCA_001517045.1 Pseudotsuga menziesii | reverse complement strand
CTTGAGTTCCATGCCATGATCTCAATACAATAGTTACATTATGTACAATTAAACACCAAGGGGTCAAAACTGGGGTATTACATGTTTCTCATGCATGACTATATGACTATATCTAACTATTTCAAGTAAGAAGACATTTTACAGACTGATATTGAAATAACTATGTATGTTCTTTCACATCATATTACCTTTGTTCTCTATTCAATATATAGTTTTAACCATTATCGAGGTGCCTCCTTCCACATGCAATAGGAATAATGAAATGACATGCATCATCATCACCATTACTAAAATAAAATGATAATTTTCATTTATTATTCCTACATAAGAACATAAAAACAATATTACTCAATTCAACCAAGTCCAACAGTTAATAACATCCAAATGTCAGTGTCTGTAAATCTATGGAGGAACCTAAGAAATTTTGAGCAAATGAACGGGTGAAAGTTTCAATATTATAACCTGTAATTCTCTCTCTCGAAGTACCAACCAGCATCCTGGAAACCCTTAGTGCATTTGGGAATATCCTCTACCCATTTCATATTGATCGGTTCAAAGCAACAGATTTTACCACTCTTTTTCATGTTATCCGCTATTGGACACCTGCTAAGTCTAAATTTTCTAGAATGAACTCGAACCAAGCTAATGTCGCGTGGGATAAGCGTTCACCAAATCGCCCCATTTTTCCGGCCGATTTTTTATTAAAATCAGTCAAATGTTTGCTGTGAAATTGTTTATTTCGCTATTTTGGAATTCTACTAATCTTATTAGCCCTTCTTAAACTAAATCGGGCATTTTAAAACTACCCAGATGATTAAAATTACGATTTAAATCCTGGAAAGTATGATTTTCACCAAAATTTATCTGCCGGATTCCGGCGAGTCGGGGGCGATTTGGTGAACGCTTATCAATGATAGAGATGTCCTGATCCTTCAAGGCTAGCAAAATCGTAAAACTAGGGAAAATGTACCATTAATATTTTAATCCCAATGCATATGACTTTAAGGATAAACTTAGAGATGTACCATCTTTCCTCACTGAAATCCCAGGCAAAATATTTAATTAAAAACCATGTATGATCTTGAGAGGTATCGAAACACTAGTTTTCATGATTCACCATTCTAGTAGGGCCAGCCTATATAAGCTCCATTGATTAGGCTACGGGAATATGTCAAATCACACAAAATTAGCAAAACATTAATAAATCTTTATAATATGGGTTAATAAGGATATAAAATCATGCATTTAAAGACTTTAAAAGAAGATTTAATAAATATAAACCAAGTTTTATTTTATTAAGTAAAAAAATGCATTATGCATATAAGAAAATATAAACATGGCTAAAATAAATAATAATAAAAAAGTCTACATATTATGGCTAACTTGGAAAAAGAAAGTAAACTTAAAAAAAACGAGGGTACAACTCCAATACTAACGGGTCTCACAAGGTCTGCACCTATAGATATAGTTTCTTATGTGGTAGAACCTACCATATATATTTTGAAAAATAATACCAATCTCTTTAATCTCCGTGTATAGAGGATATAATTCCAGTTATTTGGTATAACTTATCATCTCTTCAAAAGGTTTTGTGTGATCAAATTTATTAATATGTATTATTATATTAATACGTGTTTATATTTTTAAATAATATAATTGTTTATATTTTAAATTTGGGATGGATTATAATAAATATTATAGTAAAATAAATAAAAAAAGTGTTTTGTATAGGTTAATATTTTATAGTATTTTTTTATAAATTTTAAATAAATGATTATAAAAAATATAAAAAAATATCCAATAATAAATCATATATAAATAATTACATAGAAGGTGTTATTTAAGGGGTTTCTCCTCTGTGAAGGTTTCGTCGTCGACTCATTGTTTGTCGATGGTTTATGAGGAGCCTCCCTGTGTCCACATATCGGAGAAATTATTTTATTACTCAAATCTACAAGATCTGCAATTTATCGATCTGTTTACCACATCGTGCAAATGCTGGATTGCCACGTCAAGGTTGTCGAGCTCCTGTAATGGAGCAAGGGAGCCCTTGCTTCTTCTCCTCTTCCTTCACTTTTTGTTGTAGGGCATGAAGCGTCGATGCCGATAAAGAATGGACCGTATGAGTAGGAACATACTAAAGGGACCATTCTGATTTAAATGACAAAGCATTCCTATTTAAAGGACAGAGAAGCCACGAGCACGTCACAGACGGATATCGTTCCACCATGTGCAAACAAATTGCAGAACACCTAATATAAAATAAATAACGCCACTACAAATTCAGAGTGAATTGATGTAACTACACAAAATTGTTGAGAAAAATGCAAATCACCTTAGAGAAATCGTATTCGTGGTGTGTTAAGCTATATAAAATGATGGAATAGGCTACCCATTGGGAAAATAGACTCCATGGGTACAATTTTCATGAGTTTTTGAGTTGGTTAACGTAAAACCAACACATTCTAAACTTCGAAATCAAACTGATGTTGAATCATAGACACCTAGCCGCAAGACTGCCAAATGTTATGAACTTCGAAATCCAACTGATATTGAATCACAGACGCCTAGACCCGAGACTACCAAATGTTATGGATTTATTCTTTCAGGTTTTTTATTATAAAAGCCCTATATTATGTTAGATTTTTAACATTAAGCTAGCATTATATTAGGATCTTTTCACTGATAGAATAACAAGCACAACAATCAAACATAAGAGACAATGAACACAATGTTTATCCTCGGGGAAACCATAAATGGAGAAAACCCTGCAACTTCCTCAGAGATAGAATCAACCCCAAAACAGTAAGATGATCTCCCAATAGCAGTAACGTCTTTCTTCCTAGCCCCATTGTCTTCTTCTTCCTTAGCTATGCGCTACAATTGAGTGTGAGTGAGTGTGTGATAAATAGAGAAGCTAGCTCTCTATTTATACTAATTCCCGACTTGACAAAACCCTACTAGGGCCGACTTCTCTAGGAGATTCTAATAACCCTAGTGCCCCAGAATTGCGGGGACTTTAAACCTTGATCAATAGGAGGGTTACCCACAATGAGTTGACATGACTTGTTTACATTACAGAACCTCCCGATAGGAACATCGGGGCATGACATGACTCAAGTGCATTACAGACACATCCCGAAATAAACATCGGGTTACAATACATAAGAAATACAAGTGAATACATTCCGAATTTACAATTACATCAACAGATTAGAAAGCAACTCAAACATAGCCTAGTAATTTCCAAATTGTAGCGACAACTAAGATTTGCCAGAAGTTATTTTGTGCTTGTTTGGATACTTTGGTTGTCAAAATATAAGAAAATAAACACGTGGAAGATTAAACATTGGAAAGGTAGTCGAAAGGACATGTAAACATGCCCTGATTTACAAGAATGTGGGCAACACCCATACAGACGGCCTCATTATCTTTAGTAGATTTCCCTTTGGCGGTGTCATACTTTGCTACGTTGTGGTAATATCTTAAGTGAAAAGATGCACTCATCTAAGATCCATCATTATTTCTCTTGATTTTATGTCTTCCTGGCATCATATATTTACCTTTGTAATGTGCGAGCTATTATGCACGTGTCAATGACAGACTATTCACACATTCCACTTGATTGGGTTAAAAACTGAAATACCCAATCACCTATTAAGTCTTTAGCTCTTTCCTTCAACACTTTTTTCCTCATATATTGCTTGTCTTCTGATTAACAACCCTTGCTATTAAATATTTTTTCTCCATATTGAACTCTTTAGCCTATTTTATTTGGGTGCAAATATGCCTTTGTCGGGCCATATTTGTAAAGGCTTTATTCTAAAATACTTGAAATGTATTAAAATTGAACGTTGTCTGTATTTCTTCAAATTATAAAAAAAAATTTAATGGTTTTATTTAATTATAGGTTTTATTTCAATTTTCACAAGTTTTGGAATTCAACATTGTCCATATTATTCAAAATTGAACATTGTGAGTACTTCTTCAAATTATAAAAAATATTGTTAATGGCTTTATTTAATTATAGGTTTCATTTCAATTTTCACAAGTATTGGAATTGAACATTGTCCAAATTGTTCAAGAAAGATGTTAAATTCAAACTATGAAACATCAAAGAGATTGAGAATATTATATTAAAATATATACATGTCAAATGCCATTTCAAGTTTGTGTTTTACATTTTGTTGTGAAAACATTTTAAAAAGATATACTCACTTTTTTATGGTTATATTTTTTCCCCATTTTATGGTATTATTATTAAATGTTATTTTCTTAAAATACTTACCCACTTTTTATTTATTTTTTTGGTGTGTTTTCATTTTATACTCCTCCACCTATTAATATTGAAGATTTGTGTGAAAACTTTTTTGAATGACTTGGTTTAGTTTTTTTATTTTATTTGAAAATATATGTTTTTTTTTATAATAGTTTAAAATAAAATGAATGAATACATAATTTTATGTATATTACAAAAATATGTGGATTAATGCTACATGATTCATAGCATTGTGAATGCTACATGGTTGAAGAATTGTGAATGCACATGATTCATATGATTTGAATTCTATATGACATTATTGTTGAAGGGTTGTATGACATTATTTATTTTTATAGAAAATGTTTTGTTTGGGAAAGGAAAATGCACTGTCTTTTATAAGAGTTGTAATGGAAAGTTCGTGTCTTTAGGATATCGAAAAGTCATGGGTCAATAAAATTAATTACGTCGAAGGCGTTATTTAAGAGCATGGGTTCCTGACAATCACATAGTGACATTTGAGCCACAAACCCAATGCAACAACATTCTTCATTTTCTAAAATTATGTTATTGTGTATGTTGTATATGTTGATTCCGAAGAAACCGATCTTCTGGGAATGACAAGCGTGTTGTTATTTTTGTATACCGAATGCTCTTGTTGCAAGGGAAGCAACATCAGAATTTCCTGTAGAAACGGTTCTTGGTGTTGGGGCTCAAATTTTCATCAAAGGTTTGGTTAGTTCACAAGGGGAGATTTATTTAGCTTCTCTTGCTTTAGGAAAAAGAATCTTAGCGAGGAAAGTGGGATTGTTGTGAGGAGAATCAGTAAACTCTAACGCTACAAGTATTGAAACACGAAGGAGCTACATACGACACCTGTGTACATTTAATATGCCACACTTGTCTTGTTGATCACACCTATCAACGCTTTGAATCAGTTTTAAATAGATTTGTAGGGCACACATTGTTTGGATTAACTTGGAAGCTATGGTAAAGATGGTTTTTTTTTTTTTAATCAGAGGAAAAAATACCGGCCTTTGTTATTCATAGAATCAAAAGACATCGTTTACATAATTATGACTTAACAGCAGAATACAAATATAAAACATTCAGCAATATACTATGATCATGCCAACCATATCCAGCCAAAAAACAGAGAAACAAAGAAAGTCTGATCATTGCAGACTTTTGTCATCATCCTTGATAAATCAGGTTAGAAAATAAGAGTGAACCGGAGGAGATCTCAAGCAAATATTCCTAAGCAGAGCTAGCTGACAAAAAGTATCAATCATGACAAATAGAGAAAATACAATCAATGCTGTTAAAAATCAATGCTGATATATCAGGGGGCAATCAGCATCTAAAAGAGCACCAAAAGATCCTGTGCTATTACCAAACCATCCAATGTTTCAGTGTATTTTCCATATCCCATATCCAAATTCATAGCTGATTTAGAGAGACCGTCTCCCAGCGAGTTGTGCTCCCGGTACATGTGCTTGAAAATCACCGAAGGGACATGTTGAAGCATATCTCTAATATCTTCGCACCAGTGCCTCAAAATAGGAATATCAAGGGTATAAATTCTGTTGATCCATGAGATAACAACCAAAGAGTCATCAAGTATCAAGTGAATGGGCAATCCCATAATTAAGCTGACTCTTAGAGCAGCCCATAGAGCTAATAACTCAGCTCTGGTATTCGTACTGCAACCACATCCCATAGAGAGACTATAAAAATGGTTATCATTCAGATAAATCACAAAAATTGCACCTCCCACATTATTAGCAGCAGCCCCATCAAAAAAAGCACATGGAAATTCCTTCAGAGGCTTTGGACCAATAGCTCAGAATTTTTTAATTTTTTGTTGAACTGGATACATATTTAATAAGCTCTCAATCCTGGATATAAGGGAGTGCTATGTAGGCTTCACATTTTCAAAAAGACACAAATTCCTGGTAATCCAAATGCACCAGAAAATGAAGAGTGGAAGCTGTCTGAACGTTGCCGAACGAGCTATGGTGCTAAACCAATGAACCAAGAAAGTATTGACAGAGTTTTGAAAGGTGGTAGAGAATCCAAATCTAGCCTCAAAATGGGAGAAAATATCCACTGAAAAAGAACAGGACATAAAGAGATGTTGACTATCCTCGATATTCTTCTCACACAGTACACATTGGCTGGGACCATAAAACCCACGGTGTTGAAGCTGCTCCTAGGTGAGAATTCTACCTTTAATTAGTAGCCAAATGAAACAGACTATTTTGGTAGGAATGTTCAGTGTCCAGAGGATATCAAGAGCAGGGTTTCGATCCTCAAATGTGTAGTTCGTAAAGATACACTCATATCCTTTTGCTGCACTTATCGTGCCCACATAGTTGCTGTGTGACCAAAGGAGTTTATCACAAGGATCAATGAGGCGAATTCTATTATATTCCAGCCCTCTGATATAATTATTCCAGAGATATTTCCACTCTCCACCTAAATCAAGTTCTTCTGCCGTAAACCAGTAACCAGCAGTGAAAGATGTTTTATTCCTTGCTTGTGCCAAAGTATTAGTCCCATAGTCTGTAAGATAGGCTCTCAAGTCATCAGGAAGAATATAAGAACTACTCATACCAACTACAGGATCAATTCCCAATCAAATGTCTGATCCATTTCCCACTTGCCATAGGGTTCCTTTACCTTTCCACATCAATGTTTTAAGAAAACCTTTCCAAATGATCGAGGAATTCTGAATAAAGAAACATTTTTCTCTGAGCCAAGTGTGCAGTGGCAGCTTCTTCATATATTTAACAAAGAGGATATGATGCCAGATTCCATCACTATTTAGAGCAGTCCAGAAGCTCTTTTATCTCAGAGAAAGACTGAAACTAGGGAGGTGTTTGATACCCCAGCCCCCTGCAGAGATGGGTCTAGCTAAGAGTTGCCAGTCCACGAGATGAAATTTCTTCTTTAGTGATGAGGAGCCCCAAAGGAAAGAGAAAATTAATTTTCTGAGTTTGTCAAGAATGGAGGATGGTATCGGAACAAGGGCCATCCAGTAGACATGTATGCTCGAAAGTACAGATCGAATGAGGACAAGACGACCTCCCATAGATAGGAGCCTGTATGTCCAATGTGAGATACGTTTCTCAAACTTAGAGATAATCCAATACCAGTCTTTGACAAGATAGCCCGAGGGTTTGAGGAAGTATCCGAGATAATTGAAGCCATGGTTAAGATGGGAAAATCTGTATGGAAGAAGACCAGTGATTCTGCCAAGGAGGGATGCATCCAAATCATTATGGAGAAAACATGATTTTGCAATATTAATGCACATTCCAGAGGCCTCACAAAAAGAGTCAAGAATAGCTTTGAAAGCAATCCACTCCTCATAAGAACCCATACCAAATAGGATAACATCATCTACAAATAGTAAGTGGGTGAGGTGTAGATGAGAAGAAATCTTTATCCCTTTTATTTTATGGTAAAGATGTTATTAACACCTAGCACATCGAATGAAGCTAAGCGAATAGTACAAATGTCAAGGAATAAAAGTCTATGAAGTTTTATTGGCTTCCTTTTGGGTGATAGGTTCAACGAAATTGAAAGCGAACAAGAAGTTATTAATCACGCAATGTTAATATGCCCATAATCACGCAATGGTTTTAATATGCCCATATCAAAGTTAATTTTTCAATTGGTTAATGTTAATAATCTCTGATACCAGTGCTTTAAATTTTTTAATGAGTTCTTATTAAAAAAATCAATATTAGAGAATACAAAGAAATCTAGAGGACATTTAGGTTATACCATTGTTTTAAGAATAGTAAGGTAAGTGGTCCACATTAGAAAATTATAATATCTATTTTTTTAATTGATTAATGTACATCAAGAACGAAAGGATTTTTATTTATTTTTATAGAAAATGTTATGTTTGGGAAAGGAAAATGCACCATCGTTTGTAAGAGTTGTAATGCAAAGTTTGTGTCTTTAAGATACCGAAAAGTCATGGGTCAATAAAATTAATTACGCTACACCGAAGGAGTTATTTAAGGGGTCGGTTCTGCTGGCCCCTTGGTCATTTATTAATGGTCTATGAGGAAATGTCCCTTGTCAATTGTCGCAGTAAATATACGGACAATTGCAAATTTATGGACGGATCATTAATTATTTTCATTGACAAATCTAAATCCAAGGCCAACTGCATTTGACATTTCCATGGTACTAAATGATACTGAAGTGTTATAAGTGAGGGGATCGAACAAGCGATCTGACCCAGACATAGGCAATAACTGCTTAGGGTTGCAAATCTTGGGTGAATCTGTATTCTTAAATATGGAGGAAATGTTCCACGAATCAGACCCATCAAATCGTTGCGTTTAAGTCTTCCAATATTGGCTCCGCGGGACATGGACTTTGCTTTCCATACACCGAAGAATCAATCGAGCTCATAGTAGGGATTGGAGATAGTATTTTGAATCTGAAGACGCATCGCAACACATTTGAGAAGTGGGGAACAAACCCAGATGTTGTCATTATAATTAATCTGAGACATGGCCGCAGAGCCCGTGTGAGAATAGATGAAGTTGGTACTCGCCCATGGATAATGAGGCCTTGTCATAAGACAAAACTCCTTCTTCGGTCGTGTGTTGCCTTTTTTTCGTAAAGGGATATGGAATTTCCATGGCGTAGTGACCCCAAGGCCTTTTGTAGACTCCCAAATATTTTCTTGGTTGATGCTTCCTTTTCATTGCCTTGGATTTAATGATCTACAAGGCTTGCGTGCCTAACATTGCATACCATATTGATAAGAGAAATGTGAAGGGTTGTCCACAACAATCTCAATCTGAACTAGGGAAGAATCTGAACTAGGGAAGAGTCCATGTTGTAGAGTCCCAAATATTTTCTTGGTTGATGCTTCCTTTTCATTGCCTTGGATTTAATGATCTACAAGGCTTGCGTGCCTAACATTGCATACCCTATTGATAAGAGAAATGTGAAGGGTTGTCCACAACAATCTCAATCTGAACTAGGGAAGAGTCCATGTTGTTGATTACAAAATGGTTGCAATTGAGCTGTCAAGATTGTGTACCTCTCACACTTACAATATCAAACACAACACTTTCTACGGATCCTCTCTATACATAAATAAACCACAGATGCAATGGCTCGTGGGGCCTACTATGAGGTTTTGCTTTTTTAATCTAACCCTGATTTTGAGATTATAGAGAGCTAGCAACGCTTTTGAGATAATGATAGGAATTCAAACAACCTTTGTCTGTGTATATGAAAAATCATGTAGAATGCCATAAAACAAATGGAAATATTTTTTTAAGGTATATTTAGGGTTAAGTTTTCCACCTATGAGTTAGGAAACAACAAATTTGCAGGAGATTCTCCACTTGAGTCATGCAATTTCATCCTATTTTACTCAAGAGCATATGACATTTTTAGTCTGTATCCAATTCAAATATAAACACTAGGAACCAGATAGGAGAGCTGGTAGAGCAAGTAGAATTTGAGTTTGTTTAAATGGCTTAGATATGATAAGTTTTGCTTAATTCTTTTATATTTTCATCTCAACAACTTATATTATCTACATACAACTTTCTCTCAATTTTCAATTTTATCTACATACAACTTTCTCTCAATTTTCAATTTTACAACATCTTAGGTGTTTCATTTCGGCAGCTTTGGAGGTAAGGTAGTAAATAAATAACTTGTTTGAACAATTTTTAAATATTCACTTACCACAAATTCTCACATATTCTTAGTAGCCATAAACCATAAACCAAACTGATAATTCTTTGTTGGATTGTACTAGCCATGAACCGAACCGAGAATTCTGTGTGAGCGACTCCAATACTTATCACTTGTATATCGAAAGAGGTCTCTCGGATAACGACCCACGATACTCGCGTTAAAAGAAGACCCGCTGATGTCAGGGAGAGGCGCTTCGCCTTCCAGTATTTGACAAACCTGGCGCATGGCCAGCCTGCTCTCTGGCTCTGGCTCAGAACACAACAACCCTAACTTCAGCACCTTCTCCATCTCGTACACATCATATTCGTCCTTCAACAGATTTGGATCCGATGCCGCCAGCAGCCTCCCCTCCGTGTACAGTTTCCGCGCCCAGTCCACCAAAATCATCTGCTCGGCGTCCTTCAGCGGTTCCACAGGTCTCCTCCCGCAGGCCACCTCCAAGAGCAGAATCCCGAAGCTAAACACGTCCGAGCTCGGTGTGGCCTTCCCCGTGTGTATGAGCTCCGGCGCGATGTACCCCAACGTTCCCACCACATGAGTCGTCTGCGGATTCTCGCCGTGATCATACAGTCGCGCGAGGCCAAAGTCTCCCAGCCGCCCGTTGAGCTCCGAATCCAGCAGGACGTTGCCCGACTTGATGTCTCGGTGGATGATCCTCTTCTCCCATTGCTCGTGCAGATACAACATCCCCGCGGCGACACCCTTCAGAATGGCGTATCGCCTATGCCACGGCAGGATTGTTGTCGGATTCTCGAAGATGAGTTTGTCCAGGCTGCCGTTGGGCATGTAGTCGTAAACAATGAATAGCTGCATATGCCTTCGGCACCAACCCCGGAGTTGAACCAAATTCTGGTGCTGTAGTTGACCCATGCTTTGTTGAATAATCCTTCGGGATTACATTGTAAATAATATTTCAGTTATTAGTTAGTTAATAATCTCGTTATCTAACTGTAGATAACGGTTTTGATCTCCTTTATATGTAACACTCATTCACGTAATAACATATTGATTTGCTGAGGTTCTTCACGGCCTGTGTCATGCTTGAGATCTCTGAAACGAAACCCTTCATTCCTTCCGTAACCTCCTTCGTTATGCATTTCACAGCGACCTGTTGGCCGCTACTGGGGAGAACGCCCTTGTAAACCTTGCCGAAACCCCCTTGCCCCAAAAGATTTTCATCCTGAAACTTGCTCGTGGCGATGCTTAACTCTTTGTAACTGATTCTATGGGGCCAGTATTCCAGCTCCCATTGTTCGATCGTTTCTCCATACTTCGCTCTTATGAAAAACACGGCTGCAACCGCCAGCGAGAAGAGAATCAGTGTGGCCACAGTAACGCCGGCTATTAATCCCCGGCCCGGAGTACTTTTTGAATTCATGTTCGAAAAAGAAGGAAGAATTGACAGATTAAGGGACGGCGCAGTGCCTTGTGTGGTGAAGCTCCAAGCAAGAATGTAATGGTCTTCCATGAAGTTTCCCGTGGTCGCTGAAAACCCAACATACATCTTCTCTTGCAGAACATTGCTCAGATCAATTTTCAGAGATATCAGCGGCTTCTGCGGTCTCGGCAAGCCCGCCAACGTGATGGTAACGTTAAGGCGGCTTTGAGCATGATTGTAATCGATCCAGGCCTGTATGTTCCGTCCGCTCTTCAGGTTGAATCCATTGAATTTGTCCTCCCCGTCCCAATACCCTGCAAGCTCGGTCTTCACCGATATGAGGCTGTTTATATTCACGCCCACGTGGTTGTCGTCGGGGTCATAGAATTCCACAGTGTTAATCGTATCAAACTCCACTGCGAATATGTGATTGTATGGTTGTCCGTTGCTGGTGAGGTTGAACAAGCCCAGATACTGGGACGCCAGAGCGCCGATGGGAGATCTGTGGGGCATCATGAAGAAGGCTAGTCCTTGTCCGGCTGTCGCAGAGGGAGGATGCACCATGGAGAAAACAAAGGTAGTGCTAAAGGACGAAAGCGTCTCGTTGCTTTTCATCTGCACGGGATTTGAATAGAGCGCACGGCCGAGCAGGAACTGCGAGTGGTTTGTGAGAACCAGCGCGGATTTGGAGTCCATGACTGAAGCCTGCGCTTCCAAGATCAAGTGGGTTCCATTAAATCCGTCGAAGATGAAAGTGGTTTGTGGATGATCCTTGTCGGCCTGTGCACAAATAAGTGGTATGAAGCTGGAGGCGAAGGCTATCAGAAGGAGGCTGCGCCATGGAATTAGCATGATCAATCGTTTCCTTGGGTGAAGCGAAATTCCTCCTTGGAAAGAATACATAGTAGATGAATATTGATACATAATCAAGGGATCTTGAGCTGCACACATAGATTAGAAACTTCATAAGACTTCTGAACTTTGAGCATAATCAAGTGATCAGCGACCAGTTTCTACGTGGTCGCTGATCACTTGATTTGGTGAAGTTACTATCATTCAAAGACTTCTGAACTTCGAGCATTTTTCGGAAATCTTGGTAATTAGAACACTGAAGGAATACGTTTCTTGTACGAAATTGTGTAAAATTGCGCAATAAACTTATCACTTCACTTCGATGTTACTGAGAATTCTAGACAAATACTTAATTTTTACAATACGAGAGAGGAATAACAGAAAATAGTATTACCCTGTTTCTACCCCTCACAGCCTGAGTTACGAGCAAGGCTCTCCGACAAAATTTGATATGCTGGACAAGTTGCGATATTTGGTAGAATTGTATATCCATTGAATTATAAAGAGACCCCTCATGTTACCTGGAGCACATGATCTCTCTACAAGTCCATCCATAACGCGACAACAACCAGTATCCACTATTAATAATATCAGTTCATCTCTACAAGTCCATTCTTAACGCGGCAACGACCATTAATAATATCAGTTCATCTCTACAAGTCCATTCTTGACGCGGCAACGACCAGTCTCCACCATTAAAATATAACACGACACGTCTGTTTCTGTTTTTCTCCGAAGCCCAGACAAATTATTCTGAGTAGGATGGTGGTGGAATCAAATAATTTTTTTTATAAACATATAATTTAAACCATGAAAGTTATCATAATAAGAATAAGGTTGTGGAGTAATACAAATCAAATTTTAAATTAAAAAAATATAATTTGAATGAAAATTGTGATAAGAAAGAATCTAAATCAGTTTAAACAATAAAAATCATTATTTAAATAAGCTTTACAACGATTATCTTACTCCAAATTATATTGACGGAAGGCTGTCTCTTCCCAGCTGCCTGAGTTATTCCATGACAAAATTCGATAGGTTGGACAACTATTTTGTCAAATTTGAGATGTGGACAACTTGCACCGACACCAGTTGCGGTATTTTGAAGAATTGTATTAGAGAGGGATCCCTCGTGATCTCTCGAGTCTCTACCAGTCCATCCATAACGGAGTTCGCTAATCTTTAGAGCATGTTCATATTTGGAGGAAGTTTGGTAATAGTATTTGTTGTTGAAAATAAGATTTTTAGTGTTAAAATTGCAATTTTTATTGTATAAATAGATTCATGACTCAAAGTATCCAATTTATATAATTCCAATTCCAATCACTGAAAACTACACATTAAATAATTCCAACAAAATTTTAAACAAGGACCAGTCTCCGCCATTAATAGTATGGCACAAAGTCTTTCTTTTACTTTACAGGCAAGCCAAGATTGCCCAAGTCAAACATCAATGTACACTTTATAAATATCATCAAGGTATACTTTATAAATATATGCCCAAGTCAAACATCAATGTATACTTTATGAATATCATCAAGGTATACTTTATATATATTTATATGTGATTACATTATTTTTTTATAAATATATTTTTACTTTTGGTTCCATGATTTTGGATATTCTATGCATTTAAACTAGAAATTTTATTTAAAATGTATGTATAAAAGTTTTAATTTAGAGTTTAATTCCTATGTAGTGGTACCACATGTCGGAGTTTTATTACAAGTTGAAGTAGTAAACGAGTATTGAAAGATTATCCAAGTCAAACATAAGTTGAAATAGTAAACTAGTATTGAAAGATTATCATCAATATAGATCTTATAAATCAATATATCAATATATTGATTTATAAGTATATTTTGATTTTTGGGTACTTAATTTTGAATATTTTGTGTATTTATATCTAAAGATGTTTTATATTTCAAGTTTTTTTTAAATGTGTGTAAAGGTTATTGTTTTTATTGAAGAGCTTAAGTTTATTTTAATTTTGAATATATTTTGAATTGAGAGGGATTACATTTCTTTTTATATGTAATTTTTTTTAGATTATAAAAATTTGAGATTTTTTTCACTTTTCAAGGTATTTGATTTTTATAGAAGGGAAATAGATAAAGAGTTTAGATCAATCTAGATAAGTTATTAGATTTTTATAAAAGGCAAATAAATAAAGAGTTTAGATCAATCTAAATAAGTTATTACTAACTCTAGAGATACACTCATCTATGTCACTCTTCTTAATGATTCAAAAGGTATATTACCCTAAACCTTAGGCTACCCTCCAACCCCTTTACCATAAATTTTGAATAGTTTCATCATATTAATGTCAATAAGTTAAGCAAAAGTTATTGTTAAGTACATCTTATAATAGACCTCATATCAAATCAATTACATTTTTATATATTTGCGTTTCCATTTCTAGTTCCATGCTATGTGAGTTGTTCAAGTAACTTATCTAATCATGTACACTCACATAGCATGGGTTGTTCAAGTAACTTATCTAATCATGTACACTCACATAGCATGAGTTGTTCAAGTAACTTATCTAATCATGTGCACTCACATTTCCATCAACTACTCGACCTCCAAAAAAACATATACAACATTCAAACTTTGTATTTCTCAAATACCATTTTGTAAAATAGATGTTTAATTAAATTAATCCAAACATCAATCCTCTCAAAAATTTAGTCTAGCATTTGGAGTGGCATCTGCATCATGTGCATGTTATGTGTTATACTATTTCCAAGTACTAGTGAGTGTATCATCAATGAAATCAATGCATTAATTAAGAAGAACAATAAAATGGCAAACTTGTTGGTCATGGGTATTTTCATTAAAATATTATTGGTTAGGGATTCCATCTTCACAAGGGTGATTTGCATATAAATATCACAAACTGTGAAGCTACATTCATCTCCCTCACTCTCCCTAATGCTAAAGGTAATATTACCCATAAACCTTACACTAGCTTTCAACCCCTTTGCAATACTTCCAATATGTAATTGCATTAATCATATTCATGTTGGCAAATCATTATATAGGATATATTTCACTTAAATATGACTATTTTATCTCATACATATTAGTATCAAATCAAATATCTCTTTATATATGGATTTCGAGTTCTTTGTTTATTGCTCATTAATTTCTTTAATCATACATATAATAACATTTCTAACAACTCATAAAAAATTTCCAAACAACAATGTTATAAATATATTTAATTTAGTTAATCCATATCTCAATCTTATAGATTAATTAAAATATAAATATTTATAAAGTTAATCCATATCTCAATTCTATGGATTAAGCTATGGATTAATTAAATTTCAAAAAAATGAATTATACCAACTAATAACCTTCTTAGTTGCTTAATTTAATACTGTTCATATCAATTAAGATCAATATTAAGCCATAACACTATCTAATCTATCTCTAAATTCACCATATTTCAGCTAAACATGGTACTCTCAAGCGGGTATGACAATACATTATGGACACTACAAAACGTTAAATGTAAAGTGGGTGCTATCTTCTAGACCCATGTAATGAATGCCAAAAAATGTGCTTTCCTTAGTCCACGATATTCATTACTAATTTAGTTATAAGTCTTTGAGATTCATAACACAATTAGTTTACATATGGATCGTATAATATATATAGCCCTAAAAATTGAAGTATCAACTTCAAAATGCATTCTTTATTATGTTTCTTATCTAGGGAAGTAAAGTTTGTCTTTCACTTGTTGCACGGAGAGAAGCTAGTATGGGAGAGATGTTGTCACATTTGTACGTGACGCTCTAATAAAATAATAATAAATTTTATACGCAATATGTTGGCTTACACAAAATTAAAATTAATGATAAAAATTTTAACAAAATAATAATTAATTAATTAATTAATTATCCGCAAAAAATGTTGAAACCATGTGCAAGGCCTCCTAAACAATCCATGGTTTTATTGTACATGGTTTAGTAGGGCCTTGCAAATGGTTTTAAAACCATGTGCAAGGCATCCTAAACAACCCATGGTTTTATTGTACATGGTTTAGAAGGGCCTAGCAAATGGTTTTAAAACCACGTGAAAAGCCTCCTAAACAACCCATGGTTTTATTGTATATGATTTAAGAGGGCATTACACATGGTTTTAAAACCATGTATGAAGTAGATGTTTTGAATACTAACATACTTTAATTTATTCAATACCTAAGAACCATATTAACATGATTATAATCTCACTTGAAGTTATATTTAGGATAATATTAAAATGTATGTAATCTTTAGGTTTGAAACAATTTAATGTTTTTATTTAGGATAGTATTGCAAGGTTTTAAACAAGGCTTTTTAAATCATGGGACTCTGGAATATAACTATTAAAATATGGTTTTTAATAGTTAATTATTTATAATAATAATAAAATATTTAAAGAAATGTATATCAATAAGTTTTTTTTCTATTACATTTTAAATATGGTTTTTAAAATATAGTCATTTTATTCAAAATAATATAATATTATAATGTTTTAATAGATATAATGTTTGAATAGTTTGAATAGTAAAAATATTTTTTTAAAATAAGGTTTAAATAAAATATAATTGAAAATATCCATAAATAGTATAATATTATAATGTTTTAAGAAATTTAATGTTTTAATAAATATAATGTTTTAATAGTTATAATGTTTTAATAATTTCAATAATAAAAAGTTTTTAAATCACACTTTTTCCAAATATGTTTTAAATATAAAAAATTTAATTATAACTGTAAATATAGTCAAATTGAAAAGTGTCATGTTTAAAAATAAATTGAATTTCAGTAACATAATTTCATTAGCATTTCATTAACTTGCACATTGAGTTTTTTCTTTGCATAGGTTTCAGTGTATTGTGTATTAATATTAATGCATAAATTAGTAGCTACATTTATTGGTTCTAATGGTGTATTAATACCTGGAGAGGCTTGCACCTAGAGAGTTTGATCCTTGTCGGTGCTTGATAGAGCCTAGGATTTGGATCTACGCTGGTGATAGGTATAGTGTTAACCTTTTCTCATATCCTACTAACTATGCTTTTATGAGCATTTTCTTATATATTTTTATAAATAGGTAATCTTGTGACATGTAAAGAGAACATACCATACCCACCAAATCAATAATCATCTTCATCGTATCTCTTGACTACTTCACATCCACCACTTCCTCCATCTTCATGTAATTCATATCCTCCTCTTCCACCACATTCAATGAATTTGTATCCTCCTCAAGAAGTGAATCTTTGACTTGAGATGTGATGGAAATATTCAACACATCGTTGTCCAAGTAATTCTTGATACCATGGATTTCAATTGCGAGGAGTTTAGAATCCTATAAGAAAGAAAGAAGGACAACATTTTCATCCATACACTTCATATTCACTTCCTTTAAGTAATATGTATCCTCCTTCATCACAAGTGAATCAAGCATTGACTATGGGAGCATATCCACTAGCCTAGATCCAGCTTTACCAGGCTCTATCATGCCGAGAGGGATCAAATATTTCGAGCTGCAAACCCTGCTTCAACAATTAATATTTTAGATGATCCATAGTATGTATATGTTTTTAGTTATTTTTGCAATTGAATTTTACAGTAGAATATTTTATAATCCAATTTTTACATTATAAAATTACATGAAAGAAGCTTAAGAATAACAATGTAACAATGTAAGAAGGTGAATAAGAAGAATGTGATATGATGGAGATATTGTTTTAAAACAGATATATTTGATATTCATATTGAATATAACACATATTGTAAAAACTGTGACAGTTTACTTTGTTAATTTACAGTAGCACTTTAGTTGATTTTGTGCTATTGTAAATTAATAGCACAAAATCAACTAAAGTGCTATTGTAAATTAACAATAACACTTTCCTATAATTTTTAATTTGTTTAGTCTGCTATTCCAGTGTTGGTATGGGGAATTATGAGTGCTATTATATTATTTTTTTTTTAGTTTATTATTATTTTTACAGTGTTAGCATGGGGAATGATTAGTGCCATTCTTATTACTCATTCTAGTGTTAAGCTATACCCTGAGTGTTGTGTTGAACTCCAATATTAGCATGGAGAATCATTAGTGTTATTTTTATTATTCTAGTGTCAAGTGAAAACTGTGGGTAGTTTATTGTTAACTTTTTGGAGTGTCTTATTATTATTCCAATGTTAGTATTCATTACTTGAATTACAATTTCACATATTTGAGTCAGAAAATAGACCTAATATTATGATTAGATATATTTTTCTAGTCAAAATTTGATTGGATGAGAAAAAAACTCTCGGATCATAGGATAGTCCTTTGTTGCATTATGTGATCCCTAACGTTACCCTGAAAGAAACTTGACTTAGTTTTTCGCTA
>LPNX010019880.1:58107-111228 GCA_001517045.1 Pseudotsuga menziesii | reverse complement strand
GTATGGTATTGTGAAACTTTTAATGTATAAACCAAATTGAAGAGTATAAGAGATTTTGACTGTGTTTGGAATATGGCATATTGAGATTATTAATTATTAAGCTGACTTGTATATATATATAGATATATAATCTGACTTTTTTATGTGACACGTGTCATCTCCACGTTGAGCACGGAATTACACTTCTACCTCATACCGGGCTGTAGAATGCGCCTCTCGGCGCAACTAGTTTCAAGTAATTTTTATCTTCCTCTTTAAGAGGTACATCAAGCATATATTGCCCGAAAATATTATGATAATGTTGAGGCCTCAACAACCTCTCATGTCAACCAAGATGGGGTCCTAGTTTTAAAATTTAGCAAGTCTTGTTAACTTAGCTTCACTCTTTCTTAGTCTTGTTTTCTTCATTGAAGTAGATGATCATATGTTTCTCATTGCAATTTCTTTAATTGAATGTTTCTTCCATTAGTCGGCTGTATTAAGTAATTAATGTGCCTGTAGCAATTGCATTAGTAGATTGGATTTCTTACCAGTTTGTTTTAGGGGGCTCACAAGAAGTAGCCTCCCCTTTTCATTAAATTGAAAACACATGCTCATTGAAAAGATAAAATTGTGTGTGAACTATTAGGTGTTAGAATTGTTGTGCCAGTTAGATCATCAAGCAAAGAGTCCAAATTATTGATGCAGTGAATAAGAATGAATTATACAAACTGAACAAATCAAATCTTACAGGAATGAAGTATTTCTTAGGGAATTACAGTATTATATTCATTACATATTTCGGTGTTATAACAGTGTTACATAGGAAAGAATTCGAATCATTAGGGATGAATTCGAATCTACCAATTGGATGAGACTGTATCTGATTGCATGGATAACTAAATATGTCTAAATCACTATCAGAATCCAAGTGGTTAGCTCCATATGTCTAACTAAGTCACACAATCAATTATAATCAGTTAACTCAGTCTAACTGAAGTGGTAGGTTAGAAAAGGCACCTTATCCACATGCAACCATGCATAACTGATCCTAACTAAGCTTAACTAGTTCCAACTCCAAGTAACTGAAGGAGGTTTCTGTCGGGACTCCTAATGGCTCCTAAAATGTAGGGATTGGCCTAGGAGGTGCCTAAATTGGTGCATGCAAGTGAAGTTAGTGGAAGTTATCCTCTATCGGTGTTCCCCACACTCTAGTAACTGGTACATGTGGCCCCATTAGGCCAAGTGGACCCAATGGTACTAGTGGACCCAAATAATTAAATAAAAATCTTAAGTTAGGCTAAAATAAGGCTAATAGAGAGTTTGGTCAAGGGAGGATTATAAATCCTAACACCCCCCCTGAATCCTAAATTGGACAACTATGGTCCTTGGCAACAAGGCCATAAGTCGCCCATATAAAATCTAAAAGATAAAAAATGTTGCTTAATAAACTGAGGAAATAGGGAAAACCTTATGGGAACCCCCCCCCCCGTCTCAAGATAAGTAGTGAATCAGGAAAATAAGTTTTGAATAAAAACTTTGTGAAAATTTTTGTTGCAATTTACAGCACTATGCAACATCAGATGCAGTGTCTTGGTTCTTCTGTGCAGCAGCATCCTGAGACTGTGCATGTGAACCTCTGAATCCAAACTAAATGAATGTGTTTGGAGGAATCTTCCTCTCTGGAAGAAGAAGAATGTGCTCATTTGAATCAGAAATATAGACAACTGCAAGATGAAAACTGGACCCATGTAGAGCAACTGAAATCAACTGATAAGAGAGCAAAATTTCTTGAGAATTCGAACCATGCGAGGAAAACCCAAGCAACTGATATATTGCAGCCTTTAACATCAAATCATGTGAGGTAAAATCAACCCTAAGTGTTAGGAGCAAGTGTCCAGGTGAATGCAGAATGTCTCCATCTTTACTAATTCTGTGAGGAGATGAGCATGTGATCAAATAGATAGGTAGAGAAGCCCTAGGACTGTGGAGAGCGAATGCTTGAGCTCCATAATATGATATAGATTCAAAAATAACCAATGATACACAAAATATAATATCAACAAACTCATAAGAGGAAACTAACATCAAATCCCTAGCAACAAGTTTGAAGAAGACTTGCGGTACTTGATTTTTCACACCAAAATTGATGAGAGCATCTACAAGCATTACTGAAAGCTCTTGAAAATGAAAACATGAACCAAATAATATCATATCAGATCCAAATAGGTTCATATCACATCCAAGGGTGTGCTCCATGGAGATGGTAGATGCACAATTTCCTCTTTCAAAACCCTGAGTATTGGTGCATGCAATCATGTAGGAATTTTCTGAAAGATCAAGATTAATGAGGATGAATGGATCACTCCTAAAATATGATATTATGTCCAAAATATCTATAGATACATAAAATATAATATCAGCAAACTCATAAAATAATACTGACATCCAATCACCAGCAACAACTTCGAAGGGGAATTGCGGTACTTGTTTTTTCACACCAAAATTGATGAGACCAGCTACACGCAACACTAGAAGCTCTTGAAACTGAAATATTGAACCAATTAATATCATATCAGATCCAGATAATATCATATCAGATCCAAATAGGTACATATCAAATCCAAGGGTGTTCTCCACCGAGATGGTAGATGCACAATTTTCTCCTTCTTCAAAACCTTGAGTATTTGTGCATGCAATCATGTAGAAATTTGCTAGAAGCTCTAGATCAATTATATTATTTCCAAAATATCCAAATATACATAAAATATAATATCAGAAAACTCATAAAATAATACTGACATCAAATCACTAGAAACAACTTTGAAGGGGAATTGCGCCGACTTGATTTTTCACACCAAAATTGATGAGACCAGCTACAAGAAACACTAGAAGTTCTTGAAACTGAAATATTGAACCATCAGATCATATCCAAATAAGATCATATGAGATGCAAATAGTTTCATATCATATCCAAGGGTGTGCTCCACAGAGATGGTAGATGCACAATTTTCTCCTTCTTCAAAACCTCGAGTATTTGTGCATGAAATCATGTAGAAATTTGATGGAAGCTCTAGATCAATGAGAGTGAATGGATCACTCCTACAATATGATATTATTTCCAAAATATTCAAATATTCACAAAATATAATATCATCAAACTCATGATAGAATACTGACATCAAATCCCCAGCAGTAATTTTGAAAGAGACTTTGGTACTTGATTTTTCACACCAAAATTGTTGAGATTGGCTACAAGAAACATTGGAAGCTCTTGAAACTAAAAGATTGAACCAATTAATATTATATCATATCCAAATAAGATCATATTAGATTCAAATAGGTTCATATCAGATCCAAGGGTGTGCTCCACCAAGATGGTAGATGCACAATTTTCTCCTTCTTCAAAATTCTGAGTATTTGTTCATGCAATCATGTAGCAATTTGTTGGAATCTCTACATCAATGAGAGTGAATGGATCACTCCTACAATATGATATTATTTCCAAAATATCCAAATAATTACTTATCTTCACACCAACAACATCATTAGAGACAAAGAAATCAAATTCATCTCCCTTTCTTGGAGCAATCACTGGTAAACTATGCACATAATTTATAATAGAAGAATCAATGGAGAAATTTTGCATAGAATGAAAGGATGTCTCAAAAATGCTGGGATGTAAGGCTATCAACCCGTTCTCCAAAATGTGTCCCTAAATCTAATCTTGCTTTCCAAATAATACTTCAATCTTCTCCCAAGTTTCTTTGGGAGTCCTCAAACCTTCATGGTGGAAGAGAAGATCTCTAGAGATATGAGTACATAGATAACCAAAAACTTCATCTAAACGGTTCAGAAACTTGTTTTTCTCAGGTGGATGATGGGGCTCAGTATCCCTTCCCACTATTATCCTGTAGTAGCCTTGTTTGCACAAGGCCAACTTCATATATTACCTCCAATCAACATAATTGAAGGGTGTTAGGATCCAAGGTGTGGAATATTAAGAATCCATAATTCTTCTGCTAATAAGACAATATCTCTAATCAAGCTACGTAGCACTGCAAAAAATAAAACATTCGAACTATGCTAGAATCAAGCCTTCCCTCTCGACATGAACACTTTCTCAGGGTCCATCACGCCCACATTGCCACTCTAAATAAATTTAGAGGAAGCAAAGCACTCTTTGCGGGACTTTTGTGGAAACCCCACTGCTTCTGGTGTTCAATGGAGAGTAGACAGACTTGAAGCTTGCTTGAGATGCATCTGATACCATGTTAGAATTGTTGTGCCTTTTATATCATCAAGCAAAGAGTCCAAATTATTGATGCAGTGAATAGGAATGAATTATACAAACTGAACAAATCAAATCTCACAAGAAACAAACAAGTATTGCTTAGGGAATTACAATATTATCTTCATTACATAATTTGATGTTACAATAGTGTTACATAGGAAAGAATTCAAATAATTAGGGATGAATTCGAATCTACCAACTGGATGTGACTGTATCTAACTACATGGCTAACTAAAGATGTCTAAATCACTATCAGAGTCCAAGTGGTTAGCTCTAGATGTCTAACTAAGTCACACAATTAGTTATAATCAGTTAACTCGGTCTAACTGAAGTGGTAGGTGACAAAATGCACCTTATCCACATCCATACATGCATAATTGGTGTTAGCTGAACTGAAAGTGAACTAACTGAAATCAACTGAAGAATAATTAAGCTTAACTAGTTCCAACTCTAAGTAACTGAAGGAGGCTGGTGTCGGGACTCCCAATGGCTCCTAAAATGTATGGATTGGCATAGGAGGCGCCTAAACTGATGCATGCAAGTGAAGTCAGTGGAATTTAGCCTCTATCGATGTTCTCCACACTCTAGTAACTGGTACATGTGGCCCCATTAGGCCAAGTGGACCTAATGGTACAAGTGGACCCAAATAATTAAATAAAACTCCTAAGTTAGGCTAAAATAATCTAATAGACAGTTTGGTCAAGGGAGGATTATAAATCCTAACATTAGGAACAACACATTTTCATTTTTAAACACATTTGGTTCCCTATCAATCCTCCACACAACCATGCCACACTTTTTGGCCCAAAAAAATATTAGCACGGGAATGTGCAAGTACACTTTATAACATGTGTATGTTCCTAGTTTTATAGCAATATGAATGTGCATGCGTTAATAACATGTGTGTGCTGTTGTCAAAATGGGACACAAGTACTCCCCTTTATTGGTTATAGATTATTTCAAGATTTCTTTAGGACATAAGGCCCTAATTTATTCCCTTGAGCATGTTTAGGCCCCTAATATCCATACTTAATATTTAAAACCTACTAATGGGTCCAATATCCCCACTCAAATGCACACAATACCCTTGTAAGGTCCTTTGGGGTGGTTTGATGCATTATCTTAGCCTTGGATGGTTAGAAGCTTCCTCCAGGCCCTAAAGCCTAGGTTACCTCCAATCCATTATTTTTATTAAAACTCAAATCCACTCTTTTTATCAAAATCCAACGACATTTTTTTCAATTAAAAATATTAGATTTTTTAGGTTGGTAATTCTCTCAGTATGATTTATCATAATTAAACTGTAATAGAATTTGATGATATGACTACAGAAAGGATTAAAATCAACCATATTTGTACCACACCATACTGGGGAAATCTTAGCATGTTATCAAAGGACATTAAGAAAAAAAGTGGATTTGAAATCATTTTTTATGATAATTATTATACTTCTTATGAAGGATTTAAATTTATTTGTTGACATCTTTTACTAAGTGAGAATAATGATAGACTAATCTATGTTAAGGTTATCTCTATTGACCATAATTATGACATACTCAACAAAACAGCAGGTCTAAAAGGTTCGAGAATATTTATAAATGAAGATACCATTCCAGAAGATCAAGTTGAATTAAGAAATGAGGTTCAAAAGGTAAAAGAATCTAGGAAGGAAGGAAGGAATATGGGAATTGATTTGAAATAGAGAATCTACCATGTGTGATAGATACCAAAAGGATATTAATAAATAGCACTTTGGCACGTCTAGATCCTCTCTTGGAATTATCAAGATTTTCCATGGAGCAAAAGCCCTATGTTAAGTTGGATCCTAAGTGAAATTGATATTATATTGCTTGTTGAAACTTGGGAGCATGAAGAATATAAGGTCCCTAACATAGAAAGGATTTTCCAATGTGTTATATGGAACAAACGAACATCTTGTAGAGGTATTGGATGTATAGCTTGCTACATTAGGGAAAACATCTCTCCCCATGTTAGAATTTATAAGGAAGATCCTTTCAATCAATATATTTGGATGGATATTACAAACATTAGTGCTAAAAAAACTGAGATAACAATATGTTTTGTCACCCCTATTAATTCTAAGTTTGATAAGAAATGCAATTTAGATAAAAATTGTCCCTATAATGGCTTAGAGCATGATATTTCTAACCTAAGGAATGTAGGCAATATCCTCCTAATGGGGGACTTGAATACTCAAACTTAAAATAACCAAGTATTATAATAAGAAACCATTAAAACCCTAATCCTATTTGGTTGTACAAAGACCTTGCTTTAGCTAGTAGGTACAAAAGAAGTTCTAAAGATCTAGGCAAAAAATTGTTCGATTCTGAGCTAGTCAAATCCTATACTACTCATTGAGATCTTATAATTTGCAATGGTCTAATGAAGTGGTCAAAATATAGCTATATGAATTGTATTCATGGTCTTAGAAGTAGTGTAGTAGATTTATTATATATGGCATCCCTGTATAGAATGAAATAATAAATTTTGACATCATAAACGACCATGAGCCCGACTCAAATCATAGACCTTTAATTTTTACTCTTAGTTTTGTCATGCATAGCGATTCCATAGAATAAATTCTCAAATCCAGAAGTACTTGAATTTCAATAGAAATGAAAAGGTTTGTTTCTAAATGATTTAAATAAAGGATTTGTTCCATATATCAAGTAATGACAATATAGAATACCTCCATCATAATTTTACTACGACCCTATCATTTTCTAGTAACAAGTTCTTTATCAAAGTTTTGAGTAAAAAGGGCAAAAGGAAGAACCAACCCTTGGTAGGATAAAGAGTGCAAGGATGTGCAATGAGAAATTAAGGAATCTATTGATGAGTTTGTAAAAGTTAACACGATAGATATGTGCAAATCCCTAATTAAAAGAAAAATTTGTACTATATAAATAAAAAAACAAGAAAAGCTATTACACTTCTCTAAGATGGATCCTAAGAAATTATGGAGGAAAATACCACCTTGCGAAACAAAAGAAAAATAATAGGATTTATTTGAAGGACTGGATCTCCTATCTTAAAAATATTTACAAATCCTTGGATGTAATGGTTAACATTCAATCCCTCCTTACAACGGAACAATTTTTTCGTTAGAAGACATAGATTTTGGGGTTAAGCGCCTACCAAATGGAAAAGCTAAGGATATTCGAGGTTAGCAAGATGAAATAATGAAAATTGCAGGGCCAATCCTCATCCCTTACATCCATAAGCTTATCAATATGACAGTCAAGAAAGGTTTCCCTAAGACTTGGACTCATAGCCTCATTTTTTGTATTTTTTAAAATGATGATAAAAATAACCCCTCTAATTATCAAACCATTATGATCATCCCTCTCTTAGCAAAGTTATAAAATATTATTTTGGAAAAGAAGATCAGCATATGGATAGAAAGTGAAGAACAATCGGATAAAGGCCAATTGGGTTTTAGAAGGCATCACTTAACCATGAACCACCTTGTTACACTTAGGATCATTGCTGTGGAATTTTGCAACAATAAATCCAATTTTTTTTGTTTCTTCGTAGATTTTAGAAAAGCTTTTGATACAATGCCTAAAATAGCATGTGGAAAAAACTTAGAAGAGTTGAAAGTTCCTTTCGAGTTGAGAGATGTTATGATAAGGTTATATGAGAATGCCATTTCCAATTTCAAGAATACTAAGGGGTGGTTGAATTATATTAATTGTAATATTGTAGTTAAGTAAGGTTCCCCCCTCTCCCCTACCATTTTCGACATTTGCATTAATAATCTAGAAAGTTGTTTAGAGGAAGCAAGTTGTGCTAGCACGACCCTAGTAGGAATACTCATCATGTTTCTTCTCTATGCTAGTCATATTGTTCTTATAGCAAGGTGTCCCTTTGATCTTGATCAACAATTAACAATTCTCAAGGATTTCTGCTCTAATATGGGCGTGACTGTTAACACCGACAAAAAAAGAAGAAGTTATCATTATCAAATGTAAGAAGGTCACTTACACTAATTTTTGGTATGAGAATAGAAACTTGGAGGAAGTAACTTATTACAAATATCTCAAAATAGATATCTGTCACAAGCTCAATTGGAACTATAGTAATGAGAAAAGGATCAATGGAGCATGGAAATATTACTTTAGTCTTGAAAACAATTGTAAATTGACAAACCTTATGATGTGGGATAAAATGAAGTTCATATTTCAAATGCTCGTGACTCTCATTATGTTTTATGGTTGTGAAGTTTTGTGTTGCGACATCTCTAGAAAATATTGGACAAATATTGAGCAAATTCGAAAGCATTTTATAACTTTTAACCTTAAATTTAAAATAAATACAATCTATCATATTCTCCTCATAGAAATGGGTATCCCCCCCATAGAGAGCATGGTTATGACTAGGTACCTACTGTACAATCATGAGATAAACAACATGGGATAACATAGACACCCTAATTGTTTTTTAAATTCCAACCAAAACCTCCTATGTCTTGAGTCGAGGTGGCATAAAATTTCCATGGCGTGGTTAAACCATCTAGGGATTGAAAAAAATGCCACTTTGCAAAAAATCAATAGCAATAAAAATATTATTAGATCTAAATTTAAAGAGAAATTTTGGTGCGAGAAAGATTTAGAGGTTAAAAAATTGAGATACTGTAAGGAGGTCATTAGTGCTAATCTAGAAGACCAAAATTATCTCTTTGTTTTAATTACTAGTTCAAAGAAGAAAATTAATATTGTCAAGATAAGAACGAACTCTCATGGGATCCATAGTGAAAGAAGGAATTAGACAATTTCTAAAGCATTGTGGGCTTAAAGGATTTTCCATCTCTGCGAGGCTATGAGCATTGAGGATGAAAATCACTTTTTCATAGTATGCTCTGCATACACCCATGTTGGAGGAGCCTAGTTGGCCAACTCACTAGGTCCTCCTAATCAACTAGAAAATAGTCGACCCAACTAGTTGTGTCGGTTAAGGAAACCGGCTAAGTAGTTAAGAAACTATAACTAAATAGCTATATGAATTAAATATATAATAGTCTGGTGAGCCAGGGAAAATAAGCTATTATTTGTACATGATTATCCTGTTTGGATAATAAAGATACTTTTTCCTATGAACCATGTTGATTTAATTACTCTTCTCTCTTATGTATGTATGATTGTGTGTATAATGTATGCTTATATTTATGGTTAATGCACTACTAGTAACTCCATGTAATCCCATAAATTACAACATTGGTTCCATTGTGAGAAGTTTAACACGGACCATGAAGCATTCATACATAAGAAAAAGGTGAGTGAGAGAGAAATTAGAGACTGGTGGAACCATAAAATTTCAAATTGCATACATAATTATTCCAGAAGGAATGAATTGACGCTTCCATGGGATTGAGAAAAGTCCTTCACTAAGTCCCATGAAATATTTATAGAATTTGTTCTCCACGAGATCAATAAATTCCTCGACGTTATTCATGAGAAAGTTGGATGCCTAGGATGAAATACTAAGTGGCTCAAAAATATATGCAAAAATTTCTATGAAGAGCAAGCTAGCGAAGAAAGGTTTTCTATCAACAAACCTTCCATGTCGAAGAAAGGTTTTCTATCAACAAACCTTCCATGTCGAAGAACCAGCCATGGCACCGAAGAAAGCCGCAGGAACTAGGTCCAAAGCTATCAAGCTGAATGCCAAAACACAACAAGAAGAAGTCACCATGATGCCCTTGGAAGCCAAAATACACATAACCAAGAAAGAAAAACTTGACAAACCAAAATGGGGAAAGTACTACACGTAGCTCAAATATTGGGAAATATAAGACAAGAAATGGGTATAATACACTCAAAACCTCGCCCTTACAAAAGCAGCACGTAGACAATCCTTCATCCTTTCTTGCAGGCTTTTAGTTACCTCTATTTTTCTTCGAGGTTCGAACCACTCCCATTTGTTGTTGTTTTCATACAACCAAATGAGAATGGAAACAATGCCAGATGTTGAATTCATAAGAATTGCATAGCACGCAAGCAAATATTACACACACACAGTAACCAATAAGAACAAAGGATTGATTCGAATATTCAATTGTTTCATTCGTTCTTCAAACTGTATTATACATCAAGTGGATAGGTTGGATTGGTTACACCCGCTCCAACTGCTCTTTAGTTAAATACAAAACACAATCTAATGATGACAAATTAAGAGACCCAAAGGGTATTTCCAACAACCCACACTAAATATCAATTTCAAAATCTTTGCTACAATACAAACCTTTATAATGTAACAACCCCCAGGTTGCTATAAAATTTTAATATATAGAATTTGGGGTTTCCTTTTATCCTTCCGGTTATCTCATATCTATTTTTTTTCTTTTATGTTTATTATTCTAAAACTGTTTAAACAAATCCATTACCTATAACACTATTACCATGGTAATATCTATAATGAGGAATTAAACATTTATCTCCTTATATAATGATAATTATGAGAATTGAAAACTTTCATTTGCAACAATTCAACTAAGTTAACAACATAAAACCTGAAACCTAGGCATTTCATATTGAACTGCAATTAATCAAGATATTAACATAATAAAACATGGAAAATACCTCATCGAAGTTGAAGTTCCCTTGAATCATTCCTTTGAATGCTTCTCCTCCTATGATTACTTGCCCAAATTGGAAACACGGTTTTTCCTCCCAGCCAACTAGGAGCCTATCCAGCTTCCTATCCCTAGGAAGCCATCCAAATGACCTCCCAACTCTCTATGCCCGAGACCTCAAAGAATAGAATAGTGATGCACATATGTTGTGTATAAAATCTTCCACAGAGTTCTTAAACTCCCCAACTCTTCTTAGCTTCTTTGTAAAAACCCTTCCTTCCCGAGAGCCTCCCAAAGTCCTCCTCCCTTAGCCTCTTTTCATAAAAACATATATATAATCACCAACCACCGCCTCTTTCAATAAATAAAATCCAAATACAAAACAATAACCATTGACTCTTTCAATGAAATAATAAATTAATGTGCATATTAAAATACTCATTATGTGGGTTAAAAGTCAACTCATTAAGACATTTCTAACAATGTAGTTACTACATAGATCTACCCTACCGAGTATTCATTAATATCATTCCCATAATAAATATATCTTACAACCTTATTCAAAACATATTTTAATATAAATTAACAATATGCCATTTCAAGGCTCATTATAATATTAATAAATAACTTGTCATTTAGTGCTTTCACATGTTACTTCGTAATGAACCGAAAAACATTTCCAGAATTTTCAACATGACTCTAACTATTCCATTTACTACAAAAATACCACCCTCACACTTATGAAGATATTTCTCATTAAACTTGATAACATATTCTTTCACGAGATTGAAAAGTTTTATACAAGATACAAATTAAACGAATAAGACATGTACCTACCTCACATCAACTCATGAAGATATTTATATAAATTACATTGTTTATGTACATGGATACCTACCTAGACAAGTAATATAATAAAGCGTTCTAATACCATACATTATAATATTCCTTGTGTATACACTTAATACCTCAATAAGATATTTTGATAATATCCTCATATTGCATCAAACATGCACATGCTATAAATATAACATTTCAATGACTTATGGAATGTACTTAAATTTTAACTATGTTGAATCAATACACCAATACTACATTATACACACAAATATAATATATCAATAGCCCATGCAATATATTTGACTCTTAAATATATTTGATGAAACAACAATCATAGTAATGTACTCACAAGTTGGCATATACATGGCCAGCGCACACATCTTAAGCGTGGGTACTAATAATCAATTTTAATGTCCTTAATGCATCTTTATATATGTTTGCAAACAACACACAAAAACACAATAGAACAACTTAACCATGCATCATTCATCATTCATAATTATTCATATAAAAGCAATAAAACTAAATCAAATACGCATAATGAAGTAAATCAAGCATATATTCATGATGGTTTATAATAATGCACATCACCATATAATCCCAACGTTGGTCCCATCAACCTTGATAAATACTCAAAACAACCTAATCAACACTACTTTTGTCAACTGACCTCACCATCTCGTCCTCTGTTGGACTACCCTTGAGTGTCAACTACATGACCTAACTCCAATTAGAACTCGTAAGAGGAAGTTTCAACTACATCGACCAAGCCTCTCCAGCAGGCATCCACTAGTCATCATCACACATCAAGGGGAGTGTGCTCGACACAACCCTCCCACGACTCCATGTTTCGGGGGATAAATGGTGGGAAATTCCTCCACCCCCCTATAGTACTAGGGTCAACAACTTACATCAACCATACTGTGCCATAACTTCTCTAAGGGGTCTCATCATCATATGATAACCTCTTTGGGAAAGATGTAGTTCCTGTTAAAACTCACACTCATCCACAAGTTATAGAATATTTGGAATTCACCATTAAATCACATGAAAATTGATATCGCAATCATATAAGTGTAATTACAACATATAATATACAACTATCTCATCGTTGATCCATTTCAATGTCAGCTCAAATAATCAAATATGTTTCTCATGCATGACTATATCTAATTATTTCAAGTGATAAGACATTTTACAGACTGATATTGAAATAACCATGTATGTTCTTTCACATCACATTACCTTTGTTCTCTATTCAATATATAGTTTTAACCACTATAGAGGTACCTCCTTCCACATCTAATAGGAATAATGATATGACATCCATCGTCATCACCATTACTAAAATAAAAGGATAATTTTCATTTATTGTTCCTACATAAGAAGATCCACATGTTCACATAAAAACAATATTACTCAATTCAACCAAGTCCAATAGTTAATAACAAAATATAAGTGATAACTAATTCTCATTGGGATTTAATTACTAATTGTTAATGATGGGGCATTACATACACTCACCCTTCAAGAAACTTCGTCCCAAAGTTACTATCATTCAAAATCATGACAAAAGAAACCTGATCCAACATATTTTAGTATCCTCCATACTAAAATATATTATCTACATTATGGGAATTTTGAGGTAAAAAATAGGCCTCAAAACAAAAATTGTACCATTAAAATTCACTTTATAAGAACCAATAGGATTCAATATGATGATGTCAACCATAAGGGTAAAATTTGAAAAACAAATGGAGAAAAATAAAAATAAAATACTTGTTTTAATCGTATTTTTAGCGTATATCCTTATCGGTTCACCCAAATTTGATCTTTGGGGACTCGTTGGATGTGAAATTAAATTCTGCATCCAACCAATACCCACACTTCATACTTCTCAGGTAGCCACGACACTCAAAAATGAAAATTTCAATAAAAAATGTATTTTAATATTAAAATACGTATTTTTATTGAAATTCTCAATTTTGGGTGTTGTGGGTACCTCAAAAGTATGCAGTGTGGGTATGGGTTGAATGCAGAATTAAAATTTTCATTGAACGAGTCCCCAAACTCAAATTTTCGATGAACCTATAAGGAGATATGCCAAAAATACAATAAGAAAAAATAGCTTTTCTTTTTCCCCTCCAAGATTTAGAACTTTTTATTTATTATTATATCTCTTATTTTATTATTTCCTCTATGAGGCCCATTTTAGACCTCAAACTCCTTTAATGTAATGTGACCACTATACATTAAGTTGATTAAACATGTCAATGTCCACTAAAATTTAGTGTTTTAACTATACTTATTCTTTTTTTTCTTTTTATATATAGGAGGATGGTCTTACCTCAATATTTCTTCACATAATTACCAACAATAAAGTTATCCCATTGCTGATTTTTTTTTTTACTATTCCATGGTGTGATTGATAGGAAGACCTATCTCCTTGAATACAACTTTTTATTTTGGTTCCAAGTATTGCTATAACTCATGGGTTAATTCATGGATTTAGCTAACATCCTTTCCATAATTTATTATTAATAAATTACATTTTTTTACGTAACTCTTTATAAAAAGAGATCCACCCTATGAGTGTCATGATATACCATTTTATTAAAACTATTTCAATTCTAACACAAACTTCATTCCCTTGATGAATGCATTCCCACACACTCACATAATTTCAACCTACCATTTATACAAAAACTTCTCACAATTATAGAATTTGGCAATTGCATTTGTCACTTGTATCTAGTATATATGGCAAGGTAAGGAATACGCCTTCGCTTAGTAAAACCATTCTTATATACTCTCTTTTTTTTTCCAAAGAAAAAATTCGTAAATATATTATTCACATTCAGTAGATTGCACTAATGTCCATTATACCAAAAACGACCCAACTATAAAGCTAGAATTACATACAGATAATTGCCTCATGATGAGCACAATATACCATTACATTATCCAAAGGCTGACAGCCATAAAAAAATGTAAGTTTATTATTCCAAATACACAAATAAAACTGATTAGATCAGTATTAAACTACAGATGCCCATAAGCATTAATAACACAAAAGTTTCATACCATCAAGGTATTAACAAAAACTATTAGTAGAGATAATCATAAGGCAGATATCCTTAAAAAATAGTCAAGCTCAAATACTTCAACAGATGTCCAAATCAAGACAGCTCATCATAGCTGTACAGAATGATCCTGAGCTTCATTCTTATATACTCTCTATGGCTAGAGATTAGGTCCATATATTCATAACATTTTCTTACTTTTTTTTTAGGACCTACCTACTCATCATGAATAATTTCATTAAATTTACCTTTGTAAATGCATTATTGCATCGAGGACATATAATCTTATCATTTCTTTCACAGGATATACTTCAAAATTCTTATTATATGATTCATTAAGTTCACATAGCTCTTGGTTTGAATTCATTACTATACTTAATCCATAAAATAATCAATATCTTTGTTAAATTACATTGTGTATTCTCTAATGCGATTCATAAGAATACCTTGACTTGTATATAACCTTAAGTAGAATCCAAGGCGTTACCATGATTTGGTTATTTAACTTAGACCATTTGCTTGTCAATTTATTAAATTATCCAACACATTTACCGAACCTCGACTTGTGTGTTTTGCGATGTACCCTTTTAGTTATAACTTGAATATGGCATAAGGTCAGTCCCTTCTAGGATAGCATCACCCCATCATGATTTTCATCCTAGAATGAAAACTTAGGTTTCTCATAAAATATTATAACTTGAAAACCCATGCATTGTCAATCAAATTTTAATTATAATTATAGGGTGAAGATTAAGAGCATCTATTTTCTTGATGTACCAACGTAATCTTATGTTTTAACATGACTTGACGAAACATCCACATATTTATTATATTATATTATTCTCTTTCTTATCACTATCACCTACTTAAGTTACCACATTCTCTCACTAATATATTTTGTGTCGTTACACTCTTCCAATTAGGAACTAGTGCTCATCTTACTAAGAATACCCATTACCTTTGGCTTGCACCTACTATGTTGATACTTGCATCTACTACATCCACAACATAATTTTTAATTGTGCCAATTACCTAACATTATTCCTTTTTATACCACTCTTTCTATCACTAACATCTTGTGGTAATTACATGTTACTTAAACAATTTAATTGTTTTTATAGGTCTAGCTCATGCACAAAGGTCACTACCTTATGGATTGCAACCACATCATTCCCACCATGAATTTTAACCTATCATGCCCACCTATGCTCCCTTACCAAGTCTATAGTATTATCCATTCCAGCTACTCTATCCCTACTCCATGAAAACATGGATTTACTAGAATGAATCATTTATAAGCACGCTAGCCCAATTTACTAGACATTAGTTATGCATACTCATAATATTCCCTTACTCAATAATTTTCTAAAGACACCCATACTCTTTCATAGTTAATTTCATTATAAATTAACGTGGGAATCGCTCTTTGCACCTAGGAGGTGATCCCATTACAACCTTTGTAATAATTGGTTTTGGTTGAGAATCCGCAGCAAAGGTTAATGGCATTATCTGGATAATCTGCGCTAAATGATGGCTTAGTGTCTACGTTTCGAGCCATTCTTGGCTCATCATCCAGACATTATCGATGCCTGAGAAAATCTTCAGATCTTCAATTCATACAAATATAGATATAGAACAACCACAACTAATCGACACTAAGGTTTGTTGATTTAAAGACAATTAGTTTTAATGTTTATTATGATAATTAGATATAAATCCATTATTTATTATTAATTCCTTACTATTCTTTAATATTAGTGTATTATTTCCTTAGTTGTAAAATTTTATTTACAAAATACTTTATGTAGGTTGCTATATATTGGTTTTCAATGTATGTTATTTAATTATTTTTTCTATATTAATCTATATTTATTAAAATTCATATTATTTTATTATAAATTATTAATATTTATATAATTTGCTTTGTTAAAGTTTATTAAAATTCATATAATTTTATTATTAATTATTAATTTTTACAGTATATTAAAGTATGTTGTTTTAATAATAATTATTAAATTATCTTAACCTAATACTATTAATATTATTATTAAATGTTGAGTTTTTTACTTTATTAAACTATGTTATGTTTTGGTTTTAATTATTAATTATTAATTTTTGTATAAATTGCTTAATCAAAGTTTATTAAATTTCAAATTATTTTATTATAAATTATTAATTTTTATTATAATTAGTTTTGTTACAGTATATTAAAGTATGTTGTTTTAATAATAATTATTAAATTATCTAAACCTAATACTATTAATATTATTATTATTAAATGTTGAGTTTTTTACATTATTAAACTATGTTATGTTTTATTAAAGATTATAGTTTAAATGTTAATTTATAGGTTTTAGGTTAGTTTTGATAGGTTTTACCAATTTAGGTTATTAACTAGTTTGGATTAATTTAGTGAGGTTAGGAAGTCACGACTTGCTGATGGCCAGGCCATCGTCCTTGTCTAGACAACTGGGGTTTTTTACGATCTCGATGGCCTCCCTAATCCTTCTCGTGGACCAATTATCCACTTGAGCAAGGACTTTCATGTCTTTTATCCTGATTGGGTGTTTCGTGCCATGGGGGTGTTCAGCCAAAGAAAATCTATGTGTTCTATCTAGCCAGATGTCTGCACAGTGTTCTTTAACCCTGGTACAAATGGATCTCCATATTTCACCGATGTAGGATTTCCTGCATTCACACAGAATCATGTAGACACCCTTTTTTAAGGGAAGGATCTATAGGGTCTTTATATGATTTCAGGAGCTTTCTTATGTTGTTAAGAGTTGAGAACACAGATTCAATACTTTTCTCCTTCAAGTGTCTCGCTATCTTGTCTGTTACACATTGTATGTATAGAAGAAAAGCCCCGTGTTCCCCCACCTTCTTTTCTCTAAGGTCTTTAGGTTTTTCATTTTTTGTGAAAGCTCTCCAAATTTGATTTAAGTCGTACCCATTACTTAGGAACACATTATGTAAGTGTTCTTTTTCATCTTCTATGTGCTCCATATCTGAGATCCTTATGGCCCTAGTGATCAGTGTGTTCAGGACTCCCATTTTTTCGTTATGGATGATGGTGAGAGAGGGCGTGAAGATATTGATCAGTGTGGGTTTTTTTTATGTAAACTTTATGATATACGCCCTCGTCTTGTTTTCAAATAACCACTGTATCAAGAAATGGAAGGGAATTACTCTCCTCCATCTCCATTGTAAATTTAAAGGAGTTAGATTGTTTGTTAAGGTGATCCACAAATTTGACCAGCTCCTCTTTACCATGTGCCCATATTATGAATGTATCTGCCACGTACCTAGACCACCACTCAGGTTTTGAATATTTCATGCTTAGATATTTTTGTTCAAAGTTTTCCATGAAGAGGTTGGCTATAATCCGTGAGAGGGGAGAGCCCATGGCGACACCACAAGTTTGTTCGTAAATTTCTCCTTGAAAGATGAAAAAGTTGGATCTAAGATATAATCCTACTAACTCAGTTGTTTCTTGGTGAGTAAGGTCCTCAATGACTTTGATTGCCTCATTTATGGGAATCATTGTGAAGAGGGATACAACGTCCAAGATTAGCAGTATATCATTCTCATCCATATGTCAGTTTTTAATTTTCTCAATGAAGAATGAGGAGTCTTAGATAAAGGAGTTTGTGTTCCCCACTAGAGGATTTAATTTGTTTCTAAGAAATTTTCCAAGCCTATAGGTAGGGGATCCTATGGTATCTACAATGGGTCTAAGAGGAATACCCAGTTTGTGGATCGTAGGGAGTCCATATGTCCTTGGAATCAATGGATTGGAAGTAAGGAGTTTTTTCTTAATTACATAATCTATGGACAATCTCTTTATGATCGCTGCCACTTCTTTTGTAATGTGACCAAGAGGATTCCCTTTCAATTTTTTATAGCAGCCGCTTAGATCCAAATGGGCTTTCATCTTTGACGCATAGTCTTATTTTTTGAGGAAAACCATAGCTCCTCCTTTATCTTCCTTCAAGATGACAATTTGATCATTCTTTCTGAGTTCCTTCAGGGCCCTGTATTCTTCATTGGAAATGTTGGGTTTCAGTGGTTTGGCTTTCCTTAGAGTATGAGCAAAGTTTTGACGAACCTCTTCAGCTTTGTTTTCATGAAGATGTTTGATGCTTTCTTCTATGCTACAAATGATATCTTCCACCAGAATCTTTTTTGGGGCAATAGAAAAATTGATACCTTCCTCGAGAATGTTTCAGGAAGGCTCATTAAGTTCAGCGTTAGAGAGGTTGACAATGATTCGATTGGGGTCTCTTGACCTCGTATTCAATTCAACGTTTTTATGTGTGAGATAGCTAGCAGGAATATGTCATGGTTTTTTGTGATGGTGCGCTGGCTGATCATGATCAGGCTGAGGTTTAACGTTATCACAATGATCAGGATGTCTGCGATGGGAGCGAGGCTAAGGTTTAACGATATCACAATGATCATCGCAATGTCTATCGTGATGCTCTAGGGTGAGAGGTTGAGGTTTAACGCTATCACAAATATCTTGGGACCGAGGATGAGGTTTAACGCTTTAGTGAGTTTAGGAAGCCACGAATTGCTGATGGTCAGGCCATCGTCCTTGTTTAGATAGTTTGGGTTTTTTATGATCTTGATGGCCTCCCTAATCCTTCTTGAGGACCAATTATCCACTTGAGCAAGGAATTTCATGTCTTCTATCCTGATTGGGTGTTTCATTCCATGGGAGTGTTCAGCCAAAGCATATCTATGTGTTCTATCCACCTGGATGTCTACATAGTGTTCTTTAACCCTGGTATGAATGGATCTCCATGTTTCACCGATGTAGGTTTTCCTGCATTAAAATGGAATCATGTAGACACCTTTTTTTAGGAAGGATCTATAGGGTCTTTAACTCATTTCACAAGCTTTCTGATGTTGTTAAGAGGTGAGAACACATATTCAATACTTTTATTCTTCAAGTGTCTCTCTATCTTGTCTATTACACCTTGTATGTATGGAAGAAAATCTCTTTGTTCCCCCACCTTCTTTTCTCTAAGGTCTTTACGTTTTTCAGTTTTGGCGAAAGCTCTCTTGATTTGATCTAAGTCATACCCATTACTTAGGAACACATTATGTCAGTGTTATTTTTTATCTTCTATGTGCTCCGTATCCGAGATCCTTATGGCCCTGGTGATCAATGTGTTCAGGACTCCCATTTTTTGTTGTGGATAATCGTGAGAGATGGCGTGAAGATATTTCTCAGTGTGGGTTTTCTTTCTGTAAACTTTATGAGATACGCCCACTTCTTGTTTTCTAATAACCAATCTATCAAGAAATGGAAGGAAATTACTCTCCTCCATCTCCATTTTAAATTTAGTTGAGTCGGATTGTTTGTTAAGGCGATCCACAAATTTGACCAGCTCATCTCTACCATGTGCCCATATTATGAATGTATCGTTCACGTACCTAGACCACCACTCAATTTTTGAATGCGTCATGCTTAGATATTTTTGTTCGAAGTTTTCTATGAAGAGGCTGGCTATAACTAGTGAGGGGGGAGATCCCATGGAGACACCACAAGTTTGTTCGTAAAGTTTTCCTTGAAAGCTGTAAAAGGTAGATCTAAGACATAATCCTACTAACTCAGTTGTTTCTTGGTGAGTAAGGTCCTCAATGACTTTGATTGCCTCATTTATGGGAATCATTGTGAAGAGGGATACAACGTCCAGGCTCAAGAGTATCTCATTCTCATCCATATGTCAGTTTTTAATTTTATCAATGAAGAATGAGGAGTATTTGATAAAGGAGTTTGTGTTCCCCACTAGAGGCTTTAATTTGTTTGCAAGAAATTTGGTAGGGGATTCTATGGTATCTACAATGGGTCAAAGAGGAATGCCCAGTTTGTAGATCTCGGGGAGTCCATATATCCTTGGAATCAATTTATCAAAAGTAAGGATTTTTTTCTTAATTACATCATCTATGGATGATCTCTTTATTGTCTCCACCACTTCTTTTGTAATGCAACCAAGAGGGTTCATTTTCAGTTTTTTATAGCAGCTAGTTAGATCCAAATGGGATTTCATCTTTGACATGTAGCCTTTTTTATTGAGGATAATTGTAGCTCCTCCTTTATCTTCCTTCAAGATGGAAATTTGATCCTTCTTTTTGAGTTCCTTGAGGGTCCTGTATTCTTCATTGGAAATGTTGGGTTTCGGTTGTTTGGCTTTCCTCATAGTTAGCACATAGTTCTGACCAACCTCTTCAACTTCATTTTCAGGAAGATGTTTAATGATTTCTTCTATTCTACAAATGATATCTTCCACTGGAATATTTTTGTGGGAAATCACAAAATTCTGAGACCTTTCTCGAGAAGTTTTCGGGAAGGCTCATTAAGTTCAGCTTAGAGAGGTTGACAATAAGCCGATTGGGGTCTCTCGGCCTAGTCTTCGATTCAATGTGTTTATGTGTGAGATAAATAGCAAGTAGATTTCCTAGTTTGTGCTGATGATGCGCTAGATGATCACGATCAGGATGAGGTTTAACGCTATCACAGTGATCAGGATGTCTTTGATGGGAGCAAGGCTGAGGTTTAACACTATCATATCGATCATCGTTATGGCTATCATGATGCTCTTGGGAGTGAGGCTGAGGTTTAATGCTATCAAAATGATCTTGGGAGTGAGGATGAGGTTTAACGCTTTAGTGAGGTTAGGAATCCATGACCTGTTGATGGTCAGGCCATCATCCTCATTTAGAAAGTTGGGGTTTTTTACGATCTCAATGGCCTCCCTAATCCTTCTTGAGGACCAATTATCCACTTGAGCAAGGAATTTCATGTCTTCTATCCTGATTGGGTGTTTTGTGACATGGGAATGTTCAGCCAAAGAAGATCTATGTGTTCTATCTAATCGGATGTCTTCACAGTGTTCTTTAACCCTGGTACAAATGGATCTCCTTGTTTCACCGATGTAGGCTTTCCCGCATTCACACGGGAATCGTGTAGACACCCTTTTACTCAATTCAGAAATGTGTCTATGAGCAAGATTAATAGAAGACACCCAAAATGTTAAACAATTAACTTTATGCCAGGGTCCATCACCAAAACCTATAAGTACTATAATGCAGTTCTGACTCTTATAATTACCTTTCCTCATATCTTATTTTCTCAATTATAAATTGTCATTTTTATAATCATGCTTTCCACCTACATGATATTGACCATGTTGGTCTCTAACCCTTTTCAGATATATCTAGCAACTAATTGAATTTAAACAACCATGAGTTGTATTTGCTTTAATTACATAGAGAATATAGCTTATAAACTTTATTGAACACAAGTTGGTTTATCCTCATGTTAACCTAGAAGAAATTAGACCCAACCCCTCATCACACAATCCTAAATATGAGTTCTGAACGTCACGAGTCACACGTGAGTCAATAATTCTAAGTCGAAATGTAAGGTATCACATCATCCCCACAAATTAGGTAGTCTTTTATGACCTCCTCATCTTCCTGAGTCACACCTGTCAGGATTCCCTGCATGAAACCTACTATGTTACTCTATTTCACCTAGATTTGATTGGACTAGGGTACACTCCTGAGTATGAAAAGCATTATAATTTAAACCTATAGTGTTTACTTATAAAAATCAAATGTAAACAAATAAGGTAATAAAGTAATCAATTAGAATTTTAATAAGTCTAATCCAAGATTTAATTTTTTTAATTTTTTTTAACATATAATTTAATAAAGTTACATCAAATAAAATTTACAATTTGAAAATACTTTAATCATATATAGGTCAAATTGAATTACTTTATGGTTCCATAAACTTCAATTGGATTTTTTAAACATCTTTTAATTTTAAATATTCAAATAATTATAAAAAAAACAAATTTAACTTTTAACCATGTTAAATATGTATATGATTCATTTCAAATAATAAAAAATATTAATTATAGATTATTAATTTCATTTTAACAATACAAAGGTGTAATCCTAACCTAATATTCACTCATTCTCGCATTCCCACCAAGTGTTGGGTCTTACAACCTAATATTCACTCATCCCTCCATGCGCGCCAGGTGTCGGGTCTTATAGTGGCAGATAAGATGAGGTTAGCCCCACTAGTTCACTCATTTCTTCCCCTATTTTTTTTTGCATGCGTCCGGCTGAGCTCTTCCATTTCATCTAGAAGCTCTTCTCTCCTAGAATTCCCAAGAGGGTGCTCGACTCCATTCCTTCTTAGTGCAGTGGGGCGATGGTTCATTTTGAGATCAACTCAGGTTAGGTTTTTTACCCTCTTCTTTCAATCTGTCTGAGCTCTACAACTCATTGCAACACTCTCAAGGCCAGCCCCAAGTTAATTTTTCTAGTGCTTAATATCGACTGTGGAAAGTGTAAAGGGGTTTCCACTTTGTAGCTCAAGCTTCCAGGTGTTTCTAGGGTTTTGTTTGAGTGTTCTTACCCATTTTTTTTATATTTATTATTATTTTATTCATGTTTATCTAGGGTTCCTATGAAGAGGCTCAACGACAAAGTCTATGTTTTGTTCTTCATTTTAGTTATAGTTCATTTTATTTTAGAGATGGAGGTCTTTAGCACTCATCATTCGTCGCTATCCCCCTCTCTTTTCTTCTCGCGGCTGTGGGTATTCTATTTCGAGAGAGCATAGGGCATGCTCTCCCATGGCTCATGGTTGAGATCTATGGCTTAGTGAACCTCTATAGTCCTTGCTAATGATGGGCCAGTGGCAAGAGCTACCAAGTATGGAAACATTGGTACCTTAGGAGCTCGCACCTATCTCCCTGCTACACACTTTCCATTGTAGAAAGGCCCATGATAATGGCCATGCCCTCTTAGTCGGGAGCCATGGATTTAGGGAAGTAGAAGGGATCATCCCTTCACTTGTTTATAACTCTAAACTTTCTTAATGGTTTAGGTTATATTCCACTGATTCTTGAGGGGGGTCATCACTAAGAATCCACTCCTTCCCTCTCATTAAGGTCATGGAAACCTTAAGACTATGAAACAAGGATGATGACATCCTCATATAGGCTTAGCAGGTCACTGGTCACCTCTAGCAGGATCACGACAACCAAAATAGCCTAAGAAAATCACATCCTATTCCAATAGGCTCGTTGCTCCTTAACCAGGCTTAACCCAATTCACCTAATCTATACTTCGTTAAGAACCCACAAATGGTGGGTTTCTATTCAGCCAGGCATGCACTACAATAAAATTTTCGTTTGTGTGGGTGTGCTAAATCAACCAACCTTAATCGAGCGATAGAGATCAGTCATCCAATCTGGGAAAGCGTGATCACTTCAGCCATCATCATGGGTAAGTGATCTATCAAAGCAACCTCAAGGTTGGATGTTTAGTCTAGTCGAAGTGGGATAATCGCCAAGGGAACCTTTAACTAGTGTAATCTGGGTCAAGGGTGAAGCCATATCGTCCATCATCCTTACCCAACCAAAAGATTTGGGTCTAGTGTAGCAGTTTAAGTGAAGGAATGAGATTATTTAGTCAAATTTGTTCAATTTCTTTTTAAATCGTCATTGCTTTTAATGGAGTTCTCGTAGTATAGGCAACACCCATGATTTGCATCCATTTCATGCATATGCTTATGAGCAATTTTTTGCATTCTGTTTTCTGAAATTTCCATAAAAGCATGATATATATTACCCATAGTGCATGATATATGTTATCCTAAAATTTCTGTAATGGAATGGCATATAAATATTACTCCTAGTACATGAAATATTACATATGGCCTTCCATGCTCCTTCATCTACTGGTGTTATGAGCCAACAACATCGGCTAAACCTTAATTCCAATCACAATTACAGTGATGTTTGGTCATGGTTAACAATATAAATTGGCCAATTGCTATGGGAATGACATTTTATATTAGCGAGAAGTTTGTTAAACATATTATTTTGGCATTTAAATGCAATTTGTTATTGAATTGAATCCACACTTAGTCTGATCTCTTGTAGATTTAGTTCTTATAACAACAACTATGGTATAAAATACTAATTAGCTTGATCTCAACGTTAGCTAAAATGATCTCTCATTCAACATTCCTGGCTAATAACATTGCTCTTTTGTGTAGAGACATAACAAACGACGACTTATCAGAACAATGAAATGGGGTTTCTCTTTAGTAAAATAGACCCCCTCTCTAATTGTTTACCCATGACTCCCAGATGATGATGATACACTTATATCCAAGTAGGTTTATTAGATGTCGAGAATACAACCAAGAGTCGATAAGGTAGAAATCACTTGATTTCTTATTTATGTGGGTATGGTACTCGAAGATGTTGGAGATACAATACATTATGCTTTTACTCCGTGACTTTTACTCTATCAATAATGGAGGGACTACTAGTGGTCTGTAATTCAATCTCACAAATTAGTAGTAATTTACCATACTTTTCAATTTCTTTTATATGGAATTTAAGCTTCCCTTAAATGCTTATTTCTTAATGGCGTGGGATACCCAAGGCCTATTACCAATTCCCAACAAACTCCCAACTACATTCATTAATTCCTGCGTCACTGGGTTCCCAACACACTTCCAACTACTTTCAGTTAATTCCTAGGTAAGATATAATGATTAGCCAGTTAATGATACAAAGCTTAGCATGTATCTTCTCTCCATAAATTGCATTCAGGATTTTGTTTATAGCCAGACTTTGGTAGCTTTTATCACAACTTGCTGAGTTTTTCCTATATTATCTATTTGTACATCAACTCTCATAATCCCAGCTTTATTTTTAACTCCAAAAAATTATTACAATCCAACAATTTATTACCATCGCTCATACATAGGAAAAAAATAAAAAGCAATAACTGCTCCAAATGAATTCGTGTGGAAGGATGCGTCTATCTGTATGCGATGTTAAATAGATTTCCTGTTGGGAATAACAATTATTACCAGATTGCACAATTAACTCTCCAATAGAAACTAATCATATAGAAATACACACCCATTTGGTGGGTAGTAACGGTGCTCTCCCTGCTTGGCGTGGGTTCGTTGTGTCATACCCAATGCACAACGCAGGAGACTGCTAGTGCATTATGCCACCAGGAAGCCAATAGACCTAAAATTTTATAATGAAGGAATTTCCTACAGAGTCAAGGTGTTATTATCATACTTTAAACACAGTTTTGCGTATTTTGATATGAAATCGGATGATCTTGACATCAAAACCCATGAGATTCCTCTTTCCATCACATAGGAAAGCAAGAAGCGATCGTTTTGGCATTTGGAATCTGTCAAACTTGGAATGTTTTTAATTTACGAATGAATTATTAGCATTCTGGAGTCTTTGGGGTCTTTAGTATGCAGTATTATGACCTTCTTGCTTCTATTCTGGCTCAGATTATGGTTGCTAGGTGGGATACTACTACTTCTCGATGGCGTATGACTACGGGGAGATAAGACTAAACTACGTCCCAACCAATTGTTGCAACCTATGGAAATGAAGCGATTGGATAATAATAAATATAAAAATAAAATGTCGGCAGAGGAAAGAAAGCAAAATTTAGGGGAGAGAATAAGGGAAAGAGGGAATAAGAAAATTAAACTAATGACTGAATGACACTAACAACTGAACGACACTAACAACTGAACGACACTAACAAAAACTAATGGAATAAAACTAACAACAACTGACATAAGTGTTGACGTTTCGTAGTGCAAAAGAAATTTCCAGGAATTAGACTTGGAACACATCCAAATCAAATTTAGGCTATTTTATTAGAATGTGAGTTTGCATATTTATATTGTTAGATAGAATAGAATCAGTCAATCTTGCAGTCAATACATGATGGAGTGAGTTAAACTTATGGTTTTCTTTTCATGAATTTATTTTCATGCATTTAAGATAAAATATCATATCGTCCTAGATTTCCAACCAGTGGAAAAAAAACTAGTCAAACAACTCACAAAATAATTTCAAAATACCTTTGTTGTATATATCCTATTTAGGATGGGTGGGCACAGGAAGCATGAAATCACTTGGGTAGTTGTAACATGTGTGCAACTAAATACTTTACATTTGTCCAAATTATTATTTCAATTCCTTTTCTTTTATTTAATAGCATAAGGGACAAATCATAACACCAATTTCAATTTCAACTCATGCAGTACAGTGTGCGATGGATAAAGGGATTGAAGCTAACATGGCTTTGGTTTCGTTTAAACCTATGCTAAATAAATAAAATAATGAACAACTTTATGTCACCTGGTTTAAATACCCTTTTTCACATTATATATAACTCCCTTAATTTTTTTAGTTTATTTTATAAATTCTATTTTAATATTTTTCATTTGGACATTTTACTAATCTGAAATTTTAAATTTTTTTATATTTGGTTTCTTTTTGCAGGAAATAAGTAAGAAAGAATAAAACACAAAATTTTAAGGACATATATTTGTAGTATGGGACAGAGCTAGTTGATTCCATGGGTAGTCTCTCTATCCTTCAATTTTTGTTTTGTCCAGCTTTAGGATTCTATGTCCAGATAGCTATGTTTTTTTTTCTAGTTTTGTCAAGTTTGTAGTGCTTCTTTGTACCATAAATTTTACGGAAATTATAGGTTTGACCAGGACCTAAGGTCTGATTTTCCGAGCCTAGGCTCTGACCATGTGTAACAACCCCCTAGGTTTCTATAAAATTTTAATATATAGAATTTGGGGTTTCCTTCTATCTTTCCAGTTATCTCATATCTGGTTTTTTTTTCTTTTCTGTTTATTATTCTAAAACTATTTAAAGAAATTTGTTACCTATAACAATATTACCATGGTAATATCTATAATGAGGAATTAAACATGTATCTCCTTATATAATGATAATTCTAAGAATTGAAAACTTTCATTTGCAACATTTCAACTAAGTTAACAACATAAAACCTGAAACCTAAGCATTTCATATTGAACTGCAATTAATCAAGATATTAACATAATAAAACATGGAAAATACCTTGCCGAAGTTGAATTTCCCTGGGATTGATCCTTTGAATGTTGCTCCTCCTCTAATTACTTGGCCAAATTGGAAACACAGTTTTTCTACCCAGCCAACTAGGAGCCTAGCCCCAGGAATCGATCCAAATGGCCTCCCGGCCCTCCATGCCCAAGACCCTCAAAGAATAGAATAGTGATGCACATATGTTGTGTATAAAATATCCCAAATATTTCTTAAACTCCCCAACTCTTCCTAAATTCTCTGTAAAAACCCTTCCTTCTTGAGAGCCTCCCAAAATCCTCCTCCCTTATCCTCTTTCCATAAAAACATATATATAATCACCAACCATCGCCTCTTTCAATAAATAAAATCCAAATACAAAACAATAACCACCAGCCCTTTTAATGAAATAATAAATTAATATGCATATTAAAATACTCATTATGTGGGTTAAAAGTCAACTTATTAAGACATTGCTAACAATGTAGTTACTACATAGATCTACCCTATCGAGTATTCATTAATATCATTCCCATAAAATAACATATTTTACAACCTTATTCAAGACAACAATTTTCAAGATATATTTTAATATAAATTAACAATATATCATTCCAAGGTTCATTATAATATTAATAAGTAACTTGTCATTTAGTGCTCTCCCACGTTATTTCATAATGAACTCACAACCCTTTCCGGAATTTTCAACATGACTCTAACTATTCCATTTACTACAAAAATACCACCCTAACACTTATGAAGATGTTTCTCATATAACTTGATAAAATGTTCTTTGACAAGATTGAAAAGTTTTGATTACAAGATACAAATTAAATGAATAAGACATGTACCTACCCATTAGAGGAAATTTCAACTCAAAATGGGTCTTTCAACCTTAATTCAAATTCCATGTCATCATGTGTTAGCAAATGAAATTGCTTTAAATTTGAAATATCGTATAGGTATTAAACACTATTGTAATATAAATTTGGGGATATGTATCATAAAAAAACTACTTTTTTGTTCGTATTTTCAACATATATCCCTGTGTTTTTACCCAAATTTCGATCGAGAGAGCTCGTTGGATGCGGAATTGAATTACGCATCTAGCGAGTACCCACTCTGCACACTTTTGACGGACCTCGCTACCCCAAAAACAAGAAATACCTAAAAAATCATGATGATGATCATGAAATTCATTCATTCATTCAGGTTCCTCAACGAGGATGTTGGCAAGGGGTTGGGGTAAGTTGTGCAGCATCGCGGATTCTACGCAACCATAGAAGACACCACGCAAGACGAAGATAGTGCGATATGTAGAAGATAGACTACTTTTGATTATTTTTTGTCACTTTTTGTACTTGTTGACCATTTGTTGTGGATATTGGTCATTAGTTAGTTAAATCGGTTAGGAGTTAGTTAGAAGTGGACCATGAATGTAAAGGCATAATCCTATATATAGAAATAAGTTGATATCAATGAAAGAAGAAAAAAGGAGATAGAGACCACTATGTATGGTTTGATAGAAATTGATATATGTCTGAGATGAATTATTATTTGTTTTGATCTATGGGTGATTGCGCAGAAGTAATATGATAAGCTGGAGGTTGATCTGAATAGATGTTGTCTTCTTTTATCTTTTCTTGTCTTTCTGTTCCTACAAACTCGATGATAAATGTTAAGTGAATCTAAAATATGGCTATATGATAAAATATTTACTGTTTATGAATGTTGTTATATTTATCTGCTCCTGTACTGGTAGATCCGTTCCAGTTATGAATGAATGATGTGCAATGATGAATGTTTTTTATAAAGGAGTTAATATGATATGGTTAGTAAACTGATGAACTATCAATGCCCCTAACCCTATTCTATACTGCGAAAACTTGGTTTCGTCAGCCCTCCCTTGAACATCTCGGCTGAGACCTCATCCACTTCGTGGGTGTTGCTGAATAGGGTAAAATCCGTGTGGGTCGATGGTCAGGGAGATTGCAGTGAGTCGAGTGTCGAAAAAGGGGACCCATGTTGACTAGGTTATTTTGGTTGAGGGTTGATCCAACAAATGGTTCTGTTGTCGGGTCCTTGTTGTGACTGAGAGGAGGGGACGTGGCATCCGACGTGACTAGAAATCCAAGATTGGTTTGACCAGAAGCTGTGAAATTTTGTTGAAGCAGAAAATCACAACCTGGGATTGACCAAAGACAAGTGGTTGTAGAACTACATACACGACGGTCCTCATGAGTATTTTTTTAGTGAGTTTCCTATTATATTGTACGAGTGGTTGGCGCAGTTCACATACAAGAAGATGAATTTCCAAGGAGGAGAACCAACATCTTGGACCCATGAGTTAATCAAGGGGCTACAAGAAACTGACAATTGGGTATCACGAGTTGTTGAGGTCTGGTTGGATAGCATCTTGGAAGGATATATCACTTAATTTTTCATCGACATTATGAAATACTATAGCGAAGTAGAATGAGAATTCTTCAACGAACCCAGGGGTAGGTTCTTATTGTCTTTACAGTTGTCAATTAAAATGCTTATTTGTGAGAAGGGCATACTGAAAATGCACCTAGAGTAGTAAAACTCTGGTGTGCGGAGGTTGTGGATTTCGTGACTAAAGGGGAGAGATGAATGAGAAGGTAAGGGGTAGATGGGTGCAAGTTTTGACAAGACTGTGAGGGAAGCTGAGGAAGAAATTGGTTGTACAAGGGGAGGAGAAAGGTTTCAATAGGAGAAGAGGTATAGGATAGGGGAAGGTCCTACTATGATCAAAATGCAAAACCATGAAGGACAACCACACGGAACGAAGTGAACCTACAAGGATGAAGAGGACGATCAGACCCATACTACGCCAACCGCAACAGCAACATCAAACCCTAACAGCACTGTGCCCATGCCTCCACGCACCACATCACACTCAGGAAGAACCACAAATTCTACATCAACTTGCCTAACGTGTCAACAACAGTCTAGTAGTAGATCAACGTCTGTAGGAAGAAGGCCAATGATGGCAGGAGGTGACGCTAAATTATCTTTGTTTCATGGGAACGAGACTGATGATCTGAGTAGTACTGGATCCTCTGTGAGGCAGTGTGTATAGTTCGACGAACCACCGATGATTATGTCAAGAAAGGCCAAATGGTGACTACCCTGCAGGGTCATGCGCTAGATTGGTTCATGAAATTCATTCAGGTTCTTATGGGGACACCTACCAAAACATTGGAAAACCTCTGGTAGGGACTAATTAACGAGTTCCAAAAGCCTAAGTCTGAGGCTCAATATATTACTGAGTTGAAAGAGATCAAGCAAATTTCCTAATGAGACTATGTGGGACTTTGACTAGAGGTTCAAGACATTGATGGTGTGATTGAGCTTTGAGATGAGTGATTTCCAACATAAAGAGTGGTTTATTACATCCCTAGTACCCCATATCTGGAAGCCACTGATGCGGCAGAAGATCGCAACACAGAGTGAGGCTCTGGAGATTGCGATGAAGTTGGAAGCTTCACCGATTGGAGAGAGTGCAGTTGGCATGAACCAAATCCAGGCGTAGCTGAAAAATCTAACAATCCAGTTACAAGACATAAAAAAGGTGAAGGAAGATCGCGACAATCTTTGGTGTACTTGGTGTCATGCAGACGGGCACACCAAGGACAATTGCGCTAGTTTCTAAAATTATCTAGTCTTAGGAGCACCAAATCCATTAAGTTGTGGCAGCGTACCATGGTGTCGCATATGTCAAGTTTGTGGGCATCGACATGAGGAGTGTAGCTACATGTAGAAGATGGTGTCAAAACAAGCCAATCGATATTGTTCTTTTTTGTAAATTGGTGGGATATGAAGACAAAGACTGTCAGGCATATGATATGCTATAGGAGAGAGCACATGATTCATACTTTGTGAAGGGAAAAGATCATTGCTTCATACAACAGCTGCAGATGCAGCCTCAGATAGTAAATTCTCGACCACAGTATACATCGTCGTCGCTGATGAAATTTATACCGTCGTAGCCGCAGCCACAGTTCGCACCACAACCACAATTTGCATCGTAGCCGCAGTACAATCAAATGATGATGCCTCAGCTACAACCGTAGTATGTTTAAGCTGCCCAGTATTTTCAGCAGTAGCTAAATCCCATAACGCAACAAATGGATCATCTACAGTACCAACTATAAGGAGGATTCTGTGGAGGATTCCAAGGAAGAGGAGGAGGCTTTGGACGGGGTTGTGAATCAGTCCAGTGTAAGCATGGTGATGACTCCTAGAAAGTGTGAGAATGGTGATGAATCCTACCCTTCTCTGCTAAGGGTTGTATGGGACAATGATAGCATGGCAGTCATTAACTTCAAGAATAGGATGATGACTTTTGAGAACTAAGATATTCGGTTCATCGCTCCTATGGACCCTGATGAAGGTCGATGATACATTGAACCAGTAAAAGATGAAGTTGTTAGGGGTTGGGATCATGCCTACAATATCTATGAATATTATATTCACCCCACAGCTGACGAAGAACTCAGTTGGTGTAGCGCTAGTTCTGCGACTTCTGATTCTGAGGATGCACTAGAAAATTGGCAAAATCGGATGCATGAGGTGTCCTTTAGGAATTGCAGATTAATCACGCAGTCATTGTGCCATGTCGTGACTGATATTGTGGAATTACCCATATATGAAGGTCTTCCTGAAATTTCTACATTCTTAATGGACTTTGAAGAAAAGGTCTCGGAACCACAGCGACTGCTGGCACTAGAGGAAGCACTAAAGGCTACTCCAGTGTGCTGGTGGGAAACTCACAAAAATACAATTATTGGATGAGACCAGTGTCAATGCTTGATGATAGTTCGCTTCAGTGATGTAGAGGCATACCATGCTTGGAGGTATGATGGACAGAATGACCCTAGAGGCCATTTGATGGAATTCCTAACATTGTGGGAATTACGACCAAAGGATGAATGGTTCCATGCCTTTGTTCACACCCTAGATGAAATGACGAGGTCATGGTACATATCAGTAGAGCTGCGCAGAGAAATAACTACTTGGGAGGAGCTGAATGTTTGCTTTCCGTAGACCTTTAGTTTCACAGATACCAATCCAGATGTCAACAATGCACTATAGATCATCCAGGATGTGGTATTGAAGGTGGTTCTAGTTGCATATCCAGTTGATCCAAATGCGCACTATCATCTTCAATCCATGATGGAATGTTACAACGTGTTTGGAGAACCTAAAGATGACGATGAGCTACGGAACATTAATATTCCTGAGAGAGAAGGAAGTAGGGATGTTGCAGCGCCAGATGTACCAAATGATCCTATGAGTCAGCCATTGAAGATTAGAAAGGTTAACATTGGGACAGAAGAGAACCCAAAAGTTTGCCAGTGTTGGGGACTATTCAAGTGAGGATACCATGGAAAGAATCATGGACCTGCTACATGAATTTCAATATCTCTTTCCAACTAAGTTCTTAGAGATGAAGGGGACACTAGGCGATCTCGGAGAGATGAAGATCCCGCTAAAACTAGATGCAAAACTGGTGCGACAAAGATTGTATCGCTTAAATCTGCAGTACAAAGAAAGAGTCAAGGTTGAACTCGACTAGATGATGGAGTCTAGAATCATTGAGCCAGTAGAAGACTCAGAATGGATAAGTCCCATGGTGGTCCAAGATAAGAAAATGGGTGAAGTTCGAATATGTGTCGATTTACGGAAGTTGAATGATGCATATTTGCATGACTCGTTTCCGGCTCCATTCACAAATGAAGTTCTTGAAGGAGTAGGAGGTCAAGAAATGTATTCCTTTACAGATGATTTTTTCGGTTATCACCAAATCATAATCACGAAGGAAGATCGACATAAGACAACATTTGTTACAAAGTGGGGATGCTTCCAATATATAGTGATGCCTTTTGGGTTGAAGAATGTGCCTACAATCTTTTCTCGAGTTGTTATCACAGCGCTTAAATATTTCATTCAGAAGTTCTTACAAGTATACATGGATGATTGGATAGTGTACGGCCTAATAAAATATCATTTGGTGAACCTTTGACTAATACTGGAAAGGTGCCGACAGCATCAGATCGCGTTGAACTCTAAAAAGTTCATTTTTTTGCACCATTCAGGATACTGTGGGGAAATATCGTGTGCAAGCAAGGATTACTGGTTGATCCTGCAAATATAATGCTCATATTGAGTTGTCCACCACCGACCAATGTAAATATGCTTTGGGAAACGCTGGGCCACACTAGGTACTATCACAAATTCATTAGAGGCTATGTTGTGATCATTGCTCCCATAGAAAAAATGTTGAAAAAAGATGATGTATTTAGTTGGAGTCCTGAGTGTCAAGGAAGCTTTGATACACTGAAGGCCAAGATGGATTCAACACCAATACTTGTATTTCCATACTGGAAAAAATAATTCCATGTGCATGCTGATGCATCTTCTGTTGCACTTGGCATACTTCTCGTGCAGCCATGAGAGGGAGATCTGGATCACCCAATTTTTTTTGGCCAGTCAGAAGTTGTCATTCGCAGACAAGAACTACACGACCACCAAGCGCGAGGGCTTGGTGATGGTCTATGCACTATTGAAATTTCAGTATTACCTGTTAGGAGGCCACTTTAAGATGTTTACTGACCATTCAGTGCTGAAGTATCTGGTCAACAAGCCTATGTTTGGGAGGAAGATATGTTGTTGGCTACTTCTCTTCCAGTATTTTGATTTTGAAATTATTGTCAAGCTGGGTCACTTGAACATTGGCCCTGGTCACTTGTCTAGAATTGAGGAAGGAGAAGAACCTACCAATATTGAAGAAGGACTTCCCAATGCGCAACTATTCTGGGTCGACATGGCTGACGACCATTATGCTCCTATACTTCATTTTTTGGCAACCGGGGTGGCCCCAGAAGAAATTTCCATAAGTGAAAAGAAAAAGTTGGTAGTTAAATATTCTGATTACTAGTTAATTGCTGGAAACCTATATAAAATGGGACCCGATGAAATATTCTAATGATGTGTCCTACCACATGAGAAGGAGCATATTTTTGAAGAAGCGCATGCAAGCATTGCCAGTGAACACTATGGGGGTCATGCTACTGCCAGAAAAGTGCTTCGCGCAGGGTTATGGTGACCCACCCTACATAACGATGCAATAGACTATGCACAGAGCTGCGATGTATGTCAACACACAGGGAGACTATAGTGGCAAGACGAGATGCCACTAGTACCACAGGTGACTCTCCAACCTTTTAAGAAATGGGTTGTAGACTTTGTGGGACCAATCAACCCTCTTGGGAAGCAAACTGGTACATATTACATAATCACAGCAACAGACTACCTGATAAGATGGGTGGAGGTTTCCTTAGTTGTATACTACACTGCTACAACAGCCACAAGATTTCTATTTGATAACATTGTGATGTGGTTTGGATGTCCAAGAGTATTGATGAGCAACCAGGGTAGCCATTTTATCAATCACACAGTACACCAGCATTTTTATCAATCACATGGTACCCCACTTACTCCAACCCCTTTCCAACGCCTGCAAGCACAGTACACTGACCACCAGTAAACGTGATGATCAAGAGCCGCCCCGAAGTAATAGTGGGTCAATCTCTGCTGAACTCAACATGCCTTCGATCATAAATATTGGTCATTGGACTTCTTCAGTCTCACTGTTACTGTTTGGGTGAATCCCTGCTGCATGAAAATTGTTTGCATGAATTCTGAGCTTTCATGCCACCTTAGAATCCATACTAACGTCCACACCCTTGTCATTCCTTGCATTCAAGCTCAGCTCAGGCTGCCTGAAGTCGATCCCATTCCCTGTTCTTGCATACTTAGTCAAGTGGGGAAAGAAATTTTGCCCCTTCTGCCTTCCTTGTGAGTTTCTTGGTATGCACCTCAGACTGACTAGGATAAATATAGCCAAGGAAAACCTTGTCAGGCACTTCCATCTCGGATGAGCTAGCCCGCATACTTGTAACTTCCTCTTTAATTTCCACTGATGAAGCATTCTCACTCAAAATATCCCTTGTATACAGGGTGCACTACATATTAGCTTTGGTTTCCACTGCTTTATGTAGCAAAGCGTTCTACCTATACGACTTTGGACTGTGTAACTTCGCCCCATGGTGCCCTCTCAATGACTGGCCATCTGCTTATAACACCAGCCTCACTTTGGATATCATCATTGTCATATCGGGTTCAATATTAGGGCTAAAGTATGCATTAATGAATTGATTACACTACCGATTCTACCCACATCCCGCTTGGATCTGCTATCATTAGATGTTACATCAAAAAGTGTCGTCATTCACTTGTCTTAACGACCATCATTGAGTGTTGATGTGATGTCCAGTCACCGTCTTCCGGTTAGCGGGATCCATCATCTAAACGACACTACTGATTCTTCTGCTTGTTCAACCTCTCCTTTTCACGCGATCACCTACTTTGGCGCAACCATTTCCTTGCGCACAACCACTTTCTTAGGCCTAGTCACTCTTCTTCCATGTAGCTATTATTCCTTCGACGCAACCCCTGTTCCCCCTACAACTACTATTTTCTCAGCACAACCCCTCTCCTCCATGTTCTCTCGATGCAGTCCCTCTCTCTTGGTGCAATCGTGTCTTCTTTCTATCTATCCTTCCCCTTCTTTGTGCGGCAATGCAAGCAGTGTGCATTATTGTTTGGTTAATTATATTAACTACTCTTTATCTAGTGCTGATTTTGACTATGTCGCAACCCTACAGTTGTTGCACTAATGAATCCTATTTTTGCACAACCCCTTCTGGCATGCCCTTTCTCTTTCTGTCTACCCTACCTCTACCTACATTTTCTTTCTTTTTTTTCTTTTCTTTTCAGTGCGCACTACCTAAGGCATTGCGCAGCTCTTCCCCCGTCTGATAGGGCTTCAAGCGGCTTCCTTTCACAAGCTTTGGCAACACCACCCTGTCTAACTAGTGTAATTGAACTACAACCCCAGAGGTAATAGAATTAACCAGATATGGACCTAACCAGTGCATCTGTAACTTACATGGATGCTTCAAGAACTTGCTATCATAGAGCAGCACTAAATCCCCTTACTAAAACTATTTGTTTTTTATATGGTGATCATGCCACACCTTCTGTCAATCCTTCTCGACGCGCTGATGGAATCTTGTGATAAAATAGTCTTCTTCAAGCTATATTAAATCCACGACTTGCTCTTCTAGAGAGGATTCATCATCCATTCCTGTCGTTGTTGCAATGCGCAGACTAGGGACGATGTACTCCATAGGCATGAATGCCTATTTCCCATATACTAATTTGAACGGTATTTTCCTCGCCAATCTCTTGCAAGTGGTACGATAGACCCATAGCATAGCTATAATATTCAAATCCTAGTCATCATGGTTAACATTACATACCTTTGTAAGAGCATGCTCCAAGATTTTGTTGAAGGTTCTACGGTCCGATTTTCCTATGGATGATATGGTGTACTTTTCTTGTGTTGTATCTGTAGTTCCTCTGACAGTGCCCATACTGCACGATTGATAAAATGGATGCCCTAGTTTCTCATCAATACTCTTGGACATCCAAACCGCATCACAATGTTATCAAATATAAATCTTGCGGTTGTTGTAGCAGTGCAATCCACAACTGGGGCAGCCTCTGCCCACCTTGTCAGATAGTCTATTGCTATGATTATGTACTGTGCACCAGTTCACTTCCCAGGGGGGTTTATTGGACCCACAAATTCTACAACCCACTTCTCAAAAGGTTGCTGAGTCACCTGCAGTACTAGCAGCATCTCATCTTGCCGCAACGGTCTCCCCATGCGTTGACATATATCGCAGCTCCATGCATAGTCTGCTGCATCATTATGTAGGGTGGCCACCATAACCTACGTGAAGCACTTTTATGGGAGTAGAATGACCCCTGTAGTGTCCACTAGAAATGTTTGCATGCACTTCTTCCAAAATCTGCTCCTGCTCATGTGGTAGGACACATCGTCGCAATATTTCATCGGGTCCCATTTTATACAGGTGTCCAACAATCAACTGGTAATCATAAGCTTTAACTACTAGTTGTTTCTTTTGACTTGTGGAAAGTTCTTCTGGGGCCACCCCGATTGCCAAAAACTGAAGTATAGGAGCATAGTGGTCGTCGGCCATGTCGACCCAGAATAGCTATGCATCGGGCAGTCCTTCTTCAATATTGGTAGGTTCTTCGCCTGTCTCTATTCTGGACAAGTGATCAGGGCCAACTTTCAAGCAACCTGGCTTGACAATAATTTCAAAATAAAACTCCTAGAAAATAAGTAACCTGCGGCATATCTTCCCCCCCAACACAGGATTATTGACTAGATACTTCAGCGCCAAATGGTCAATAAACATCTTAAAGTGGCCTCCTAACTGGTAGTGCCAGAATTTCTGCAGTGCATAGACCATCGCCAAGTGCTTGCACTCGGTGGTCGTGTAGTTCTTCTCCATGAATGACAAATTTCAAATGGAGAAATTAATTAGGTGATCCATATCTCCCTCTCCTGGCTGCACAAGCACTACGCTGAGTGCAATACAAGATGCATCAACATGCACATGGAATTCTTTGTTCCAGTCAGGAAATACAAGTATTGGTGTTGAATCCATCTTGGCCTTCAGTGTGTCAAATCTGCCTTGACACTCACGAGTCCAACTAAATACAACATCTTTTTCAACATTTTTTCCATGGGAGCCATGATCGCAGCATAGCCTCTAATGAATTTGCGATAGTACCCAGTGTGGCCCAGTGTTTCCCGAAGAATATTTACATTGATCGGTAGTGGAAAAATCAATATGAGCACTATCTTTCAAGGATCAACCAATAATCCTTGATTACACACGATGTGTCCCAACAGTATCCTGAATGGTGCACAAAAAATGCACTTTTTAGAGTTCAGCACGATCTGATGCTGTTGACACCTTTCCAGCATTAGTTGAAGGTTCACCAAATGATATTTGATTAGACCATATAATGTCCAATCATCCATGTATACTTGTAATAAATTCTGAATGAAATATTTAAACGCTGCGACAACAACTCAGGAAAAGATTGCAAGCACATTCTTCAGCCCAAAAGGCATCACTGTATATTGGAAGCATCCCCACTCTATAACAAATGTTGTCTTATGTCGATATTCCTTCGCCATTCTGATCTGGTGATAACCAGAAAAACCATCTATAAAGGAATACATTTCATGACCACCTACTCCTTCAAGAACTTCATCTGTGAACGGGATCGGAAACGGGTCATGCAAACAAGCATCATTCAACTTCCATAAATTGAAACATATCCAAACTTCACCCATTTTCTTATCTTGGAACACCATGGGACTAATCCATTCTGACTCTTCTACCGGTTCAATGATTCCAGACTCCAGCATTCGGTTGAGTTCAACCTTGACTCTTTCTTTATACCTCAAATTTAAGCGATACTGCATTTGTCGCACTAGTTTCGCATCTAGTTTTAGTGGGATCTTCATCTTTTCGAGATCGACCAGTATCCCTTTCATCTATGAGAACTTAGTCAGAAAGAGATATTGAAATTCATGTAGAAAGTCAATGATTCTTGCCACGGCCTTCTCATCCCAATAGTCCCCAACACTGGAAAACTTCGAGTTTTATTCTGTCCCAATGTTAACCTTTCTAATCTTCAACGGGTGCCCCATAGGATCAGTTGGTACATATTGCGCTGCAACATCCCTACTTCCTTCTGTCTCAAGAATATTAATGTTCCGCAGCTCATTGTCATCTTTAGGTTCACCAGACATGTTGTAACATTCCATCATGGACTGTAGATGATAGTGCGCATGTGGACCAACTGGATATGCAACCGGAACCACCTTCAATACCACATCTCGGATGATCTATATCACATTGTTGAGATCTGGATAGGTATCTGTGAAACTAAATGTCTGCACAAAGCAAATAGTCAGCTCCTCCCAAGTTGTTATTTCTCTGCATAGGCCTACTGATATGTATCATGACCGCGACATTTTTTCCAGGGTGTGAACAAAGACATGGACCCATTCATCCTTTGGTCGCAATGCCCACAATGTACGACATTCCATCAAACGATTGCTAGGGTCATTCCATCCATCATACCTCCCAGCATGGCATGCCTCTGCATCACTGAACCAAACTTTCATCAATCATCGACATTCGGCCCATCTTGTAATTGTATTTTTGTGACTCTTTCCCAACAATGCGTTGGAGTAGCCTTCGGTGCTTCCTCTAGTGCCAGTAGTCATTGTGGTTTCGAGACCTTTTCTTCAAAGTCCATTAAGAATGCATAAAGTTCAGGAAACCATTCATATAGGGGTAATTCCACAATCTCAGTCGCGACATGGCGCAATGACTGCGTGATTAATTCGCACTTCCTAAAGGATACCTCATGCATCCAATTTTGCCAATTTTCCAGCACATCCTCTGAATCAGAAGTCACAGAAATAGCGCTTCACCAACCGAGTTCTCCATTGACTATGGGGTGAATATAATCTTTAGAGATATTGTAGGCATGATCCCACCCCCTAACAACTTCATCTTTGACTGGTTCAATGTATCGCCAGCCTTCATCAGGGTCCATAGGCGCGATGACCCGAATATCTTGGTTCTCAAAAGTCATCATCCTCTTCTTGAAGTTAATGACTGCCATGCTATCATTGGCCCATCCAACCCATAGTAGAGCAAGGTAGGAGCTGTCACCATTAACAACCTCTATTACATCAAAATCATCCTATGTCCTGATACCTTCAACATCTGCAACCAGGTTAGACACCCATCCAATTGGTTTCACCTTCGCTTGATTAACTAGTCGCAGCTGCATTGGGGACCATCGCAATGTCGACTGCCCCATATTTTCCCATGTATTATTTTTTAAGGTATTTATGTCTGACCCTAGATACAGAAAGACCAATTCAAATTCATAGTCTCCAATCTAAATATTCATACACATATCCTTGCCCGTTTTTTTCTTATGTAAAGAGTTCACCACAGATTCCTTACCTAGACAACACAACAAGTTTTCAATCTCAACTAAAGCAGTTGGGTATTTCTCTAGCGATAAACAACTATCAAAGAATTGCTGCAAGGTACCATGTTGCCGCGATGGTACTACGTCTATTGTGGAATCAAAAGCAGAAGGCATTTCGATGACAGGTCACTTACCAAGATTTCTTTCGATCGCATCCCGTGCGCTAAGAAATGTCTCCGTTTCCATTGTGATATCGAACAATGCCTTCTTCTATCTATCCAGTCGAATTTGTGGGTGGGGCCCATCTCCTCATGTTGTGGCTCCTGCTCAGGTGACAATGGAAACATCAACATCTGTTGTTCTGGGTTCTGCGGAGATCTTTGCGACCATCGATCCTTGATTCTAGTTCATTGGGGGAATCTGAGTTAGCGACAGATTTTGGTTCAGCAGGGGATTCATCAGTTGGTTCATAGTTTTATTCTGGATTGGAACTTGATTTTGCAGCTGTAACTGGTTCTGGTTTTGCAGTTGATTCTGAGTCTGTACCTGATTCGGGCTCTGCAGCTAAGGAATGTTCCTATCTTGCCACCTAGCGATTAGTTGTGGGTATTTTTCGACTGTGTGGTCAATCACTGTTTCAAGTGTGCATAATCCCTCTGATAGTTCCTAAACACCCCACAATTGCAGCACTGGAGTGATCTGTGACCCCGTTTGAAGCCTCCTCCTCTTCCTCGGAATCCTCCTTGTGGTTGGTACTATGGTTGAGCCATCTGTTACGGTATGGGATTTGGCTGCTGCTAAACATACTGGGTAGCTTGAACATACTGTGACTGTGACAGATGCATCATCATTTGATTATACTATGCCTGCGGCTGAGGTATCGTCATTTGATTGTACTGCGGCTGCGGCACAAATTCCAGTTGTGGTGCAAAATGTGGCTGAGGATGCGATGGTACAAATTGCATCGGTGGCGACGGCATATATTGTGGTCGAGCATTTACTATCTGAGGCTACATCTGCAGTTGTTGTATGGCATGATGATATTATCCCTTCACAAAGTATGAATCATATGCTCTCTCTTGTAGCAGATCATATGCCCAGCAGTCTTTGTCTTCATGTCCCACCAATTTACAAAAAGAACAATATAGATTGGTTGGTTTTGACACCATCTTCTGCATGTAGCTACACTGCTTGTGTCGGTGCCCATAAACTTGAAATATGTGACACCATGGTACGTTGCTGCAACTTAATTGATTTGGCACTCCCGAGACTAGATAATTTCGGAAACTAGGACAGTTGTCCTTAGTGTGCCCGTCTGCATGACACCGAGTACACCAAAGATCGTGGTGATATTCCTTTTCCTTATTAATGTCTTGTAACTAGATTGTTATATTTTCCAGCTGAGCTTAGATTTGGTTCATGCCAACTGCACTCTCTCCAATCAGTGAAGCTTCCAACTTCATCACAATCTCCAGAGCCTCACTTTGTGTTACGATCTTCTGCTGCATCAGTGGCTTCCAGATATGAGGTACCAGGGTTGCAATAAACCACTCTTTATGCTATAAATCACTCATCTCAAAGCTTACTCGCGCCATCAATGTCTTGAACCTCGTGTCAAAGTCCCACACAGTCTCATTAGGAAACTTCTTGATCTCTTTCAACTCAGTAATATATTGAGCCTCAGACTTAGGATCCCGAAACTTGTTAATTAGTCCCTGTCAGACATTGTCCAATTTTTTGGTAGGCATCCCCGTAGGAACCTGAATGAATTTCATGAACCAATCTAGCACATGACCTCATAGGGTATTCTCCAATTGGCCTTTCTTGACATCATCATTGGTGGTCTGTCGAGCTCTCCACACTACCTCACATAGGAACTAGTACTGCTCGGGATCGTCAGTCCTGTTCCCATGAAACAAAGGTAATTTAGCATCGTCTCTTGCCATCCTCGGCCTTCTTCCTACAAACATTGATCTACTATTAGACTATTGTTGACACGTCGAGAAAGTTGATGTAGAATTTGTGGTTCTTCTTGAGTTTGAAGTGGTGCTCAGAGGCATGGGAACAGTGTTTCTGGGGTTTGATCTTGTTGTTGCACCAGGTGTAGTCTAGGTCTAGTCATCCTCTTCATCATTGCAGGTTTACTTCGTCCCGTGTAGTTGTCCTTCATGGTTTTTTTTTTCGATCGCACCAAGACCTTCTCCTGTCCTCTGCCTCTTCTCTTGTCGAAACCTTGATCCTCACCTTGTACAACCACTTTCTTTCTAGGCTTCCCTCATAGTCTCGTCGAAACTTGCACCCATCTACCCCTTACCTTCCCATTCCTCTCTCCCCTTTAGTCACAGCATCCACCACCTCCGCACACTATAGTTTTACTACTCTAGGTGCATTTTCAGTATGCCCTTCTCACAAATAAGCATTTTAATTGACAACTGTAAAGACAATAATAACCTACCTCTGGGTCCATTGAAGAATTCCTATTGTTCTTCCTTGTAGGATTTGGTAGTTTCGACGTCAAATTCAGTGATATATCCTTCAAGGACGTTATCCATCTAGACCTCAACAGCTCATGATGCCTGATTGTCAGTTTCTTGTAGCTCCTTGATTAACTCAGGGGTCCAAGATGTTGTTTCTCCTCCTTGGAAATTCATCTTCTTGTATGTGAACTACGCCAACCACTCGTACAGTATAATAGGAAACTCATAGAAAAAATACTCATGAGGACCATCGTGTATGTAGTTCTCCAACAACTTGTTTGTGGTCAATCCCAGGTTCTGATTTTCTACTTTAGCAAACTCTCAGAGTTTCTGGTCAAACCAATCTTGTATTTCTGGTCGCGTCGGATGCCAGATCCCCTCCTCTTAGTCGCAACAAGGTCCCAGAAACAGAACCATTTTTTGTCTCAACCCTCAACCAAAAAAACCCAGTTGACAGGGGTCCCCTCTGTCAACACTCGACAAGCCACAATCTCCCTGAGAATCAGCCCAGACAGGTTTTACCATGTCCAGCAACACTCACGGAGCGGATGAGGTCTCACCCGAGATGTTTAAGGGAGGGCTGATGGAACCAAGTTTCTGCAGTATAGAAGAGGGTTAGGGGCATCGACAGTTCATCAGTTCACTAACTAGATCAGATCAACTCCTTTAGTAAAACCATTCATCATTTCACATCATTCATTCATAACTGGAATAGATCTACCAATGCAGGAGCAGATAAAGATAACAACATTCATAAATAGTAAATATCGCATCATATAGCCATATTTCAGATTCACTTATCATTCATCATCAATTTTGCAGGAACAGAAAGACAGGAAAAGATAAAAGAAGACAACAACTATTCAGATCAACCTCCTTCTTATCATATTACTTTTGCGCAATCACTAAGTTCCCCTTCACCGTCACGTTTTTTTAGGTATTTCTTGTTTTTGGGGTAGTAGGGTCCATCAAAAGTGTGTAGAGTGGGTACTCGTTGGATGCCGAATTTAATTCTGCATCCAATGAGCTCTCCCAATCGAAATTTGAGTAAACACACAGGGAGATATGTCGAAAATACGAACAAAAGAAGTAGTTTTTTTCTTTTCTTCCTCCAAAATTAATATATATTATTTTATTATTTTAACTATTATTTTATTATTTTCCTTACGAGGTCCATTTTGAGCTGAAAATTTCTCTAATGTCACATCAACTCATGGAAACCTACCTAGACAAGTAATATAATAAAGCATTATAATACCATATATATATATATATATATAATATTGCTTGTGTATACATTTAATACCTTAATAAAATATTTTTATAATACCCCCATATTGCATCATACTTGCATATGTTATAAATATAACATTTCAATGACTTATGGAATGTACTTAACTCTTAACTATGTTGAATCAATAAACCAATATTACATTATATAGACATCTATAATATATCAATAACCCATGCAATATATTTGACTCTTAAATATATTTGATCAAACAACAAATCAGAGTAATGTACTCACGAGTTGGTGTATACATGGTCAGTGCACACGTCTTAAGTGTGGGCACTAATAATCAATTTTAATGTCCTTAATGCATCTTTTTATATGTTTGCAAACAACACACAACAACACGACATAACAGCTTAACGATGCATCATTCATCATTCATAATTATTCATATAAAAGCAATAAAACTAAATCAAATACGCATAATGAAGTAAATCAAGTATATATTCATGATGTTTATAATAATGCACATCACCGTGTGATCCCAATGTTGGTCCCATCAACGTTGATAAATACTCAAAACAACCTAATCACCACTACTTCCGTCAGCTGACCTCACCATCTCGTCCTCTATTGGACTACCTTGGAGCATCATCTACATGGCCTAACTCTAGTTAGAACCTGTAAGTGGAAGTGTTGACTACATCGACCAAGATCCCCAGCAGGCATCCACTAGTCATCATCACACATCAAGGGGAGTGTGCTCAGCACAACCCTCCCATGACTCTAGGTTTCAGGGGATAAATGGTGGGAAATGCCTCCACCCCCCCTGATAGTACTAGGGTCAACAACCTACATCAACCATACTATGCCATAACTACTCTAAGGGGCCTCGTCATCATATTATAACCTCTTTGGACAAGATACGGTTTCTGTCAAAACTCACACTCACCCACAAGTTATAGAATATTTGGAATTCACCATTAACTCACATGAAAATTGATATCGCAATCATATCAGTGTAATTACAACATATAATACACAACTATATCATAGTTGATCTTCAGGAAAACTATCTCATAGTTGATCCATTTCAATGTCGGCTCAAATAATCAGATACGTTTCTCATGCATGACTATATCTAGTTATTTCAAGTGATAAGACATTTTATAAACTGATATTGAAATAACCATGTATGTTCTTTCACATCACATTACCTTTGTTCTCTATTCAATATATAGTTTTAACCACTATAAAGGTACCTCCTTCCACATCCAATAGGAATAATCAAATGACAATCATCATCACCATCACTAAAATAAAATGATAATTTTCATTTATTGTTCCTACATAAGAAGGTCCACATGTTCACATAAAAACAATATTACTCAATTCAACCAAGTCCAACAGTTAATAACAAAATATAAGCGACAACTAATTACATTGGGATTTAATTACTAATTGTTAATGATGGGGCATTACATATAACTTTCTAACTCCTCAAAATTATGGTAAGTTAGGAATGCTTCTATTTAAGTTTTTTGAGCATTTGAATACAATTTCAAAGCAAACGAGAAAATTTATTTTTCTTCTTCTTTTCTCTTAAAGTCCAATAAATCAAATTTGGTCTCAGTGAACATACCATCATCATCAAAAAATTAAATAATACAAAATTATTTTTTAATTATATAAAATAAATGAGATATTAAAAATTTTGATAAATTTAAAATAAGTAAATTAAAATTAAACAATAAAACTTTACAATTTTATTTTTACATAAAAAATCAATTTAATATTAAAAAAATAAAAACAAAAATACTTTCGTGAAAAAATAATTAATAAAATTAAACAAATTAAATATAAATAATGAAAATGAAATTTTATTTTTAATTATGAAAAAAAAATGATTAAAAATATTGGAAGTATCCGGGGCTAAGTCAATCCAAATATTGATATTAAGGTAAGAGGTTCAATTCTCACAAATCCAATTCTCTAGGTCCTTTTAGGTTAAGTTCCCAAAACTAAAACCAATAAAACAAGGCAATTAATCACATAAAAAATTTAAAAATTATAGAAAAAAACAAATAAAAATTAACAAATTAATACAAAATCAAACTATTTAATAGATTCAAAAATATTAGGGCCTTGGGAAAGAGTAAATAGAAAACCATAAAGCACTTCTCGCAATCCCAATTCCATTTATCATTAACTATAATCTGTGATCCTTGGTCATGACTTGCACTCATAAGTTCGTAAAACGATCGTAAAAAAGTCTGCAAATCTTCGTGTGAATAATTTTGAAGCCCCAAAATAGACGTGGAAATCCATGTAGAGATAAGATGGTAACATTTTGTTGAATATAGATACTATAGGTGCATTGAATTTGCATTGAATTAAGTTCGGGGTCACTAGAGGTTATTGATGACTTGTCTCGTGGCACTCAGTGTGAGGGTGGTAGTGTTGGGGGTCTTGGGCCTTGTAGGGTCGATGCTCAGCCTAAATGTGTTGTCGCTAATGTGGGGGTCCCATTGGGGGATACACAGATGCTTCCAGGTCCTCTTAATGCTGGAGTCGACGAGGGGGATATTGGGGTGGGTTCTACTCCTTCTATAATGTTAGATTTACTTAACCAGGATCCTTTGGGGTGTGGTTTGGGAAGGGATACTTCTCGGGATGAGATATCAGGGGACAAAGGTCTTCCTACTCCTCTACCTGGGCTCTATCAAGAAGATATCCCGACGGCCTCTCCATCATTCACTAATCCTGCCATTAGGGTCTTTTTAGACATTTTCTTTGATAAACCACAATGCTCCCCCTCTACTTTATCATTAACCTCTCTTAGGAATGAGAATGTCACCATAAGGTGGGCTCAGAAGGAGAAGCCTAACTCGGGATGTTGGGGTTTGGGGAATGAGGGGAAGAATGAAACTTGCGTTCCTTTGTCCACCGGGATAAAGGAGGTTGTGCACATGAGTCATATTCCAACTTCGATTTTCTCCACTGGGGTACTTAGAGCACAAGATACCCATTGGGGGGATTCCTAGATGCATCTAGTGTCTTTCAATGTTTGGGGTTTGGGAGTGCGCCCTAAGTAGCTAGCCCTCAGTTCCTTGCTCTCTTCTTTAAATCCTGCCATGGTTTTTCTTCATGAAACCCTGTGTGACTCCTCTAAGGCCCTTGTGATTGCTTCAAAATTCTTTTTCGGGTGGGAGTTATGTGTTGTTGATGTGGTCGGGCAGTCAGTTGGTTTGTTGGTGGCTTGGGACCTGGGGCTCATCATATGCAAGGATTTTGTAACTTTGGCAGGTATTTTGTTGGAGGCTTATGATGTGGAATCCCACTGCTTTTGGAATTTTCTAATTGTTTATGCTCCCTACTGTAACAGGGAGGATTTTTGGAACTCTATTCTTTCGATGGGGATTTTTAATGTGGATCACCTTGTCATCACGGGTGACTTGAATCTAAATTTTTCAGCGGCCGAGGTATGGGGGGCGAGTGCCAAATATAATCCTTTGGGTCATTTCTTCTAGAATTTGTTCTCTTCCATGCCTTTGGTCAATGTTTCACCTGCAAAACTTGGCCCTAATTGGCATAATGGTCGGGCGGCCATTGAGGGCATCGGTAAAAGACTTGATCACTTTTTGGTTGCTAAGTGTTGTTTACCACTTATGGCTCGCCATATATCATGGATTTGGACGACTGAAATTTCTGATCATTAACCTATCACCTTGGAGTGGAGGGGAGGCAAGGCGAGGGTTCCATACCCGTTTCGATTCAACCATTCATGGATTTTGGAGGCATATTTAGAGGGATTCGTTCGGGATTCTTGGGTTACATGGTGTGGTACTATTTTTGAATAAAACCCCATGTATTCCTTGCTATTGAAGCTTAAAGTATTAAGAAAAGAAGTCACCCATTAGGTTAGGTTGAGGAAGCTCGAACTGAAGTGGTCGTTGGTTGATATCGATGAGCAAATACTTGACCTTCTCCTGTCGGCACCTACGGGGGTTTTTTCCATCGAGGAGACGAGGGTGTTAATGGATTTGAAAAAATGTAAGGAGGAGATCTTGACCATAGAAGTGGCCACGATTAGACTTAAGAGTATGGCGATTTGGGTTTCCCTTGGTGACGTAAATACAAAGTTTTTTCACCATTTTGTGAGCGCCAGGAGAAATTCAAACACGATATGGGACCTTGTCGATAATTATGGAAATATTATCTCGGAGGATGATGTTTTGATGATTGAGGGGAAGTCTCATTTTGAACATGTCTTCAGTGATCCAGAGCCGTTGCGTTTGCAGAGTAAACAGGAGGTGCTCAGCCTCTACCCTAGGTGTTTTGGGGATGAGGATGTCTCTTTGGTGGGAAGGCCTATCACTTTACCTCAGATTGAGGTTGTTCTTCATGGATTTTATAAGGACAAGGCACCTGGCCCTGGTGGATGGCCAACCGATTTTTATTTGGCTTTATTTGATCTAGTTGGGTTAGACATCCTTCGGGCTGTGGAACATAGCAAGATCCATGGTTGCATCCCTGCGGCCTTGAATGTGACTTACATTGCATTGATTCCTAAATATGCACAGCAAAAAATTTTAACTGATTTGATACCCATATCATTGTGCAATTTACTGTATAAAGTGATTACAAAAATCCTGTCCAATCGTCTAAAACCTTTCCTTGCGGATTTTATTTTGGATGAGCAGTTTGGTTTTTTGAAGAGGCGACAGATACATGAGGTTGCTGGTATTACTCAAGAGGTTTTGCATTCTGTGGAGGTTCATAGGTTGGAATCCCTTATTCTCAAGATGGAAATGATAAAGGCTTATGATCATGTGAACTCGACTTTTCTGAGACTATTTTTGTTGCAGATCATTCTGTCCCTTGATATTGTGAACTGGATAATGGAATGTGTCACCACTACTTATTTTGAAGTACTGATCAATGGGAGACAATATCCATCTTTCTCTGCTAATCGGGGACTTAGGCAGGGTTTCCCACTATCCCCACTACGTTTCCTGTTGATGGAAAAAGGTCGACGATCATTTGTAGGGAGAAGTCTTTGGGAAAGATTCAGGGGATAAGGCTATCCTCCACTTTGTCAATCACTCATATTCGTTTCGTTGACGATGTGATGTTGTTTGGTTTTGGCTCGGTTGGCGAATGGATACATTTTCAGTACATTATTGAACTCTTCATGCAGGCCACAGGTATGGCTATTAGCCGTGAAAAATATTCATTTCTTTATAAAAATTTGTCTCTTGATACTTTGGAGCAGGTTAAGGGGGTTTTACCTTTTTGGATGGAGCCCTTACACGGGGGTTTCAAACACCTTGGCTATTGGCTTAAACCCCTAGCTTACAGAGTGGCAGAATGGGGTTGGTTAATTAAGATATTTGAACATAATATTGGTCATTGGAAATTTCATTTTCTGTCCCTCGGTGGTAGGCTAGTTCTTCTCAAGTCAGTCCTGAGTGCTCTGTCAGTTTACTGGTTTGCACTCATGAAAATTCCATTCTCTATTTTGTCAGCCATTCATAGAATTATGTCGAATTTCCTATGGGGTGGTTGTGCTCATAAGAAAGGTTACCATTTGTCTTGTTGGGATTCTTTGACTCACCCTTATGCATTGGTGGGGTGGGATATTAAGGTTATAAGAGGGTTCAATGACGCGTTGCATGTCAAAAATTTGTGGGGGCTATTAAGGGTAGTGGGATTTGGAGCGAGGTATTGAAAAGTAGGTATCTGAAGAAGTGGACTCTTGCAGATTGGTTCAGATTAGACTCTCATTTGTTGCAAAATACATCTATGATTTGGAATGGTTTTCTCTAAGTGATGGGTTAGATTTGCAAAGCTTTGTGTTGGAAGGTGGGATCCGGTAATTCGATACTCATTGGGATTGATATGGTGGTATGGGTGGGGGATTCGTTTACTTTGTCTCAGTCCTTGGTTAGTTATTTGCATAACTATGGTATTAATACTTTGGATCAAGCTTTCATTCCTTGATCTGAAGGTGTTTTGGGGCCGCAGTGGTTGTCGGCTATAGATCTGGTTTGGGTGGCTGATGGAGGATTGAATGGAATTCCTACACTACGTCCTTGAGTTCTTTGGTTATTAAGCTCACAACTGAACCAGACGATCTGCGATGGTCATTCAATAAGGATAATGGTCATGTCACAGCTCGGATGACATACCATTGTTTTGTTGTTTCTTTTGGGGTTAATGCTCTGTCCTAGCACTGGCAGGATATCTGGAAATGGCGTATACCTGTGAAAATCAAGTGTTTTACCTGGTTATGCATTATGAACAAGATTAACACTTGGGATAACTTGGTGAGAAGGGGTTGGGTCGGGACCAATTTCTGATAGCTATGCCGTGGTGAGGGTGAATCCATTCAACATCTTTTCGTTGAATGCGCATTTGGCATGGAAGTCCATAGCAGATTTTTAAGTCACTTGGGGCCGAGTTATCATTGCACTGCAAGTGGTTTGATGGATTTTTTATCCGACTGGGTTCATAATGGTGAAGACCTGGTTTTCTTGTTCTTTTTTTGCAATTGGACAATCTGGCTATGTAGAAATGCCACTGTTTTTTCGGGGAAGTCTCCCTCGGTACAAGCTTGTGTACATATTTGTCTAGAGCTAGTGGTGACCCATCCTGTGGGGGGGGGGGGGAAGCATAAGGTTAGAAACATAGGCATTACGGCGAGGTATTTTGATGCTACAAGATATTTTGATGGTGTAGTGATGCACACTGTGGGTGGTGCGAGTGTTATTTTATATATCAATAGGGAACATTATTTTTGGATCAAGTTTGGTTGTGGCAGTTGCACAAACTCAAGGTCCGATTTGTTGGCGCTTTTTGTATTACTGTATGTTGCCTGTGTTATGGGACTTCCAGAGATTAGGGTCTTCGGCGATTCCAAGATGGTCATAGACTGCGTGATGGGGAAAAACAACATTGAAGTGCTCTCCCTGGACCACCGGTGCAAGAGGATTGACTCATTGGTTAAACATTTTATTACATTCTCTTTCCATCACATTTACCGTGAGCACAAATCATTGGCGAATCGAATCTCAAAGGATGATTTAAAACTTGATGCGGGGACTCTCTTAGTCCAAGAATTTGTAGAAGGATCCCTGATTTTTGAAATTATTGAAAACATCTTCTCACTGGATCCATAGGAAGAAATAGTTTTTTATCTTCTATTGTTCGCAGACTTTTGTTAAATGTATTGGTTACTTTTGAGCAATGGGAGGTTTTTGAAAGAGCCACTCATTTGTTGGTGACTTAAGATCATGTAGTGGGAATGAACAGTAAATTTATGTGTAAATGTTAAATGTAGCTTGTTGTGATGGAGGATTATGCCACTTGAAATGTAACAGGTCCTTTATTTTATAAAAAAAGGATTGATCTTTTTCATGCTAAAAAAAGTTGCATTGACTCTACCTATCCAATGGGTATAGTCAAAAGTCAAAGTCAACTATCAATTTATGTATTAGCAGATTCACATTAGCCGAGAGAGAATAGAGAATTTATATTGTCGAACACAAAATTGAATAAAAAAATAACATACAATTTAAAATGATTATCACACCATTCTCACCAAAAACCATGTATTATTTCCTGGAGTATTTGCTGAGGTTATTGATGATGCTTCCATGACGCAACTTCCTCCTCGTAGCTTCTTTAAATTTATTTATTTATTTTGAAGTTAGTCTTACGATGTATCGAATGGTTAACTCCAAACACTTAACATAATGGATCGCGAAGTTCATATATATATATAAAATTTTAATCAAAATTTCAATCCTTATCTCATCCTCTTAAAAAATCTCCACATCTATTCATATAAAATTCTTAATCAATATCTCTATACTTATATCGTCTTTGAAAAATCGCCACATTTACTTTTCTATCATTACCATTGAATTTTACAAAACAATATTTAATATTTTAAGTTTGAAATATAACCATTTTTTTAATCTACGTCTCTAAATCTTATCATTTTTAAAAGATCTTTACACCTATTTTTTTCATTTCATAAATATTAATTTTATTTATTTATTTAATATTTTAAATTTAAACTCACACTATTCCTTAATTTAATTAATTTATTCATGATCAAAATTCACCTATATTATGTAACATATAATAATGTTTGCTTTTGTAACCTATCATAAAGTCTGCTTACTGCAATCATCATTCAAAATAGATTAGGCTCAAACACTTGTTGTCTCTCCTTTCAAACCATGAACATCAAAAGCAAAACAAACCTTAAATACAAACATTTCCATGGTTATTAAAAGAGTGAAAGAGAAGAGAAGATAAAAAAATCTTCTTGGGTTTATGGAATGCTCAAATTTTATTCATGCAACAAAAGGGTGCCTTGGTTTTATGAAATGCTCAAATTTTATTCCTGCAACAAAAGGGGTGCCTTAGAGAGGTAATCGAGGAACGACTTAGAAAGGTAATGCTCTCTATTGGGATAAAATATGTGAAAGGGATACAATATAAATGGTTTTTATGATTTTTATATTTAAGTCATGATGGAAATGTTGGACATTCTTTAAGTCATGATGAGAATTTTGGACATTTTTTAAATGTTTTGTTTTCAACTATTTTCATCATATTATATAAACTTATGCAATATTTGTTGGTTCAAAATTTCGCACC
>LPNX010019880.1:37753-57842 GCA_001517045.1 Pseudotsuga menziesii | reverse complement strand
GGAAATTGAGGAAAAGCATATAAGAAACAAATAATCCATTAATTTTTTATTAACTTTGGAAAAGATGTAAGTATACTTAATCCATTCAATATTTTTTAATATGGTCCTAAATATAAGTTTTATTGAAAAGAAATAACATTTTTTTTCTTTTAGTAATCGAAAGTCTTCTATAAATTTAGCATATTTGTCAATTTTTTAAAGTTGGGGATATGTAGCACAATTGGTCTTCACTTCTTTTTATATTACACATGGTAATCCATGACACACACACACTTAATTTTATTTATATTATTATATTAATTTTAAATATTATTTTATTTAAATATTAAAAAAATATAAAATGCTTTTGATTTTAATAATATTTTCAACTATAATAAATTGATGCGTATTTTTATTAAAATAATTATTTTTTATATTTATATTAAACTATTTATTTTCATATAATTTTTTATATTTTTAATTAAATTAATTATTTTCTATAATTTAAAACTATTATAAATTAATGTATATTTTATTCAATTAATTATAATTTTATATAATATTTTATATTTTTAAATTAAATTTATTATTTTGATATTTTGTTGAACTTTATAATTCAAATATTAATTCTTTATGTTTAAATTTGAAGATTAAAAACTATTGATAATTATGATGTTGATGCTTCACGCACCACTTATACTATGAAACGAGAATTTTATACTAAGAATGAGAACTCTAGGCATAAAAACAATGATTTTTGCAAAAAAAAACACCAAAAACACCCCAAATAAAAAAGTGGAGATACTAGTATACATGTTTTTTTCGGGGTTAAAAATAGAGCCATGCCCCTAACATCTCATATTGTACAACTTTTTTGAAACTTGCATATTAAACAAACAAAAATATTTCATAAATAATTTCACCACTCTAACATTATAAAATCAAATAAATTATGATGTGATTCATAATGAAATCATATATTAGATCATACAAGAACAAATTATTCATATAAATATTCAAAATCTCCTTCAGAGTTTCAATTACAAACATCATACTAATAAAAAAATCTAAAATGTTTCATTTGAAATTATTTAAATTCATCCATGGATTCTGACACCCCATCATAATCTACATTTTCTGCAGATGAAGGACTGGAGAAGATGTAGATGACCCATATTATTCTCTATTATCAATGGGTGCACCATTTGAGTCTACATCTATCCCCACCATTTCAGTTGCCATATTCCTTCTGGGTCTACGGCTTAGTTTAGCAAACTCCCACATTGCAACTTCTTCTTTTGGAAACAACTTCTTGATAATATCTATAGTCTTGGAGTGAAGAGTGTCTTTCTTTGTCAACTTGAAATCATAAAAAAGTATATCAACTTCCTCTAATTTTGAAGATGGCAATGCGGCAACGATTTATTTTTTGACCCTTTCTTTTTCTCTTTCTACAAACCCTTTTCTCAACCATCATCTCTGCCTTGTACACACCATCAAATGGGTGTGTATATGTTGCATACCAATGTGCTTCTATTGATACTACTTCTTCATTTTCTTTATTAACTTTCATAACTTTTGCAATCCAGAATGGATAATCATGTGCATCGTCTATAGCCACAACTGCAATCATGCAACCCTCCTTGATATCTTGTATTGAGCCCCTATAAAGGTCTTCCATCTCTCGACGCTTTGCAGATGATCTTCTAGAGACAATATACATTTCTCTTTCCTCTACTTGAGAAAATTCAACACCTTGAGGTTCAACATTTGTTTCCTCCTTTTCATTTGATACTCTTTGTGGCCAAGAAAATGGAGATTTCAAATATATATCTCCATTTGTGGAGTTTGAAATTATGTCACTCCGCTCCATGAAAAAAGACTCCCACCAAACAAAATTAGCAACATCAAAGTACTCATATGTATCTTCGATAGACTTTTTCATTTTTTCCAAGCATTGAGAGGAATCAACATCTCTATTGTGTCGCCTTGCATTATGAATCTCTGCAGATGATTGCAATAACAATAAATTTGAAGCATGCATTTGATGATTTGGGGTGAATTTCATAAATTCCAAACCTGATGAAGCCTCCCCCATTATGTGCTAGTTGAGTACTTCTTTCCCCACAGTAGTGTTTTTCCATCAATATTTTTTATATGAAATCAATGTTGAAAACTAATGTCATCAAGTTTTTCAATGCACCTTTCTTCACCATGCGATCCAAAAATAAATCTTCACATGTCAACATTTTCTTCCAATTTTTGTACATCAGGTTCTAGATGGTATGCTTTCCTTACAATTTCAATCAATGATGGCAGGCCCTCAACTTTATTCCTCATCAATTTCCTTGCAAAATGGCTGAACATTTCATCAATATGATCGCGTGTATTCCCAACAAGAAGGAAACCAAAATTTACCTTTTTAAAAATTCCCAATTCAACAACCATGTTTAGATAAGCAAACATGACCGAGTTTTTTTTTTCCTGGCTCATGTTGTCCAATTACAGATATAGAACTTTAGAGAGATCACTAGGCCAATGAGAAAGGACATGATGAATTATGGTGATGGTCATATTTTCATCATTGTGAATATTTGGAGCTATAAAGGAAACCCTTGGAAACATTTCACCATTAAAAACCATACAACCAACCAAGTGAAACTGAATAAAAGTTTCCTCCTTTAAATTCTTTGGTACGCAGACAAAATGTGGCAAGAATGTTTTTTTTAATCCATGCTATCAATTATCAAACCCATATACTTATGTGGAGAATCATAACACTTCTTGTGATGTTTGTACAACTTTTTCCATTCATTCAATTGTTGATTGTGATGTTCTTGCAGTGAATTGATTATGGAATCTACAAACAACATAAAAAAATATTGATAACTAGTTTTCATAATTGAAATTTATGTAAAAATAAACAAATTTGTAAACATACCTCTTTCCATCCCTTCTAATCTGCCCCATTTTTCTTTATGAGAAGCACATGTACTACAAATCCCTATCGTTGAACTTTTTGGAATACATATGGTGTTGAACTTCTTTTTCCATACTCTTTTGAAATATGCATATTTGATGAAGTTTTCGTTTTCTTGACCACCTTGAACATAATCCTTGTATAAGTTGTATATTTCTTTCCTCGTGAAATTATCTTAAATGTGTATTGTTTCTCTATTTGGAGTACTCTCTCCATGCTTGGAAAAGAAATCATGCATCCATGATATTGCAATGTGTGTTGATGGTCCAGTGATTCATCTCTGATAATCATCATAATAAAATGTTGGATCCTTGATAATCTAATATTACCAATTGAGTGAATCCTTTTGAATGCCTTTCTACAAAGAAGAAAATTTCCAACCCGCTGAATCATAACCTCTCCTTGTAGAAATCATACACCCTACTAAATATGAATTTTGCATAGTTTTTTTCGTTGATAAATACACGTTCCTTTTCTCTAAGGCATAATTGCAGCTTATACCCTTCAAACAATTGTTGTTGAAACACTCACTCCAAATCAAATGAGTAATGGAACTTGGACTTGTGAGCAATTATTTCCTAGACCTTTTATAACTGGAATTCTTTGGGTTGACATAAAAAGGTATAGTACTACACTTAATCCTGCTCATTGTTGGATTATGTCTCTGCCTTTCCTAAACATTATGTCTGCAACAACAACCTCATTAGAATGAATGTTTTCATTATGAGGAATATGACCCCCCTCATTGAAAATATGATCACAAAATTCGGTATGAAAATGATTGTCATGATCAATAATAAGTTGATCACTTGTGGGTAGATCAATGTGACCATCAACGCTATTGGTGTCACTAAATTATTCACTAAAAGGGAACTCTTGAGATTCAACATTGACATAATTGGTGCATGTAACATCCTTACTTGGAGGAGAATAATTGCCTTCATCATTGGTCGCTTCATCATCATCGATGCCGTTGAAATCATCGCTTGGAGGAATATCGTCGTCGGCGCCATTGAAATATTCACTTAGACAAAAGTCATCGTTGGTGCCATTGGAATCCTCACTTGGAGGAAATTCGTCATCGGTGTCAAGAAAATCCTCACTTGGAGGAAATTCATCATTAGTGCCATTGACATCCTCGCTTGGAGGTAGCTCATCATCGGTTCCATTCAAATCCTCGCTTGGAGGGAAATCATCATCACTTCCATTGACATCCTCTTATGGATAAAAGTCATCATCAGTTCCATTGAAATCCTCACTTGGAGGAAAATCATCTTCACTTCCATTGACATTCTCGCTTGGAGGAAACTCATCATCAGTTCCATTGGAATCCTCGCTTGGAGGAAAATCATCATCACTACCATTTACATCCTCACTTGGAGCAAACTCATCATCAATTCCATTGAAATCCTCACTTGGAGAAAAATAATTTCACCATTATTGATGTTTTCTTCCTCACCAAAATCATCATCTGTCCCATTAAAACCCTCACTTGGAGGAAAATCATCATCAATCCCATTAAAATCCTCATTGGGAGGAAAATCATCATCTCTCCCATTAAAAGCATTACAGCTAGGAAGAGAATTATCATTGGTCCCATTAAAATCCTTGCTTGAAGGAAAACCATCATTCGTCCCGTTGGAATCCTTTCTATCAAGAAATCCATCATCATTATTGGTGTATACATGCTCAACAAAATCATCATTATTCCCATCAAAATCCTCACTTTCAGGACAATCATCATTGGTCCCTTGAAAATCCTCGCTTGAAGGAAAATTGTCATCATCTTGCTTATTGTCTTTAGGATCCCCACTTGGAGGAAGATATTCATCATCATCATCATCACCATCACATTCTTTCCCTTCATTACCGCACCCTTCAAAATATTTAGAATTAGGAAGTTATTAAACAACATGTTTGATTACATTGCTTACATTGTCAGTATATTGGCTATATGAACAATACAACTCTCCATTGACATTGGAATTTTATTCAAATGAGTCCATGTCTTCTCACTAAAAGATAGAAGTATAGAGAAGACAATCAGAAATTTTACCATAGACTTCACCAAAAAGTAGAATGGTGCAAATTTCAACCAACCATCTTATAGCTATGAGAATGGAATTTCCCCTCCAAAATTTTTGTTCAAATTTTTCCCTCCAAAAGATCCCACCAAAAATATAGTGCACATTTAAAGCACATTCATAAAACTAGTAAAAAAAACAAATTTATGATATAAATAACTATGAAATAACGTATTAAATAATACGTATTTATATCCCCAGATATTTAAAACCAGTGAAGTTTTGTGTAAATTTTTTTACATACAATATGTAATAAGGTAATGGTTATTTACCTTTTCTTTTAATCTCACATTCGTAAAAGAACTAATGCTAAACCTAGTTTAGGCTATATAAACCATTTATTTTTCCTACTATTCATCATTGAATTTGGATAAATTTACTAACAATTTCAAGGTTAGTTATTTTTCTGTTTTTAATGAATAGGTTAGTTTTATAGTTAATTTGGAAATGATAATTTTATGGTTTTATTAAGTTGGCATTGATTATTTTATGGGTTTATTGATTTTTCATTTTTACATTTTGTTTATCCGACATTCTTAAAAGTAGTAAAGTTAAACCTAATCTATCTTATAAATTCATTTTTGTTTAGACTTTGGAGCAAATTGGGAAGGGATTTAAAGAAGAACGAGAAGATTCCAGAGGAGCTTCTAACACTTTCAAGAGAGGAGGCTCTACCATTTTCTAGGTTAGTTAGTTATTTTATTTTTCTTTATATATATATATATTTAGTGAAGGCGTGTGGTGTTAATTGAAGGAAGACCTACCCCTTCTCTCGGGATTTGTAGTTTTGATTTTTTTATTTATTTTTCCTACTTGAATGCCATCTAGTGCCCCTAAACCCCCTAACCCACCCAACGTCATTACAATAAAAATAAATGTAAACCCTCCTCCTCTCTCGCTCACCCCTCCACCTTGCCCTCACTTCACTTACCCTTCCCTCGTGTGCTCCTCCACCTTCCCTCCACTCCACTTCCCCTTCCCTCCCTTCCCCCATGCTCTCCCTCCACCTCCTCCCTCCTGGCCCCCCCTCCACCTCCCTTCCCCTCTACCCTCCTCCACCTCCCTTGCCTGCCACCCTCCTCCACCTCTGTAACCACCTTCCACGTCCCCCGTTGTCAGTTTAATGGGAGTTGTTCTCCCTTGGGCACCAAAGGGTTTCCCATCACTGCTCGCATGATTCTGATAATCATGACGCTAGTGAGAGGAGGAAATTTGGGGCCCAAGGGAGTGGAGCGAAGCTCCCACCTCCTCCTCTACCACTGCTCCCTTCTAGTTCCCTGCGTGCCCCTCCAACTTCTCGCCTCTTCCATATCCTCTCATCCCTCTCCACCTCCCTTCCCCTCCACCTCAGCCACCACCTTCCACCTCCTCCGTTATCGATTTAATGGGAGTTGTACTCTCTTGGTATCCAAAGGGATGCCCCTTACTAGTGGCACAATTCTGAGAATTGTGCTGCCAATGAGAGGCATCCCTTTGGCACCCAAGGGAGCGGAGCTCGGCTCCCACCTCTTCCTCCATCACTGATCCCTCATGTTGACCGTGTGTCCCTCCAACTCCCAATCGCTTCCATCTCCTCTCTTCCCCCTCCGCCTCCCTTCCCCTCCACCTTCTTCCCCCACCACCACCACCTCTGTTGCTAGTTTAATGGGAGTTGCACTCCTTTGGGTACCAAAGGGTCGCCCCTTACTAGTGGCATGATTTGCGCAATTATGAGAATCACGTCGATAGTGAGAGGCAGCCCTCTGGTACCCAAGGGATCGGAGCTCTGATCCCAGGTCCTCCTTTGTTGGTGCTTTCTCCTCTTTACCCGCACACTCCTCCAACTCCCAGTTGTTTCCATCTCCCTCCTCGCTCCTCCCCCATGCACTACTCAACATTCTCCCTCTCCCCTTCCCCCGACTCCCTCTACCTCATCCCTCCTCTCCACCTCCTAGTCGCTCCCATATCCTCCTCTGCCCATCCCTTCTCCATCCACCACAACCCTCCCACCCCCCCTCCCCCCCCACAGCTGACCCTCCTCCCCCTCCACCATCCTCAACATCCGCCACCACCTCCCACCTCCTTCATCTTTATTTTAAGAGGAGATGTGCTCCCTTGGGCGCCAAAAGGTCTCCCCTCACTGACAGTGTGATTCTAAGGCCGCTAGTGAGGGGAGGCCCTTTGGCACCTAAGGGAGCACAACTCCCCTTAAATTGACTACAGAGGAGGTGGGAGGTGGTGGAGGAGGTGGAGGAGGGTAGAGGGGAAGGGAGGTGGAGGGGGAGGAGGGTCAGGGTTGTGGTGGATGGAGAAAGGATGGGCGGAGGAGGAGATGGGAGTGGTGAAGAGGTGGAGGGGAAGGATGGGGTGGAGGGAGCACGCGAGGGGAAGGGAGGAGGGAGAAGGTGGAGGGCGTGAGGGGTAGGGAGGAGGAAGGAGATGGAGGGGCATGCGGGGGAGGAGGGAGAAGGGAGATGGAAGCGCCGCGGGTGGAGGCGGAGGGAGAGGAGGGGGAGGGTACATAAATTGTTTATGCATAAGTGAAACAAGCGAAGACCTTTACCAAAATTTGATATTGTTTGAAGGTTTCAAAATATAATGTTCAAGAAACTTTCACACCCTTCTATGAAGGGGTTGCACATGATATTGAAAAGCAGGAGAGTAATTTTCAATATTGAGATTATTTCTAAATTATTTTTCTTATAACTTGGATATCACAATGTAATAGATTTATTACCATTTTTTTTGTAGGATTTTTCTAGGTCGGTCTCAAACATGTTGAATGTAATTTATTATACAGAGGAAAATCCTATGGATGTTGTTAATGCCTCTCTTCAAAAGGGACAAGAAGAAAGGAAGAATAAACAAGTGTCAAATGTACAAACTGAAGAAGTCCAAACAAAAAGAGGAAAGGGCATCTGACAATAAAATCAGGTACCTAGAAAGGTTACATTTAAATCTTTATCTCGCCCAAGTGAACATGTTGAAATTGTTTCCAATGAGGTTGCTACTCCTTCTGCTAAGAGTAAAAATAAACATCGTATAAGAAATATGGTTGAGGGTGTTTCAATTCCTGATGAAGGCATCGTTGATTTAGAGGGAACCCCTTCAAAACAGAAAAGGAGGAGATCTTCTGTCTATGATTCCAATGTTATCCATGAATATGAGAGTGAAAATTCTCGGGGCAGTATGGAAATCATTACTCCAGGTGCTTATTAAGAGGATGGCATTGTCAAATCAACACAAAATGCCATTTGAGGTCGATTGCGGAGGGATAAATTGGGTAACAATGGGAATACATTTGATTTGAATGTGAATCAACTTTATAGACCCATAGAAGGGAAAGATCAATTTAGAATTAGAAAACCACTTCATTTGCATATTCACAACTTGAAAGCATTGATGAGGCACAATCCCTAAGCACATGTGGTTGACTACCTAGTGCTTGTTGACCCAAAAAATGTTCCTACTAGAGATGAATTTGATCTAACAAGAAATTTTCATTACAAATATTATGTTCTTGGGGGGGATCATTTTGTAGAGGCAAGATGAGATTTTTTGAAAGAATATCCCAATAAACCTATTTTTGAAACAGTGAAATGCATCATTTATGTTGCTTTAATAGATGTAGAAAGTTGTTGGCATGGGATCATAACACCGATAGTGAATATAGGATGACTATGACATTTATTCAAAGGGTGAGATTTATCGACAATGAATTTTTGCAAATATGTGGTGGGGATAAATCTAAAGTCGATGCAAGTTTTGAGAAAGAATGTTGTATGGAAATAGGTATCCCTATTAAAGAGGATAATGTGAAACAAAAAAATGCCAAAGGTAGTGATCCATTCCGAGTTGTAGATGGATATTTCCAGTCGGTATTCAGAGTAGGGAAAACATGGGATTTGATTGAGGAACTATTTATCTTGTGGGATAATATTGGCATAAAAAAGAAAAAAGTGAAAAAAAGTAAAGTTGTTCCATGGACCGGTGGTAAGTCAGGTCCTGACATCAATAAATTTCTAAAAGACATGACTATTACACCTTGGAGAACAATTCAAGGTGTGAAGGATGAAATGCTAATAGCTACAATATTGTCACGGGTAAAGTTAGGTGAATTATCCATGGAAGAAATGTATAATGAATTTGACAAGTAAGTTGATTTTTTTTATTGTACAAAGTATTTTTATTAAGCTTAACATTTTTGTTATGTTCTAAGTATTCCATTGTATTATGAGATATGATTGTAAACATTATTCATTTTTTCATCGTCTAGTCACAGGATTTACATGAAAATACAAGAGGAGATTGTTATAATGTTGAATGAGAAGAGTTGGGATGATGTCAAATGAAAATATCCGGAATCAAACTCAATAGAAACCTTAAAAAAAATTGTTGCATTCAAGAAGGTGTGTTAATCTATGATACATCTTGAGTTATTTACTTGGTAATTCAATTCATTTCTATTTTATTACTTATAGATAGAATTTTCATTTGAAGATGCCAAAGAGGGGTACATATGGATTACTAGAGTCCATCAAAATTCATATCCAAAGAGCTAAAAGAGAATGACAAAGGATACAATGTCTTGCAAACTTTGAACTTGATGATACACTTGATCATTATATTTGGAATGGGATTGACACTGTGCAATATAAAGTCATTTTAGGTGATTGTGCAGACATTGCAAAAATTGTTCATAAAAAGGAGTACGCCCTTGTTATTGCATATATCCCTCATGGATACAATATCCGAAACACTACTTATGATTGTGAGCCTTATACTTACCAATTATTCAATAAAGTGGTTTCGAGATTTCTAGATGTCACACCATCACCACTATGGAGATTCGTTGTTTTGAATTTTGAAACACAAGTGGGGGGGTTATTGACATCCTTTAAGGATAAAGAAAAAACAAGGAAGCAACTTTATTGGTAATATATTTGCACTATATTATCAAGTTATTGAATTTATCAATCAAATATAATTATTGATAAGTTAATTAAATTTTTTTTTTGGTTATAGGAAAACGCCTAATACTCGTAGCTCCAGCAGTGATCCATTTTTGAATGATATTGAAAACATACATCTTGCAACTTGGACAAAACATGAGACTTATGAATCTCTTTTAATCAATGAAAAGAGTGAAGGAAAATATAGTTAGATGTTGACTTATAATGTCGTGGTTAAAAAAATGACATATGAAGAAAGGGATTTTAAAGGAGTGTCTGTAAGCATCTATCAAAAGCCATAAGCATTGATTAATTATCTCATAGATACATTTTCAAGAAAAGGAGATTGGGTCTTAGATTTGTTCTCAGCTTTAGGTAGAATTTCAGATATTACATATGGAAACATATTTCAAGTTTTATTGTTTTTTTATTATTCATTTTTGTTTTTAAAGTATGCTTCTTTATGCTATTTGTCTTAACTAGTTTTTTTGTTTTTGGTTATTAGGTACAACAATAGCATGCTCATTACAGAAAGGAGGAAATTTCATATCCATTGATAATGATCCACTACAATGCAATTACATCAAGTAAAGAATTAATGCTATTCAAGTTTTTCCAGATGAATTGCAAGAAACTGGTTTGAAGAAAGGAGAGTTTAGTGAAACACACATGGTGAAGATGTCCAAAGAGCCTTAACCCCCATTAGGAGGGATGTTTGGAAAGGACCACTTTGGGCATCTTGCAGACATAGAAGACCCGATGGAAGAGGACATTGATGTCCCTGAGTAGACATAGAAGACCTGATGGAAGAGGACATTGATGTACTTGAGGAAAGCTAAGCTCCATAAAATTCCAATTTCGATGAAGAATTTGGCCTGCATGATATTGTTGATTAGTTTAATGTCTTGAAGAAAAAGTTAAATTTGACAACTTTTTGATAAGAAATATTAGTACTATTTTGAATTTTAGACTTTATTTTATAAATTAAATTTCTATATATATTGTTTTTAATATGTTATTTACAAATATATGCTATAGTTTTTCATGAATTTATGTGAATCGTAACATTTTGGAATATAGTATGACATAGTATCATTTTTATACAAAAATACTATGAAAATCCATTGAAAATGGTTTTAAATGTCTTTATTTTTTGGAATTTCTTAGAATTTTGTTAATAAAAAAGTCTTATTTTAAAGAAAAAATTGCAAAATGTATATGTTTTTCAATATAACTTGCTTGTAAATGTATGTTATTTTATTAAATTCCTAAAAAACACAGTTGAAAATAGAAAGTAATAATATTTTACAACAAAGATGATTCAAAGGCCCAAAAAATGCCTTAAAATAAAAATGTGTGATACTAGTATCAACCCTTTTTTAAATGGAGGTAAAAATAGCTACTAAAATTAGGAGAGAGAAAAACGAGAACTGTGTCGAGTTTTCATTTCATAGTATAAGTGGTTAACGTTCACTGAGACCAACTACAATTTATTGGATCTTAAAAGGAAAGAGATGAATTATTTGATTTGTTGTAAAATTTTATTTCTATGCGAGCAAAAAACTTACAAAATAAACATTCCTAGGTCACCATAGTTTTGACAAGTTAGAAATTTAGGGAGGTATGCATTGCAACAAATATTATGAAACTATGATCTAATGTGGGCATAAGAAAGGCACTCAAATAGAAATTGTATTTCATCCTCAACATTATAGTCTCACAAAGATGGAAAATCCTTTCCACTCGTAGTGTTTTAGGAATTTCCCAACGCCATGTTTCACTGTGAAGCTCATGGGAGTCCATTCTTATCTTGGCTACATTAATTTTCTTCTTCAAACTAGTTAAGAGAGAGAGAGAGAGAGAGAGAGAGAGAGAGAGAGAGATTTGATCTTCTAGATTGGGGTTAGTGACCTCCTTATAGGACCTTAATTTTATTTTAACCTCTAATTATTTTTCCTCCCACAATTTCTCTTTAAACTTAGATGTAAAAATATTTTTAATGTTATTTATATTTTGTAGGTTGACATTTATGTCAATCCCCCAATGGTTTAACCAAGCCATGACATCTTTATTCCAACTTCTGTTGAGCCATAGGTGGCCCTAACTCGATTTTAAATCAATTTTAGGAAGTCTTTGGTCTCCCATGTTATTTATCATGTACTTGTACATTAGGTACCTAGTCATATCGATGCTCTCAGTAGGGGGAAGGCCCACTTCTATTAGGAAAATATGATAGAGTGTATTGCTTTTAATTTTGAGGTTGTAAGTTATAAAGCGCTTCTAAATTTGTTCAATCTTTCTCTAGGATTCTCTAGAGATGATGCAACCCCAAACTTCACAACCATACAAGATAATGAGAGTGGCGAGAATTTCAAAAATGAACCTTTTTTTATCCCACATCACAAGGCTTGTTGTTTTACAACTGTTTTCAAGACCAAAATAAGATTTCAACCCTCTGTTAATGATTTTCTCAATGGTATAGTTCCAGTTGAGCTTGTGATGGATATCAATTCCAAGATATTTGTAAGAAGCCACTTCCTCCAAGTTGGTATTATCATAAACAAAATTAGGGTGGACCACCTTCTGGGACTTGATACTCATAGATTTTGTTTTTTCGGTCTTAATAGTCATACTCATATAAGAGCATAAATACTTGAGAGTTCTTATTTGTTTATCAATATCAAAGGGACACCTTGCCATAAGAACAATATCATCAGCATAAAGAAGAAAGATGATGACTATACCAACTAAGGTCATGTTAACTCAACCTGCTTCTTCTAAACAACCTTAAAAAAATTTCAACTTCCTTCTTCTTTACAACTTCATATTTTTTTCAAAATTATATTTATTTATTTATTAAATTTAATAATTTTCATGTCACTAAATACATCATTTATTAAATTAATTACTTTTATATAAATAAATGTATATTTTATTAAATTGTTTATTCTGAGAATTTAATAAATTTCATATTCCAAAGCTATATACATAGTAAAACTAAATTTCTTCATTAATAAACTTAATTACTTTTATATAAGTAAATGTATATCTTATTAAATTATTTATTCTGAGATTTAATAAATTTTATATTCCAAAGCTATATACATAGTAAAACTAAATTTCTTCATTAATAAACTTAAAAACATTCGCAATTCCATTTATGGTTCGATAACAATAAACCTTTACCGTCACATTTTAAGTGCATAATTGCACAAAAATCCATAATTCTTGATAGGAAATATCTGGGTTTATAATTTTCAAGTCCCATAATAGAAATCCATGTAGAGATAAGATGGTAAGTTTTTTTGATATAGCTAGCCACAGGCGCATCTATGAGAAAGAAATATAGATAATTACTAGATATATATCTCGAAAAATCTTTGTGTCTGTTTTGTTTTTATCTAGAATATCATAAATTCTGATTTTAAATTTATTTTAATACATAATTTTACAGATTTTATGAAATTCTAAATTAAAATTAGATATATTTTTACAGATTTTATAATTTATATTTAAAAAAATATTGATATTTATGGTGATGATAGTTATTAACTTTTGTTAAGATTAATTTTGATTTATTATACTTTAGAAAGGAAGAGACTCTCTTAATTTTCTTTTATAATAAAATTTTTTTGAGAGAAACATTTCTAAATCATCATAGTTATGATGAAGGTCAATATTGTAACAAATGTTTTGAAATTGAACTCTAATGGGATGCATGTAGGACAATTTAGGATAAAATGATTTTTGTTTTCAACCTTCTTTGTGTCACAAATATGTCATATTCTTTCATCCCATTGACATTTTAGGAATTGTTCAGCGTCATATTTCACTATGTAGCTGATGAGAGTTTGTTTTAATTAAGTAATGTTGATTTTCTTCTTTGTGCTAGTTAAAATAGAGAGATAATTTTGATCTTCTAGTTTAGTATTGATCAACTTCATGTAATATCATAATTTTCTCTCATCCTCTAACTCCTTATCACCCCAGAAATTTCCTTTAAATTTAGACATAATATTACTTTTATTGTATCTATGTTTTGCATAGTGACCTCTTCAACTCCTCGATTATTTATCCAAGACTTGGCATATTTAGGCCAACCTCACTTAAGTTATCGATGGTTTTGGCTAGAGTATGAAGCAATCTTATGAAGCCTCTTGTCTCCCATGTCATTTATCTTGTTCTTATACAGTACGTACCTAGTCATAGTCATGCTCTCATTCAAGGAGAGACTTCCTTCTATAAGAAGGATAAGATAGGGTGTATTCCCTTTAATTTTGAGATTATGTGTTATAAATCGCTTTTGGATTTTCTCTATCCTTCTTGAAGATTCTCTAGAGATGTTGTAGCCATAAAGTTCACAACCATATAAGGTAACAAGAGTGACGAGAGTCTCAAAAAGGAGTTTCTTCCTATCCCAAAGCTAAAGATCTATAGATTTACAACTATTCGTAAGTCCATAATAAGCTTTCCATTCCCCATTAATCATTTTCTCACTTTGTCCAAATTATTATTATTATACACGAAATTAATTTTCTTAATTTATAAAATTGCAAAAAACAATTAACACACCATCTTTATTTTAATCTTAAAAATCAATTAGCACACTCTCCATCCTTTCTAGTTTAAAAATATAAAATAATAGATATTATGACTCTAACTTGAAGGTGAATTAAAAATATTATTATCATTCAAGTGTTGTTTGCTAAGCCGAATAACACTAAAATATCATAAATAATTTTTCCAAATTCTATTTTAATCAAAAATAAAATATAACACTTTCCTTTATAATTAAATAATATAAACTTAAATTTTATAATTTATAATTTATAATATTTTAAATTTATTAATTTATTTTATATTTTTTATTAAAATAATATTTTATATCAAACTTATAAAACTATGTTAACTTCATCACCCAAATTGAAATAGCCATTCTTGAAAAATCTCTACATACCCATTTACCATCGAACCTTGACCCATAACCATTTAATACCAAGAACCTAAAGTGTATAGTATGGAAGTATCAACGGGCACATCTAAATGGATTCCTACCAATAGGCACATCTAAATGTAAAGGATCTAGATCTTTCATGAGCATACCTGGTGCGATCCAATCCAACACATCATGTTCAATCAAGGCAGAACTATCCTTCAAAATATGATGTGTCATGAAGTGCTTCATCCCTCATCTTCAATAGATGGTCTACAAAACTAGCTAGCAAGAAACGTGAGAGATGAACTAAAAGGAATGGTCTAGTCTTATGAGCAAGTAAGAAGGCTTGTGTTTTTTAATACATGTTGAATAACATCTTTGTAACAAGTACTATACAAAAGGTTGTCAAGATGTCAACGAGAGTGAAAGTTGTGCACTTGAAAAAAAAAATGTCACAAGGACTGCAAGGAGCATGGAGACGCCATGCATAAGGATATTTAGATTATAGAGCCAACCACAAACATAACACTAAATGTTCGTGAATTAATGTTAATGTTTGTGAATGGTATGGTAATGTTATTTTATACCATGACTGCGAGGGGATGAGAGGTCTATGAACCTTGGATCTTATCCTTTTTTAGTATGGTGTTGTATGCAACAAGCTCACAATACATCTTTTGTCAGTATGGTACACATTGTGATTGGCTTATAAGTATTACACATTGTGATTTGCTTATAAGTATGAACTCACTTTATCTGCATTAAAATAGATATGTTAGAAATAAATTTAATTTAAAAATTAAAAATTAAAAAAAAACTACAAAATGTCAAGTGTTTTCTATTTATATCTTTAATTATTATTGACTTAAAAATAATTTTAAATCATCAATTGAATAAACAAAAAGTGGTGTAAGCATAAGAATTTAAAGCTTGACTAAGGGTTCCAGTTAACCATTTAACTAAGCCTATTTAATTCTTAATAAATATGCATTTAAGCATAATAAGATACGACAACCATGAAATGAATCCCACTATACACTTATACACTCAAGTTAATCTGCTCAATGAAACCCAAATTATAAAATATTAACACCTATCAAAGTAATTAACTAATTATATAAATTTAGATTAAAATTTATGACTTATAATTCTTTTAATTCTTAATTAATTTAAAATATTTTTATAATATTTTTAAAAAATATTTTATATAAAACTATGTTAACTTCGTCACCCAAATTGAAATAACCAACCACTGAAACTTACCTGTGACTCTTTTAATTCTTAATTAATTTAAAATATTTTTATAATATTTTTTAAAAGTATTTTATATAAAACTATGTTAACTTCTTCACCCAAATTGAAATAACCAACCACTGAAACTTACCTTTGACTCATAACCATTGAATAACATGAATGTTGACTTCGATTTTTAAAGTCTACAGCGCATAAGTATAATAAGTTACATAATTTTTATATGTTAAGGCTTCGCCAACTCATAACCAAGTTTGGAAAAAACAAATATCTAGATTTGCTACACTAACTCTATAGGATAAGGCACTCTTCCCAATTCCACCTATTATTGAATAACATAAACCTTGATTTGGATTTAATATGATAAAACTTGACTTGAATTTTAAAGTTTATAACTCTTAACCTCGATATTCAAAATCCACATAAACAATTGAAAGCCCCGAGGTGGCTAGTCCGTGCCTTCCATGTTAATAGACGATAGTTCTTTAGATTAATGACATGTTAGGTAGTTGAAAATGAGCGGAAGCACATGGGCAGAAGTATGGGGAGACAAGAGGAATCTCTAGCCATCCTTCTTGTAAAGACAATTTTCGAAACACCAAAAATCTGAGTACTAGGAATAGAACTTCTAACAATTTATTTGTTCTTAACGCCATGTGTTCTCTTGGAATTAATCTAAAAAGAAAATTTTAACATGCATATGGATTGGATCCAAATTCGCAGCCAACCTTAAAGGTTGGCTGAACTTAGTTTTTCAACCACCAGAAAACAAAGCAGTTTGTTTCAACTCCATTTAAATGCAGTGTTTACATAAACATATTTGTCATTTTGCAGAAATGGAACTACTAATCATTTGCAGGCTCGTTTATGTGTTATTATAGGATTTCATACTATAAATATTCAAACGTGGTTCCAAGGACTACAAAATGAGTTGGACCTCAAAGAAAATGCACGACATTCATTCCAAATTGGAAATAAAGAAAGCTCAACTCGAAATTTAGATTAGAGAATACTCTAGTGTATTGGAAAATCTTCAAACATAGTTTCAGGTAATACAAAGCGAGTTCGCCATTAAAGAAAATACATGTACAAGCATTCATGTCATTCAATCCAAATTGGAAACAAGCAAAGCTCAAGTGGAGATTCAAATGGAAGAATATCAAAGAAAACTATTTACATCAAAATCTGAGAAAGGTGCACTTAAAATGATCGGATTCTAGAACTATCAAACAAGATTATTGACCTGGAAAAGATCTGTATTGAGGCATCAAACAATGTGGACGAACTATGTTAGCATTATACAAAAGAACTAAGCTAGCTCAACAAGAAAAAATGCTAGATAATCAGAAAGATCATCTTGAATTCGGTTGTCTCAATAGCCAATTAATTGAGGATGCTATTTTTACCCTACAAACACAAATTCAAAATAAATTTAAATTTATTTTTGTGAATATATTACTTGTTTGAATAACCTTTCCATGCCCCCACCTTATGCTTATTTTGCTTTTGTAATGGTATCGCGAAGTCAAGTGACCAAAACATGGAGTTTCAACAAATCTTGTTTTCGAGAAAGAGGTTGAACCTAAAGCAAAACTACATAGCACCCAACAAAAAATGGATTAACTATAGCCCCCCCCAAATTTTTTTTGGAAGAAACCGTCGCAAAACTACAAGATAACATTGGTGACTTGTCACACATTGTAGATGAAGTTCAAAAGGATAAGTTTACCCTACAAGCACAAATTCAAAATAAATTTAAATTTATTTTTGTGAATATATTACTTGTTTGAATAACCTTTTCATGCCCCCACCTTATGCTTATTTTGCTTTTGTAATGGTATCGCGAAGTCAAGTGACCAAAACATGAAGTTTCAACAAATCTTGTTTTCGAGAAAGAGGTTGAACCTAAAGCAGAACTACATAGCACCCAACAAAAAATGGATTAACTATAGCCTTCCCCAAAAAAACATTTGGAAGAAACCATCGCAAAACTACAAGATAACATTGGTGACTTGTCACACATTGTAGATGAAGTTCAAAAGGATAAGGTTGGTTTTGTTTCCAAGTAAATATTTGCACAAATTTAATAAGCTTTCGTCATACTTTGAAAATAATTTTACCAATCAAGCATTTGTCTTATGCTAGTGGTTGTGCCATGCCGAATATACTTGAAACATTTGATGTTGTACCTCTATTATGGCAGAAATGACGATGTGAGCTACACATCCATCGATTTCATTTAACTAATAAGATATTTTTATCTTGTATAGGAAGGCCTACAACTCATCATTTTAAATATGAAAATTGAAAACTAGATAATGCACAAGTTATGTTACAACCAAAAGGAGTGGAAATTGAATTTCTTTTTAAAAAATTTGCAGAAGATGATTTGACAATCAACATATCGGAAATTGAAATAAATCAATTTAGTTAGTAGTCAAATAACAAAGCTTAATTCATACTACATCTCCAAGAAAAACAAGAAGAACTAATAAAAGGTAGGCCCTCAAAGGCATCGTTTGTTGATTGATTGATTCTCATTTGTTGAGTTAAAAGTTAAAACTAAATATAATCAATAACTTTAGTTATATGTTTAATTTTGTGTGCAAAATAATACTAAAAATTAATGAATTAATACTATAGTTGATGTTACTCTGAAGGTAGGGACTAATAAGATGACAAGGTTTATTGAGATAATAATGTTTTATAGATAGATGTAGATTGATGTGATAATAGTTACAATCACATATTAGTTAATGAGCTTCATTAATGCTAATGCTAGAGATAGATGATCACAAGATACATTCGACTTACTTTAATTTATCAACCTTTCAACCTTGGAGGGTAGGATGTTTAAAAAGTCAAGATTGTATATGCTAGCATAATAACTATCCAATATGGAGATACTAATTGATTGTTGAGGTGAGATAACAATTTCTTAATGTGACTACTCTCGTGGTTGTAATATAAATTACCTAGTTTAAAATGTCCTAGACCACTTTACCAAAAATGCAAGCCATAGTATTATGATTCTTGTCTTTATTGGATTGTTCTAACAAGAATGAAACTAATATAAATAAACCTAACATATCATAGAAACTCTACCAAATGCAATTCAAGGGGTTATGATCCTTGACTTGGTTGATTCTATCAATGAGTTCAAAGTTAGAACTAAAAATATCCATGACCTTTGAGGTAATTATGTCAAACATAACTCATAGTGTTATGATTTTTGGTTTTGTCGGGAGTTTTCAAATGAAAAAAAATTAATACAAATAAATCCAATACATTTTAGGAAATTGTACTGAATGTAACCCATACACCTATAATTCTTGGATTTGTCAAGTCTATAAATGATATCAAAACCCACACAATGACATTATGGCTTGTTGAGTGTGTTGATAAGATGAAAACCGATTAACTAAAATTTAAAAAAAACTACTGATAGGAAATGAATTTCAGAAAATACATTTAGCTAACCATACAATAAGAAAAAAATTAGAAAGAAAATAACAATAATAAAAAAGAATGATAATTTTAAGCTATGAAAACAAGAATCCAAAGGCCATACAATTGTATGCTTCGAAAGTGAGGCCTTGCCTTAAATCTCACTTATGTCTCCCAAAATTAACTATTATTAAAAGAAAATGTAAAAAAAGAAAGCCATATTCATGAAATAAAATAACAAGAAAATACATCTTTGAAAAGGGTGGATTCAACCATCCATTGCACCTTTGGATATTATTCAATTATAAGATTCAATCCCGGAGAGATATTATTCCTCATTACCTCTTTGCTCGTTCTCATTACCTCTTTGCTCGAGGTTTTGGAACATTTAAAGAGAGAGAAATAGCTACTGGGGGAGATGCTACCAGGGAACAACTAACTGGTCTGGATCTGCAAATGATTATACATCGTTCACATAACG